>JAUPFR010000020.1:10608926-11061426 GCA_036925125.1 Oreortyx pictus | reverse complement strand
ACTCCACTCCACAACACTCCACTCCACTCCAATTAACTCCACTTCACTCAACTCGAATCCACAACACCCCACTCCACTCCACTCCACTCCACTCCACTCCTCTCGACTCCACTCGACTCCACTCCACTCCACTCCACTCCACTCCACTCCACTCCACTCCACTCCACTCCACTCCACTTCACTCAACTCCAATCCACAACACCCCACTCCACTCCACTCCACTCCACTCATCTACGCTCCACTCCATTCTACTCCACTCCACTCCACTGCACTCCACTCCACTCCACTCCACTCCACTCCACTCCACTCCACTCCACTCCTCTTTATTCCACTCCACTCAACTCCAATCCACAACACTCCACTCCACTCCACTCCACTCCACTCCACTCCACTCCACTCCATTCCACTTCACTCCTCTCCACTCCTCTCCTTTCCACCCCACCCAACTCCAATCCACACACCCCACCCAACTCCACTCCACCCCAACCCACCCCACCCCACTCCACTCCACTCCACTCCACTCCACTCCACTCCACCCCACCCCACCCCACCCCACTCCACTCCACTCCACTCCACAACACTCCACTCTACTCCAATTAACTCCACTTCACTCAACTCGAATCCACTCCACCCCACTCCACTCCACTCCACTCCACTCCACTCCACTCCACTCCACTCCTCTCCACTCCACTCCACTCCACTCCTCTCCACTCCACTCCTCTCGACTCCACTCCACTCTACTCCACTCCACTCCACTGCACTCCACTCCACTCCACTAATCTCCACTGCACTCCATTCCTCTCCACTCCACTTCACTTCACTCTACTCCACTTCACTCAACTCCAATCCACAACACCCCACTCCACTCCACTCCACTCCACTCCACTCCACTCCTCTCGACTCCACTCCACTCCACTCCACTCCACTCCACTCCACTCCACTCCACTCCACTCCACTCCTCTCGACTCCATTCCACTCCACTCCACTCCACTCCACTCCACTCCACTCCACTCCACTCCACTCCACTCCACTCCACTCCACTCCACTCCACTCCACTTCACTCATCTCCAATCCAGAACACCCCACTCCACTCCACTCCACTCCACTCCACTCAATTCCACTCCACTCCTCTCCACTCCACTTCACTTCACTCCACATCACTCAACTCCAATCCAGAACACCCCACTCCACTCCACTCCACTCCACTCCACTCCACTCCACTCCACTCCACTCCACTCCACTCCACTCCTCTCCACTCCACTCCACTCCTCTCCACTCCACTCCACTCCACTCCACTCCACTTCACTCCCCTCCACTCCACTCCACTCCACTCCTCTCCACTCCACTTCACTTCACTCCACTCCACTTCACTCAACTCCAATCCACAACACCCCATTCCACTCCACTCCACTCCACTCCACTTCACTTCACTCCACTCCACTCCACTCAACTCCAATCCACAACACCCCACTCTACTCCTCTCCTCTCCTCTCCTCTCCTCTCCTCTCCTCTCCTCTCCTCTCCTCTCCTCTCCTCTCCTCTCCTCTCCTCTCCTCTCCTCTCCTCTCCTCTCCTCTCCTCTCCTCTCCTCTCCTCTCCTCTCCTCTCCTCTCCTCTCCTCTCCTCTCCTCTCCTCTCCTCTCCTCTCCTCTCCATTCCTCTCCATTCCACTCCACTCCACTCCACTTCACTCAACTCGAATCCACAACACCCCACTCCACTCCACTCATCTCCGCTCCACTCCACTCTACTCCACTCCACTCCACTCCACTCCTCTTCACTCCACTCCACTCCACTCCACTCCACTTCACTCCACTCCACTCCACTCCACTTCACTCAACTCTAATCCACAACACCCCACTCCACTCCACTCCACTCCACTCCACTCCACTTCACTCCCCTCCACTCCACTCCACTCCTCTCCACTCCACTTCACTCCACTCCACTCCACTTCACTCAACTCCAATCCACAACACCCCATTCCACTCCACTCCACTCCACTCCACTTCACTCCACTCCACTCCACTCCACTCAACTCCAATCCACAACACCCCACTCCACTCCACTCCACTCCACTTCGTTTTAATCCACTCCACTCCACTCCACTCCACTTCGCTTTAATCCTCTCCACTCCTCTCCACTCCACTCCACTCCACTCCACTCCACTCCACTCCACTCCACTCCACTCCACTCCACTCCACTCCACTCCACTCCACTCCACTCCACTTCTCTCTACTCCTCACCACTCATCTCATCAACTCTCCTGTTATAGGTGTGAAGAACGATACACAGTGATCATTGTCAATAGTAAGAAATTTATTAAGTAAGCAATAAACAAGCAAAACAGCACTGGGCAGCTGGGAGTCTCCGCTCCACCAAAGGCGCGCACCAGGGGCCTCCCGACCCCTCTTTTTATTGTCTCTTATCTCTATGTTCATGTATATCTTTTCTTGCTGGGCTGCGCCGGCTGGTATTCGGGAGTCATCCTCTGTCTCCTTGCAGAGAAAAGACGAATATGCAGTCCTCTTCAGCTCTAATCATGCATGCTTAAAAGAAGATTTCTGCTTATTTTTTCTTTTTCAGTTCCTTAGAAGGTCACTACTATCTGTGCAGATGTTAGAACAAGACGTTGTGACTCCAACTTACAAAAACATTTATAGGCCTATTTTTAAGTCTTCTACAAACTACATAGTTCTAAGAGAAGGAAAAGAAAAACATATGGAAAAACACAGACACATCTGTCTTGAGACGGTTTGATTAACAAATATTGAAAGTACAGAACTCAGCTTCTATCACAATCCCCCCTTTTCTTTTTTATCATCTTTTTCATCAAACCGTATCACTGCATCTTGAGCTAAAGCATGATTTTTCCCTTTCCATTTTCTCAGACAGTGTTTTATGGTTCCAGTCATCTTATTAAATATATATATAGACTAAAGGCTAGTATTAAAGTTATCAGAATTAGGGGCCCATCTATAGTGTATAGTAAAGTTGTGAACAAAACAGAATAATTGATTTGTTTCCTGTTTTCAAGCTCCTCTCGTAGCTTATCCATAGAATTTCTAACTACTGCTGTGTGATCAACATACAAACAACACTCCTCCCTTATTGCTACACATAATCCTCCTTGTTGCATAAATACAAGATCCAATCCTCGTCTATTCTGTAGGACTACTTCAGATAAAATTGTTAGGGATTTCTCCAAAGCGGAAAATGATTTTTCAATGTGTTCCAGATTTACCTCAATAGCCCTTTTCAGTAAGATAAAATGATCTGATTGTTGGGGGTTGTTATCTGTTTCCACCACTGTCATCATTAACAAGACCACTACTATTATTGGTATACTCATTTTCCAAACTGAATACCATTAAGGTATTTCCTAGTTTCTCTTTTTTTTTTTTTTTTTTTTTGCCAATAGTAACTTTCAATATTGCTTTGCTTTGTGAGCAAACAACCAACCTAGAATAGGGGACAAAGGTCAAAGAGATTCGTGATCCACCTTGGAGGTTAATCTCATAGCCCCCACTGTTGTACGCCTCTGCCTCTCCTCTCGCCTACTCTTTTGCTTAGAGCAGCGGGGTGTATGATCTTCTTGGCAGCAGTCGTATTCTTCAGGGGAACCTCATTTATCCTTGCTTTATTAGTCTCCCTAATCTCTTGATTTCTTAATTGGGATTGATTAGCCTTTTGATTGTATTCTAAATTACTTCCCAAATACATTATAAGGTATTCAGAGGAAAAGTGAGTTCACCAATATTCACGATACACAGTACAATCTCTATATATACAATATATATATCATATAATAAAATGTTTGAATTGAATATTAAGGGAAAAAAACAAAACCAGTAGTTTCCAGATCATCTGATGCTTTCCACTGGGGGTGTTGTATCATGGATCGGTCCTTTCACTCGGCATGCATGAGTCCATCCACGTTCGGCTGTCCGAATCGCTGTTTCTGTTGTTAATAAAACAAGAAATGGTCCTTCCCAACCGGGAGTTAGAGAGGATTCTTTCCATGTTTTAATTTAAACCTTGTCCCCAGCAGAGCCGTGCGCTCCGGGGGGAGGGGGAAACAGAGGGAATAGATGGGTCTGTAAGAAAAAACAATGGCACGATCTGAGAAGGAACGGTAACTTTACTAAATCTAATAAAATTGAACAATTGAGAGAGAGAGAGAGAGAGGGACAAAGTTTCCAAACCAGAAACTGGGAGCTTACGTTGGGGAGGAACTGCAGGGGAAGCACACGTGCTGAATTTCCATGGCAGCAGAGAGCGCACGCGGGAGAGCCAAGCGGGCCTAGCGTCTGGTGCGGAGCTCCGCACCTCTGCTGCTCCCCAAAGCATTAACTCCTTAACTGCCTGCATGATGTTCTGATGTGGAATACCGGCATCAAAACCACAACACCGGCAACAACCTGTCTCATTTTGGAGCAGGTGTCACAGTCTCAGCATGCTTGAGCGATGTCCAATAGTTGTATGGGCAGTCCCCATACTTTAGCAACTGCCCACATGGTCTTCTGCCCAGCATGCCGCAGCTTTTGATGTAACCAGCAAGTGATGTTCTCAGATGGTGAATTCTCGACCCATCTAACTCGGGCCAGTGTGTCGGCTTCATCATTTCCTGGTGACTGTAGGGGTTGGTGACCAGAAACGTCACAGATAGATACACAGTACATACGTACAATTCTGTGTTTGACTGTATTCCATATGTCTAACCACATATCTTTGCCCCAGACTGGTCGGGAGTGGATAGTCCAGTCCTGGGTAGCCCACTGTGCGATCCAAAGAGTGAGCCCCCAGTACACAGCCCAACTATCCGTGCAAATATTCAGGATACCGTAACCAGGTTCTTTGGTTATAACCATCCACACGGCCCGCAGCTCTGCCCATTGGCTGCTTTGACCATCCCCCTCTTCAAACCATATTGTATCTGTGGCAGGATGGTATGATACTGCTCTCCACTTACTTGGGTTGCCCTTGCTGGACCCAGCTGTGTACCAGGCATCTTCAGGAATGGGATATTTTCCTTCCTGGACGGGACTCTTCTCCGGCGGAGCAACCAAGGTTTGTTTTGGTGCATCACTGTGATACGTCACTGGGCCTAGAATCTTTTGGAGCTCTTCTTTCAACGGCGAGGAAGACAGACTACTCCTCTGGCTGAGAGAGGCGACCCATCATGCCACCGTCTGTGCCTGGGCCACCCCTGTCTTAGGAAGGTGGGTCAGATCTCTTACCCACCCCTGAATTGGAAGAGTGGTCTTAACTATGACTTCGGCCGTCTGGGTTATTGGCTCTACCGCTTGTAATGCGGAATAAGCAGCCAATAGCTGTTTTTCAATCATACTATATCTTTCTTCTGCTCCATGCCAGACCTGAGACCAAAATCCAATGGGTGCCCAAACAGAACTCTGATGTTGCCACAGGCCCCAGCCAAAGCCATCCTGAGTAACATGAACATCCAATTCATCTGGGAGGGTAGGAATGAATATACCCAATGCCTGGGCTTGCTTCACCGCCTGTTTTGCTTGCTGGAATCCCATGATTGGCCCTTTTTTGTGAGTCTATACAAAGGTCTCAGCAGCTGCGCCAAATGAGGTATAAAGGAACACCAGTATCCCAATATACCTAGAAATTCCTGCAGCTGCTTTGGTGTCGTAGGGACTAGGAATGCCTGAACCTTACCTACGATGGCACTTGGTAGCACTTCAGTCTTTCCTCACCAGACTACCTCCAGGAATCTTACAGAAAGGCCTGGACCTTGTACCTTTTGAGGACTGATAGCCCATCCTCTTTCATCTAGGTAGGCGATTAATGAATCCGCTGCCTCTCCTACCACCTCCAGTGAGTCGGAAGTTAAGAGGAGATTATCAATGTAGTGGTATAGGTTGACGTTAATAGGTTTTCTCCAGTCACATGCCACTAAGTTATGACAATACGTTGGTGAATGCATGTACCTCTGAGGCAGGACCCGAAAGGTCCACTGCCTGCCTCCCCATGTAAATACAAATTGATCTGGCGATTCCTCAGCAATTGGAATACTGAAGAATGCATTTGCCAAATCCTGGACACAATGGTAGGTTTTGATTTCCCTACTGAGTGCATCCATTAGGGAAGCATATAGGGTACGGCCGTATGCATGGGCGGCATGACCTTATTCAATTCTATAATCCACCATCATTCTCCACGTTCCATTCAACTTCCGTACTGGCCATATCGGGGAATTGTATGGACTATGTGCAGGTCTTATAATACCTACTTTTTCTAGTTCCTGCACCATCTTTGATATTTCTTCCTGCCCCCCCGGGAGTCTATACTGTCTTACATTAGTAATCCAGCGTGGTTTCGGCAAACAAATGGGCTCATGTTTCACATGGCCCCTCAATACTGTCTGTATCACCCAAATACTAATGTACCTTTACTGAAGTCTGAACTCTCCCACAGTCATCTGGAGAGCCAGACCCCATAAAATGTCTATGCCCATGATGTATTCTGGGATTGGGGCAATCGACACTTCATACTCCTGGGGTGGGAGACACCCAACCCCCAATTTCAACCATGTTTGGGAGACTGGAATGGTCTGTCCCCCAAACCCACCAATCATCACTCTACTGCCCTTAAACTTTGTTGGGTCTCCATACATAATTAAAGTTTCTGCCCCAGTGTCAACTAAAGCCATTACCTTCTGAACATTCGTCTCTGACCAAAATATTGTCAATTCTACATAGTGCCTCCGGTCCCATCTGGAGGTTCTAAGGGGACCGTGTCTTTTGTTACTCTATGAACTTTGCCAAATCCAGGTCTTTTACCACAGGTGGCTCAGGCATTGTAGCCCATGACACCTGTGGATGTTTCTTCCTTCTGTTTGGAACTATAAAATTGGCTAAACTCCAAGTCATTCTAGGTGCTTCCTGTATTATTCATACTCCCGATTTTCTGGGAGTACTCTGAAATTTCTGATCGTTTCTTAATTGTTTCCAAAGTTGTAATAGAACATTGTTGGGTTGCCCATCGATTTTAACAAATGCAACCCCGGCCCATATAAGATCATTAAACATGGTCTTCCTAGATACCCGTATGGGGCCTGATTGGGGTATCTGTAGGGTAGGTTTCTTGGTTTTAATTTGGAAGGCCTCAGCTTCCTCCACCATGCGGACATTGTGCCTAGTTCTTATGCACTCTGTTTCCCCCAGGTCTGCCACTAACTGAGCTGTCTGTTCGACAACGGCCTCTGAAGCCACCAACGTGTTCAGTAATGGAGACCAATGTCCCATAAAGGCAAGAAAGGCCCTGTTGCAATATTAGATCTCGCATACCTGCTGTGAATTTCTCTGTGTCAGGGCCTTCAAATGTATCAGAATACATGGCCTCCCTCATACCCAGTTCTCGAATATATGTTTGGAGGTCCGCCATTGTCATGGTTTTATGATTTTTGGTATTGGTATTCCACATCATAACAACATGTAGTGCATTAAGAGTTAAAGAGTTAATACTCCAACTCCATAGATCATTGATATTTCCGGGTATACCTGTCTCAGAAGAGAAGAACTACATTCCCCAGAGGACTTTGCGATGCTTTGCATTTTTACGTGTTTTCCGCTCAGAGGGAAAAGATAAAAACCCTCTGCGGTCACGGGACACTCTCTTTCCTTCGGGATCGACTCAGCAGTGGGTGCTCGCTGCCGTATCGCCTTCAGCGTTAGCGTAAGGCCTTCGGTTTATCGGACACTCTCTCTCTTGCTCATTTTATTTGATTTATTAGCTTCAATTCCAATTATATTGTATTATATTGTGTTATTTTGCTTTCTGATATCTTATTTAGTAAATTAGCTTTCCTTCTCAGATCGTTGCCGCTGTTTTGTTTCTAGGCCCATCTCCCTTTTCCCTTTTCCCTTTTCCCCTTCCCCTTTCCTGGGGCGTGGGTCTGCGGGTCCCCCACACCAATCGTCACGGAACCGGGCCGATCCAGCCCGGTAAACCGTTGACAGCCATAGAAGACCATAGACCGATATTAAGTGGTATGTCTGTCTTATCAGACCATGTCAAACGGCATGCTGCCATCAACCAGTCTATAAAAGTATGGGTTTCATTAGTATAATGGATGGCAGCATATAATCTTTGCCTTAAGGCAGGATGTATAGTTAAGGATGCCAACTTAGATATCTTCGTCCTGTCGACTAGCACGCTTTCGGCACCTGAGTCCCATAATCTTAGGAGCCATGATGGTACGCTCTCTCTATAGGCTTCTGATAGAATTGCTGTACTAGGTCCATCAATTCATTTGCTGTGTATGGGCAAGCTGTTATGTGTAAGCACGTTTCAGCAGGGGGCCATTGGTCTGGAGGCACCCCGCTGGTCTACCTTGCGCTTTCATTGTTTTTTGGGTTACGATTTGTCAGATCTCAAATGGATCCATCATAGATGGAGCTTCAAGATCTGATTTAGAAGTCTTATTCTCTGAAATATCCAGGTCCGCTATGTTAGGGACCTGGGTATCCTCAACAGAGACAGTACGCACCCGCCTTGTCAGGACATTCAATCCCGGTTTTTTAGTCGTTAACGTACCTAATTGCTGTTCTAGTATTTCAAAGTGACCCCTTAATAACTGGTTTTCTGTCTCTATGTTTGTATTTGTTGTTTCTAATTTATGCAATGCCATTATTAGAAGCCAAGCTACAGCTGAAGCAGCTAGCCAACGTGCCTTCATAATGAGTATATCCTTGTCTAGTCCCTGAAAATAGTCTGTCAGACGGGCTGGAGAGAGAGAGACACTTCCTGTAACCCGCAGGGGTCCCCATTTTTCAACAACTGTGGCTAAACCACAATAGGGTGACCCCATAAGCCCTGGGATTTGACCAGGGATTGTTTGGTCAAGGGGAGTAATGTTCAACCCCTGCCTCATTTGAAAATGTCCCAAATGAAGGACATGTTTAATATATATATTATTATTACCTTTTTTTAAGCCTGCCTGGCTCACCAATTGTAGGGCAAAAAAAAACCCAAGAAGAGCACTCACAGGAAATAATACAAAAGATGGTATATTTTTGGTAGGCTTTAAGTAGATGGTGAACAAACAACTAATAAGAAGGGAGTGACTCACCATTTACAACAGTTGAGGCTCACAAATAACTCCACTAAGGAAAAATCACCAACAAGAAAACCCTTCAGGGTGGTGGTCAGCCCTTAAATGGGGTCTGGGAGAGGTGGAGCCAGACTCCACCCCTTCCAATCACACAGGTACATTACCTTCACCTGTGCCCCTGCAGCTGACTCAGTGCTTGCCTCAGGTGACCAGTCAGTGGTTCAGGCCCTGATTCAACAGTTCCCATACAGCACTCTAATGCCCTCGAGTCAGCAAGGGACAAAATTAATCTATATTTCTGGGGTGACTGGGGGTTCCCAAGAGTTGACCATGTTGGAGGCTGAAATAAGCCTCACTGGTAAAGACTGTCAAAAACATCCTATTGTGACTGGCCCAGGGGCTCCATGTATACTTGGTATTGATTACCTCAAAAGGGGGCATTTTAATGATCTCAAGGGGTATCGATGGGCTTTTAGAATAGCTGCTGTGGATGCAGAGAGCATTAAGCAGCTGTCTGCTTTGCCTGGCCTGTCAGAAGATCCGTCTGTTGTGGGGTTGCTACAAGTGGAGGAGCAACAGGTACCAATTGCTACCAAGACGGTGCACAGACAGCAGTACTGCACTAACAGGGATTCTTTGCTCCCCATTCATAACTTGATTCGTCAGCTAGAGACCCAGGGAGTGATCAGCAAAACTCACTCACCTTTTAACAGCCCTGTATGGATGGTGCGTAAAGCCAGTGGAGAATGCAGACTGGCAGTAGATTACCATAGCCTGAATGAAGTCACACCCCTAATGAGTGCTGCTGTGCCAGACGTGCTACAACTCCAATATGAATGGGAGTCAAAAGCAGCCAAGTGGTATGCCACCATTGACATTGCCAATGCTTTCTTTTCAATTCCTCTGGCCACAGAATGCAGGCCACAGTTTGCTTTCACCTGGAGGGGCGTTCAGTACACCTGGAACCGTTTGCCCTAGGGGTGGAAGCACAGCCCAACCATTTGCTATGGGTTGATCCAAACTGCATTGGAACAGGGCGGTGCTCCTGAGCACTTACAATACATTGATGATATAATTGTGTGGGACAATATAGTAGCGGAAGTTATTGAGAAAGGAGAGAGAATAATCCAGATCTTCCATCCGCCAGACCCTAACTACATACATTCCTGCAAGATGGCTTTGCTATTAAGCGAAGCAATAATAGTATAAAGTGGAAAGATGGACATTGTCACATCCCAACAGATGTGATTAACAAAATCACTGCCATGTCTCCAACCACCAGTGTCATGGTTTTATGATTTTTGTTGTATTGTTGATATTCCACATCATAACATCATGTGCTGTATTGGGAGTTACAGAGTTAATACTACAGCTCTGTGGATCATCGATAGTTATGGATATGCCTATCTCAGAAGAGAGGGAGAACTACATTCCCCAGAGGACTTTGCGATGTTTTGCATTTTTACGTGTTTTCCGCTCAGAGGGAAAAAGATAAAAACTCTCTGCAGTCACGGGACACTCTCTTTCCTTTGGGATCGACTCAGCAGTGGGTGCTCGCTGCCGTCTCGCCTTGACGAGAGTTGAGTCCTGATAGAGTAGGAGATGAAAGAGAGGTTATTACTGATGTTACTTGACCTCTGAAAATGAATGAAGTTCGAAGTTTGAGAAAAGACTTTACACGCCACGCAAATGAACCTATTGTCACCTGGTTACTACGCTGTTGGGACAGTGGGGCCAACAGTGTGTGGCTAGATGGTTGAGAAGCTCGCCAATTGGGTAGCATCACCAGGGACTCTGCCATTGACAGAGGCATTAGTACATGCCACAATAGACCCTTCACTCTTTGGAAGCGGATGCTGATAGCCGTGAAAGAAAAATACCCCTTCAGAGATGATCTGTTGCCTGAGAAAAAGAAATGGTCTGATATGGAAAAAGGCATAAATTATTTGAGAGAATATTCTGTAGTGGAAATGTTACATGACTCTCTGTAAATCAAGCAAAGGCGGTGACAGAGCTTTTATTTGAGGTAGAAGCGCTACAGAAAGAGATGTTAGAGATAAGCGGGATGAACTCACCCCTCCCAGTGACCGTTTAGGCTAAGGAACGCAATCGCCTCTCGTTCAAACACTGGCGCGCCGGAAGGTAGAGAGCCACGGAGGGAGGTAGCAACCCGCACAGGCTCTGAGCATATCTGTGCTCCCGGAAGCACCGCTGGAAGCACCACTGAGAGGGAGAGAGAGAGAGGTCGGGTGGACCTGGGCTCCTCCGCTCTGATCACTCAGATGCTCATTCACTGGTTCGGGCTGTGACCAGGCAATCCCACTACACTCCACCCCTTCACATCATGAACCAGCAACTGAGCAGGTTGGGCTTAATTTCCTGCTGTTTCGATGGCTCAAAATGCCAAGTACATCGCGACGCATGTACAATACCTGCCGCAATGTAGAATGTTAAGGCGCTGAAGGCAATTATTTGTAGTCCCTTCTTGTGGTTCTCTTGGGCTAGTGCTTATGTTCCTTCTGGAGGCATATCTTCTTTAAGGACCAGTAGCAGTCAGATTCACGCTCACCAGTTGCCGACAGTTCAGCAGTCCACCACAGGATGTCATGATGTTTCCTCATGGTCACTGGAGCATGCTGGAGTGGTGTTGCTCCTGCCAGCTGTCCTCTGAACTTGATAACCTCAAGGGGAGTAATACAGATGTTTAACAGGTACGAGGAGGGGTAAGTCTGCCCTCCATGGTAGGATACAGGCCGTATTTTGGTCTTGAGTCAATACCTCTGCCTGTACTGGAGCATGGCCTGGCCTTCGATACCATACCCTTTGGCCTGATATCTGTGGTTGGATCACTATATCAGGTACCAAGGGGGGAGTTCTAATTTGCCATAAGGACATGATTAATGTCCCCTTTGCGATGAAAATTGGAGTGTCAACTCCTACCTCTGCTGGCCATGCACCGACCACAGGAGGGTTTACTGATCCCCCAACCTCTAACAATCTCCCCCAAGGTGCAAGGAGACCACACCATTTTGGTCCTACTTGCACCTTCCAAGGTCATTTTACCTTGTGTTTCCCAGGCTCTAGGTCCTCAGGGGCAGGGTCTGCCATCCCTCGGTCTCTCATTCAAGTCTGGCAGGGTTGCATAAAGCCTCTTGGTCCACCCCTGCAAGGACTGTGAATCTGCCTTCAGAGCAGCCTTCAGGATTCCATTATACCTTTCTATTAGGCCTGCTCCTGTTAGATTATAGGGCAGGTGAAACTGCCATTCGATGTTGTTGTCTTCAGCCCACTTTTGCACAGTTGTACCTGTGACGTGTACCTTGGTAACATCACCAGCAGGGGAGGTATAATGTGCTGAAGAGTCCCCACCATATAATGAATTACCAGACAATGAAATTTTCCCTGTTCACAGATGGATTGTGTAGTATTGTGAGAAAGCTGCAGCGTCTCCGGCACGGATTCAGATGTGAACGATCCAAATCATTTAGTACAGGTTTTAACATCCCTTATATACTTTCACAAGTTCTCTCTTTTAACTTTCCCGCCTGCCTTTACATATCAACAGTATAACTTCCGAAAGCAGTACTTAACCGTGCATACAGGCGCTTTTGCAATAAGGGTCATGAGTCTTTCCAAGCCATGCACTCTTCCTCCAATTGGGGTCTGCTATCACGCAGCTTACTTGAACTTGTTTTCCTTTTCTTCTGGAAATGTCCTTTGTTCTCAGCCTTCCTTTGTCATGCTGTTTTTCCTGTTCCACAGCTACAGCTCTTAATATACTTTTCGTATTCCCACAATTCCCCCTTTTTTATTTATTAGCAAACTATTAACACAGTACAAATTAATAACACTTTTTAACAGTTTTGCTGAATACATTTAGGTTATCACAATTTAATCAAGGCTTCAATTGATAACACTCTGAATGTAAGAAAAGAGACAAGGTAATCATATTGTAAGGACGAGAAATACTATTAAACTTATTAAGAAGTGAACAAACACGTTTTACCCATGGCTTTAGGTTCCTGCAACCTGGAAAAGAATCCCTGAGGGTCCCATTCTTTGTGTACCAGTAACTGAATAGAAGGAATAAAGCTGCATATCTGATGGAATCAACATCAGTGGGCAAGCCTCCTGGAGCATCAGTAGTGGTACTGCTTTCCTTTGCCAGCTAACATCCTAACTTGGTGATTGTAGCTAAAGCTTCAGCGGTGCTGTTTCGGGGTATACTGGATCTGAGAGACAAAACATCTCAAGAGCAGAAGAAAGCAAACTGCACATTCAGAGAAACACGAAGGGTTAGGGTTTTAGACAACATACATACACACACACACACACACACACACGTGGACATCCATTTTAGACAAGTGTAAGTGAAAGCAGAAACATCCTAAGCAAGCACATTATTAGCTATTGACCCTTGAGAAATGGCAAACCACCAGAAAGGAGAGAGAAAAGGAACATGACAGTGGTGGATGTGATAGGTAGTGTCAGCAGGGCGTCCCCTGCTTCAAGGTGCACTTTTCCTCTCTCACCCATCACGGATTCTCTCCTGCTTTTACTCTTCTCAGGGTCTGCAGAATTTTTTCCATTTGTATACCGCGTCAGTGTGGCCAGTGCATGATATGCCCAAGTGGAACACCTGCTTGCAAAACAGAATAAACTATTAAGGTCAGCTCTCTCTAAAAAATACTTATAGCCACAAATATCAATTCCCTTAAAACTATCAGAATACTTTGTTCCTTCCTAAGATCATTCTTCAGTCAGGGGCCTTTAGGTCCCTGATATAGGTGCTAATAGAAATAATCAGTGAACTTAAATATCTGTTGGGCAATAATCAAGCATTCTCTATTGGAATCATATATTAAATCAAGGTAAGATAGCATGAGCCTTTGTCTCAATTGATGCACAGTCACATTTTTAAAATTGAAAGAGAGTGAATTAATCTATAGTACAGGGTCATCCCTTTGCCTGGGATTCATTTCAAGGTTTTGTCTTGACAAACTAAGAAAAGGCTAATTGATAGGCTAATAACATCATAACCAACAATTAAAGGATAAAACTAAACTAAAAAAGTTGTTTCCATGGATTCCAACAGTGGAACATCAAATCCTGTTCAATCTATATTTAATCTACTACTAAAATAGAAGAAGCAGCACACAACAACCTAAATAATACCTAATAAATTGAATTCCTATGCCCACATTGGTAACACTACAACAAATTACAAAACAAAACAATAATAAGTTAGAGATACACAATCCCAGTGGCTGGATCCCATGAGGGCTGGATGCTATTTTCAGCCTTGAGATGAGGCCAAATATATCGTGCTGGAATCCATGTAGGGCCAGTCCCTGTGGAAACACAAGAATGACCACGACCCCAAGTTTTCAGTGGTAAGGGACTTTCCCAATGTCCTGTGGCTATATTCTGGACATGAATCATTGGTCATTCCTCGAGCATTGGGAAGGCCCCAAAATGACAATCTACTCAAGTTGTATCTGTATGATCATGATTCAAAAAATTCAGCACAAGCAAAGTCTTATATAACCTTTTTTGTGGTGCATCTCCCGTATTCCCTCTTGTTTTTTTTTTTTTGCTTTTTTTTTTTTGCTTTTTTTTGGGTGAATTGGTATATTCAGGTCCATTATCTTTTTTTGTAGTATCTGGGATCCCCATAGCAGCGTAGGCAAGTAACCAATGTTTACAGGCACCATGACTGTGTTCGCATGCATGCGCTGTGGCAAGATGTAAGAAAACGTATCTATTGTTACATGCACATATTTTAAATGGCCACATTCATGAACATGAACGACATCCATTTTCCAGAGCTGAATAGGTGCTGTGCCACCGGGATTTGTACCTATCTGAGGAAAGGGGGCAATTGCCTGGCAGTCCGGGCGCATTAGAATGATATTAAGGGCTTGATACACTGTCAATTGGAACTGTATCTGTAAGGCTCTTTTATTCAGATGAAAAAATTGATGGGACAGTTGCGCCTTTTGAAATAATTGAGTAGTGTAGTGGGATTGCCTGGTCACAGCCTGAACCAGTGAATGAGCATCTGAGTGACCAGAGTGGAGGAGCCCAGGTTTCACCTGTCCTCTCACTCTCTCCCTATCAGCGGTGCTTCCGGCTGTGCTTCCGGGAACACAGATACACTCAGAGCCTGCTCAGCAATACGGGTGTATGGGAACTGTTGAATCACGGCCTGAACCACTGATTGATCACCTGAGGCGAGAACTGGGTCAGCTGCAGGGGCACAAGTGAGTGTGATTGGAAGGGGTGGAGTTTGACTCCACCTCTCCCAAGACCCCATTTAAGGGCTGACCACCACCAGGGAAGGTTCTCTGGTTGGAGATCCCTTTCTGGTGGAGTTATCAGCAAGCCTCAACCATCTTTAAAGGTGAGCCACTCTTTTCTTATTAACAATCTGTACATCGTCTACTTAAGCTCATCAAAAGTATACCATCTTTGGCACTATTTCTTTTGGGTGATGTTCTTGGGGGTTATTTGCTCTACAACGGGCAACCCCCATCCTGACCTACCTTGATTCCCCAGGTGCTTCTATGTAATAATATAGGATGTGCTGTGTGTTTGAGGCCTTGCCATCTTCCCCTAGATTCCAAATAAAGGGTTGACCAGGATTGCTGATAGATAACTGAGGGAAAGCGGCTTGGCGATCGCTTCTGCTAGCTCCCTCAGGACCGTCGGGCAGATCCCATCCGACCCCACCTCCTTATGACAGTCTAGGAGGAGTAGCAGGTCGCTAAGCGCTTCCTCCTGAACTGTGCGGCGTTTATTCTGCTCCCCGGCCCCGTCTTGCCGCTCAGGGGGCTGCGTACCCTGAGGACAGCTGGTCTGACTGTCAAAGACAGAAGTAAAGGTGGCATTGAGAACGTCAGCCTATTCCTCCTCCTCCTTGGTGGTGATGTTCCCCAGCACATTGAATAAAAAAGGGGGATTCTCCTTGGCCCTCCCCTCGCTGTTAGTATCTTTGTAAAATCGTTGTTTTAATCGTCTTGAACAGTGGCGGCCGCATGAAGATCTTGCTGGGCTTTTGCCTTTCTAATTTTCTCTCTGCATATCCTAGCAACATCCTCGTACTCGTCCCGAGTTGCCTGTCTGTAGTGGGATTACCTGGTCACAGCCTGAACCAGTGAATGAGCATCACAGTGACCGGAGCAGAGGAGCCCAGGTCCACCCGACCTCTCACTCTCTCCCTCTCGGTGGTGCTTCCAGTGATGCTTCTGGGAGTACAGATATGCTCTGAACCTGCGTGGGTTGCTCCCCCCCCCTTTGTGGCTCTCTTCCTTCTGCCGTGTCAGTGTTTGAACGAGAGGTAGCTGCGTTCCTTAGCGTAAACGGTCGCCTGGAGGGGTGAGTTCATCCCTCTTATCTCTCACTATTTTCTTACTACTTTCTGTAGTGCCTGTACCTCAAATAAAAGCTCTGTCACCGCCTTTGCTTGCTTTACACTTGGCGAGCCAGGCAGCCTAATGCCTTTTAAAAACATTCACTATGGCCTTTCTAAGTAACATCGTGGGGTGGTTTGCACCAGAAAAGATCATCCCCTTAAATGACCTTTTGCCTGGGCACTTCCCAGGATTCCTAGGATCCCCATACCACAGGATTGCTGCTATCATTGAAAAATGGGGCCCCCTGCGAGACGGAGGAAACATCCATGATTCCCCGTCCTGACTATCTGACTATTTTCTTTCTCTGACTAAAAATTTACTGACTACTCAGACGCAGCTAATTGCCGCTCCTACGGTGGCATGGCCACTGCTGATGGCCTTGAACCAGATGAACGCGACTGAAGAAGGTCTGCTTGATGAAAATCAACTCCTGCGTGACCGTATTGAAGAACTAGAAAAACAAATTGCAATTTTAACAGGAAAAATACCAAAACCGGTCACTCCCTTACGGAAGGTCTGGAACCTCTCTCTAGAAGTCACCGGGGACCCTGCAGAAGACAACCCACATAATCTGGTTTCTGACAATGAAGGCACTAAAAGGTCGGATCTCGAATTTCCACATGAGCTAGATCCCTTTGAGATCTGACCAGTTGTAACTCAAAAAACAAAAAAAATACAGGATAGACCAGTGGGGCTGCCCCCTGACCAGTGGCCCCCAGCCCACAGCACTCCATATGTAACAGCTCGCCCATATACAGCAGCTGAATTAATGGATCTAGTACAGCGGTTTAGACAAAAACCAAGAGAGAGTGTACCAGCATGGCTGCTCTGGTTATGGGACATGGGAGCAGAAGGTGTTGTGGTAAGTGGGACAGAAATTTCAAAACTGGCATCCATTACCACTCACCCTGCCCTCAGACAGAGGCTATATGCCACTGTCCAACACAATGGAAATCATTCATTAATTAAATGGGTAACAGCTGCATGCTGTATAACATGGCCAAACAAAACTGACATCCCATTAAATACAGGTCTATGGTCTTCTATGGAAGATCTGCAAAATTATATTTGGGAACTGGGTATGAGAGAGGCAATCTATGAGGAAGATTTTGAGAGCCCAGACCTGATGAAATTCTCAGCAGGAATGAGAGATCTTATCCTGCAGCAAGCTCCGCCTCATCAGTATGGTACTTTGGTATCCATACTGAACCCCCTAGTGGCCTCAGAGGCCGTCATACAACAGGCTGCCCAATTGGCGGCAGATCTGGGGGAGACAAAGCGCCTGCGCGCTAGGCGCGATGTCCGAATGGTGGTGGAAAGGTCGGAGATCCATCCACCACCACGACCTAGGAGACCAGCCTCTAAGGTAATACAATCTGGACCCATCAGGGTGTCGAGAAGACAGATGTTTAATGACCTGATAAGAGCAGGAGTTCGATTTGAAAAGATTGATGGACAGCCTAATCAGGTATTACTGCAACTATGGAAACAGTTGCCCAGTAATCAAAGATTCCAGTCCTCCCCCAAAAGGGAAGGAATTCGATTTATAGAACACATTCCACAAGACGCATGGAATCTGGAAGATTTCATGGTGCCATCAAAAAGATGTAAACCTCCTCAGGCGGCCTAGGCAGCCTCAGTCGAGCCATCAGTGGAAAAAGACTTGGGGATTGCAGAGCTGATGACATGACCGGGGACCCAAAATTCCCCAGGACTAGGGTCTCTACAGGAGACCAGAGACCCTATGTTGAATTAACAATTCACTGGTTGAGGAAAAACGTACAATGAGTGATGGCGCTGGTAGATACTGGGGCAGAAACATCCATCATATATGGGGACCCAAGTAAATTCCTGGGCACTAAGTCTATGATAGGTGGGTTTGGGGGGCAGATGATCCCCGTAACCCAAATGTGGTTGAAACTGGGGGTTGGGCATCTTCCACCTCGGGAGTACAAGGTATCTATCGCCCCAGTTCTAGAGTACATACTGGGGATAGACATCTAGTGGGGTCTGACTCTCCAGACCACTGTGGGAGAGTTCAGACTAAGGGAAAGATGTATTAGTATCTGGGCGGTGCAGGCAATTTTAAGGGGCCATGCAAAAATTGAGCCTATTTGCCACAACCCCGCCGGATAACAAATACAAAACAATATAGACTCCCTGGTGGGCAAGAAGAAATTACCAAGACTGTGCAGGAGTTGGAGAGAGTAGGGATTATTAGACCTGCACACAGCCCATACAACTCCCCTATATGGCCAGTCAGGAAGTCAGATGGTACATGGCGAATGACGGTAGACTACAGAGAACTAAATAAAGTCACTCTGCCGATACACGCAGCCGTACCCAACATTGCCTCCCTCATGAATTTGTTAAGTAGAGAAATAGAAACATACCACTGTGTTTTGGATTTAGCAAATGCATTTTTTAGCATTCCAATTGCTAAGGAATCTCAAGACCAGTTTGCATTCACATGGGAGGGCAGTCCTATCTCAGGGATACGTGCATTCACCTATGTTCTGCCATAACCTGATAGCACGTGACTTGGCAAATTGGAACAAACCATCTGCAGTCAAAATGTACCATTACGTTGATGATCTGATGCTGACATCCAGCTCAATTGAGGCATTAGAGAAGGCAGTACCATCATTAACCACTTATTTACAGGAAAAAGGATGGGCTATAAACCCACAGAAAGTACAAGGACCAGGGTTATCAGTTAAATTCCTGGGTGTTATCTGGTCAGGTAAGACTAAGGTCTTACCCAGCGCGATCATAGGTAAGATTCAAGCGTTCCCAGTTCCCACAACACCAAAACAGTTGCAGGAGTTTTTGGGTATATTAGGATACTGGCGATCCTTTATACCCCACTTAGCACAACTCCTAAAACCTCTATATTGATTAACAAAAAAAGGCCAAGTATGGGATTGGGGTAAATGGAGCAAGAGGCCTTCTGGCAGGCAAAAAAACTGTTAAACAGGCCCAGGCGCTGTGTATATTCGATCCAAACCTTCCAGCAGAACTTGATGTGCATGTAACTCAAGAAGGGTTTGTCTGGGGTCTGTGGCAGCGTCAGAGTTCCATTCGAACCCTAATCAAGTTCTGGTCACAGGTTTGGCACAGAGCAGAAGAAAGATACAGCATGGTTGAAAAGCAGATATTGGCTACCTATTCTACACTGCAGGCAGTAGAACCGATAACTCAAACTGCAGAAGTTATTGTTAAAACGACTTTGCCAATTCAGGGGTGGGTAAAAGATCTAACCCACATTCCTAAGACGGGGGTGGCCCAATCACAAACAGTGGCACGCTGCGTTGCCTACCTCAGTCAGAGAAGCTGCCTGTCATCATCTCCAGTGAAGGAAGAACTGCAGAAGATACTTGGCCCAGTAACATATCACAGTGAAGCACCTGAGGAAATAATTGTCACTCGTCCAGAGAAGAGTCCTGTACAGGAGGGGAAATGCCCTATTCCAGAAGATGCCTGGTACACAGATGGATCCAGCAGAGGGAACCCAAGTAGGTGGCGAGCTGTCGCATACCATCCCTCAACTGAAACAATGTGGTTCAAAGAAGGGGAGGGACAAAGTATCCAGTGGGCTGAGCTACGAGCTGTGTGGATGGTGATAACTCAAGAGCCGGGTGATGGCACATTGAATATCTGCACAGATATCTGGGCAGTCTACTGAGGTCTCACGCTCTGGATAGCACAGTGGGCCACTCAGGACTGGGCGATCCATGCTCGACCTATCTGGGGCAAAGATATGTGGGTTGATATATGGAACATGGTTAGGCACAGGACTGTACGAGCATACCAAGTTTCTCAACATCAACCCTTGCAGTCGCCAGGTAATGATGAAGCTGACACTCTGACTCGAGTTCGATGGCTTGGAAATACATCAGCCAGGATGGCAATGATGAGCAAGTAGGACCAAAATGGTGTGGTCTCCTTGCACCTTGGGGGAGATTGTTAGAGGTTGGGGGATCAGTAAACCCTCCTGTGGTCGGTGCATGGCCAGCAGAGGTAGGAGTTGACACTCCAATTTTCATCGCAAAGGGGACATTAATCATGTTCTTATGGCAAATTAGAACTCCCCCCTTGGTACCTGATATAGTGATCCAACCACAGATATCAGGCCAAAGGGTATGGTATCGAAGGCCAGGCCATGCTCCAGTACAGGCAGAGGTATTGACTCAAGACCAAAATACGGCCTGTATCCTACCATGGAGGGCAGACTTACCCCTCCTCGTACCTGTTAAACATCTGTATTACTCCCCTTGAGGTTATCAAGTTCAGAGGACAGCTGGCAGGAGCAACACCACTCCAGCATGCTCCAGTGACCATGAGGAAACATCATGACATCCTGTGGTGGACTGCTGAACTGTCGGCAACTGGTGAGCGTGAATCTGACTGCTACTGGTCCTTAAAGAAGATATGCCTCCAGAAGGAACATAAGCACTAGCCCAAGAGAACCACAAGAAGGGACTACAAATAATTGCCTTCAGCGCCTTAACATTCTACATTGCGGCAGGTATTGTACATGCGTCGCGATGTACTTGGCATTTTGAGCCATCGAAACAGCAGGAAATTAAGCCCAACCTGCTCAGTTGCTGGTTCATGATGTGAAGGGGTGGAGTGTAGTGGGATTGCCTGGTCACAGCCCGAACCAGTGAATGAGCATCTGAGTGATCAGAGCGGAGGAGCCCAGGTCCACCCGACCTCTCTCTCTCTCCCTCTCAGTGGTGCTTCCAGCGGTGCTTCCGGGAGCACAGATATGCTCAGAGCCTGTGCGGGTTGCTACCTCCCTCCGTGGCTCTCTACCTTCCGGCGCGCCAGTGTTTGAACGAGAGGCGATTGCGTTCCTTAGCCTAAACGGTCACTGGGAGGGGTGAGTTCATCCCGCTTATCTCTAACATCTCTTTCTGTAGCGCTTCTACCTCAAATAAAAGCTCTGTCACCGCCTTTGCTTGATTTACAGAGAGTCATGTAACATTTCCACTACAGAATATTCTCTCAAATAATTTATGCCTTTTTCCATTTCAGACCATTTCTTTTTCTCAGGCAACAGATCATCTCTGAAGGGGTATTTTTCTTTCACGGCTATCAGCATCCGCTTCCAAAGAGTGAAGGGTCTATTGTGGCATGTACTAATGCCTCTGTCAATGGCAGAGTCCCTGGTGATGCTACCCAATTGGCGAGCTTCTCAACCATCTAGCCACACACTGTTGGCCCCACTGTCCCAACAGCGTAGTAACCAGGTGACAATAGGTTCATTTGCGTGGCGTGTAAAGTCTTTTCTCAAACTTCGAACTTCATTCATTTTCAGAGGTCAAGTAACATCAGTAATAACCTCTCTTTCATCTCCTACTCTATCAGGACTCAACTCTCGTCAAGGCGAGACGGCAGCGAGCACCCACTGCTGAGTCGATCCCAAAGGAAAGAGAGTGTCCCGTGACTGCAGAGAGTTTTTATCTTTTTCCCTCTGAGCGGAAAACACGTAAAAATGCAAAACATCGCAAAGTCCTCTGGGGAATGTAGTTCTCCCTCTCTTCTGAGATAGGCATATCCATAACTATCGATGATCCACAGAGCTGTAGTATTAACTCTGTAACTCCCAATACAGCACATGATGTTATGATGTGGAATATCAACAATACAACAAAAATCATAAAACCATGACACTGGTGGTTGGAGACATGGCAGTGATTTTGTTAATCACATCTGTTGGGATGTGACAATGTCCATCTTTCCACTTTATACTATTATTGCTTCGCTTAATAGCAAAGCCATCTTGCAGGAATGTATGTAGTTAGGGTCTGGCGGATGGAAGATCTGGATTATTCTCTCTCCTTTCTCAATAACTTCCGCTACTATATTGTCCCACACAATTATATCATCAATGTATTGTAAGTGCTCAGGAGCACCGCCCTGTTCCAATGCAGTTTGGATCAACCCATAGCAAATGGTTGGGCTGTGCTTCCACCCCTAGGGCAAACGGTTCCAGGTGTACTGAACGCCCCTCCAGGTGAAAGCAAACTGTGGCCTGCATTCTGTGGCCAGAGGAATTGAAAAGAAAGCATTGGCAATGTCAATGGTGGCATACCACTTGGCTGCTTTTGACTCCCATTCATATTGGAGTTGTAGCACGTCTGGCACAGCAGCACTCATTAGGGGTGTGACTTCATTCAGGCTATGGTAATCTACTGCCAGTCTGCATTCTCCACTGGCTTTACGCACCATCCATACAGGGCTGTTAAAAGGTGAGTGAGTTTTGCTGATCACTCCCTGGGTCTCTAGCTGACGAATCAAGTTATGAATGGGGAGCAAAGAATCCCTGTTAGTGCAGTACTGCTGTCTGTGCACCGTCTTGGTAGCAATTGGTACCTGTTGCTCCTCCACTTGTAGCAACCCCACAACAGACGGATCTTCTGACAGGCCAGGCAAAGCAGACAGCTGCTTAATGCTCTCTGCATCCACAGCAGCTATTCTAAAAGCCCATCGATACCCCTTGAGATCATTAAAATGCCCCCTTTTGAGGTAATCAATACCAAGTATACATGGAGCCCCTGGGCCAGTCACAATAGGATGTTTTTGACAGTCTTTACCAGTGAGGCTTATTTCAGCCTCCAACATGGTCAACTCTTGGGAACCCCCAGTCACCCCAGAAATATAGATTAATTTTGTCCCTTGCTGACTCGAGGGCATTAGAGTGCTGTATGGGAACTGTTGAATCAGGGCCTGAACCACTGATTGGTCACCTGAGGCAAGCACTGAGTCAGCTGCAGGGGCACAGGTGAAGGTAATGTACCTGTGTGATTGGAAGGGGTGGAGTCTGGCTCCACCTCTCCCAGACCCCATTTAAGGGCTGACCACCACCCTGAAGGGTTTTCTTGTTGGTGATTTTTCCTTAGTGGAGTTATTTGTGAGCCTCAACTGTTGTAAATGGTGAGTCACTCCCTTCTTATTAGTTGTTTGTTCACCATCTACTTAAAGCCTACCAAAAATATACCATCTTTTGTATTATTTCCTGTGAGTGCTCTTCTTGGGTTTTTTTTTGCCCTACAATTGGTGAGCCAGGCAGGCTTAAAAAAAGGTAATAATAATATATATATTAAACATGTCCTTCATTTGGGACATTTTCAAATGAGGCAGAGGTTGAACATTACTCCCCTTGACCAAACAATCCCTGGTCAAATCCCAGGGCTTATGGGGTCACCCTATTGTGGTTTAGCCACAGTTGTTGAAAAATGGGGACCCCTGCGGGTTACAGGAAGTGTCTCTCTCTCTCCAGCCCGTCTGACAGACTATTTTCAGGGACTAGACAAGGATATACTCATTATGAAGGCACGTTGGCTAGCTGCTTCAGCTGTAGCTTGGCTTCTAATAATGGCATTGCATAAATTAGAAACAACAAATACAAACATAGAGACAGAAAACCAGTTATTAAGGGGTCACTTTGAAATACTAGAACAGCAATTAGGTACGTTAACGACTAAAAAACCGGGATTGAATGTCCTGACAAGGCGGGTGCGTACTGTCTCTGTTGAGGATACCCAGGTCCCTAACATAGCGGACCTGGATATTTCAGAGAATAAGACTTCTAAATCAGATCTTGAAGCTCCATCTATGATGGATCCATTTGAGATCTGACAAATCGTAACCCAAAAAACAATGAAAGCGCAAGGTAGACCAGCGGGGTGCCTCCAGACCAATGGCCCCCTGCTGAAACGTGCTTACACATAACAGCTTGCCCATACACAGCAAATGAATTGATGGACCTAGTACAGCAATTCTATCAGAAGCCTATAGAGAGAGCGTACCATCATGGCTCCTAAGATTATGGGACTCAGGTGCCGAAAGCGTGCTAGTCGACAGGACGAAGATGTCTAAGTTGGCATCCTTAACTATACATCCTGCCTTAAGGCAAAGATTATATGCTGCCATCCATTATACTAATGAAACCCATACTTTTATAGACTGGTTGATGGCAGCATGCCGTTTGACATGGTCTGATAAGACAGACATACCACTTAATATCGGTCTATGGTCTTCTATGGCTGTCAACGGTTTACCGGGCTGGATCGGCCCGGTTCCGTGACGATTGGTGTGGGGGACCCGCAGACCCACGCCCCAGGAAAGGGGAAGGGGTAAAGGGAAAAGGGAGATGGGCCTAGAAACAAAACAGCGGCAACGATCTGAGAAGGAAAGCTAATTTACTAAATAAGATATCAGAAAGCAAAATAACACAATATAATACAATATAATTGGAATTGAAGCTAATAAATCAAATAAAATGAGCAAGAGAGAGAGTGTCCGATAAACCGAAGGCCTTACGCTAACGCTGAAGGCGATACGGCAGCGAGCACCCACTGCTGAGTCGATCCCGAAGGAAAGAGAGTGTCCCGTGACCGCAGAGGGTTTTTATCTTTTCCCTCTGAGCGGAAAACACGTAAAAATGCAAAGCATCGCAAAGTCCTCTGGGGAATGTAGTTCTTCTCTTCTGAGACAGGTATACCCGGAAATATCAATGATCTATGGAGTTGGAGTATTAACTCTTTAACTCTTAATGCACTACATGTTGTTATGATGTGGAATACCAATACCAAAAATCATAAAACCATGACAATGGCGGACCTCCAAACATATATTCGAGAACTGGGTATGAGGGAGGCCATGTATTCTGATACATTTGAAGGCCCTGACACAGAGAAATTCACAGCAGGTATGCGAGATCTAATATTGCAACAGGGCCTTTCTTGCCTTTATGGGACATTGGTCTCCATTACTGAACACGTTGGTGGCTTCAGAGGCCGTTGTCGAACAGACAGCTCAGTTAGTGGCAGACCTGGGGGAAACAGAGTGCATAAGAACTAGGCACAATGTCCGCATGGTGGAGGAAGCTGAGGCCTTCCAAATTAAAACCAAGAAACCTACCCTACAGATACCCCAATCAGGCCCCATACGGGTATCTAGGAAGACCATGTTTAATGATCTTATATGGGCCGGGGTTGCATTTGTTAAAATCGATGGGCAACCCAACAATGTTCTATTACAACTTTGGAAACAATTAAGAAACGATCAGAAATTTCAGAGTACTCCCAGAAAATCGGGAGTATGAATAATACAGGAAGCACCTAGAATGACTTGGAGTTTAGCCAATTTTATAGTTCCAAACAGAAGGAAGAAACATCCACAGGTGTCATGGGCTACAATGCCTGAGCCACCTGTGGTAAAAGACCTGGATTTGGCAAAGTTCATAGAGTAACAAAAGACACGGTCCCCTTAGAACCTCCAGATGGGACCGGAGGCACTATGTAGAATTGACAATATTTTGGTCAGAGACGAATGTTCAGAAGGTAATGGCTTTAGTTGACACTGGGGCAGAAACTTTAATTATGTATGGAGACCCAACAAAGTTTAAGGGCAGTAGAGTGATGATTGGTGGGTTTGGGGGACAGACCATTCCAGTCTCCCAAACATGGTTGAAATTGGGGGTTGGGTGTCTCCCACCCCAGGAGTATGAAGTGTCGATTGCCCCAATCCCAGAATACATCATGGGCATAGACATTTTATGGGGTCTGGCTCTCCAGATGACTGTGGGAGAGTTCAGACTTCAGTAAAGGTACATTAGTATTTGGGTGATACAGACAGTATTGAGGGGCCATGTGAAACATGAGCCCATTTGTTTGCCGAAACCACGCTGGATTACTAATGTAAGACAGTATAGACTCCCGGGGGGGCGGGAAGAAATATCAAAGATGGTGCAGGAACTAGAAAAAGTAGGTATTATAAGACCTGCACATAGTCCATACAATTCCCCGATATGGCCAGTACGGAAGTTGAATGGAACGTGGAGAATGATGGTGGATTATAGAATTGAATAAGGTCATGCCGCCCATGCATACGGCCGTACCCTATATGCTTCCCTAATGGATGCACTCAGTAGGGAAATCAAAACCTACCATTGTGTCCAGGATTTGGCAAATGCATTCTTCAGTATTCCAATTGCTGAGGAATCGCCAGATCAATTTGTATTTACATGGGGAGGCAGGCAGTGGACCTTTCGGGTCCTGCCTCAGAGGTACATGCATTCACCAACGTATTGTCATAACTTAGTGGCATGTGACTGGAGAAAACCTATTAACGTCAACCTATACCACTACATTGATAATCTCCTCTTAACTTCCGACTCACTGGAGGTGGTAGGAGAGGCAGCGGATTCATTAATCGCCTACCTAGATGAAAGAGGATGGGCTATCAGTCCTCAAAAGGTACAAGGTCCAGGCCTTTCTGTAAGATTCCTGGAGGTAGTCTGGTGAGGAAAGACTGAAGTGCTACCAAGTGCCATCGTAGGTAAGGTTCAGGCATTCCTAGTCCCTACGACACCAAAGCAGCTGCAGGAATTTCTAGGTATATTGGGATACTGGTGTTCCTTTATACCTCATTTGGCGCAGCTGCTGAGACCTTTGTATAGACTCACAAAAAAGGGCCAATCATGGGATTCCAGCAAGCAAAACAGGCGGTGAAGCAAGCCCAGGCATTGGGTATATTCATTCCTACCCTCCCAGATGAATTGGATGTTCATGTTACTCAGGATGGCTTTGGCTGGGGCCTGTGGCAACATCAGAGTTCTGTTTGGGCACCCATTGGATTTTGGTCTCAGGTCTGGCATGGAGCAGAAGAAAGATATAGTATGATTGAAAAACAGCTATTGGCTGCTTATTCCGCATTACAAGCGGTAGAGCCAATAACCCAGACGGCCGAAGTCATAGTTAAGACCACTCTTCCAATTCAGGGGTGGGTAAGAGATCTGACCCACCTTCCTAAGACAGGGGTGGCCCAGGCACAGACGGTGGCATGATGGGTCGCCTCTCTCAGCCAGAGGAGTAGTCTGTCTTCCTCGCCGTTGAAAGAAGAGCTCCAAAAGATTCTAGGCCCAGTGACGTATCACAGTGATGCACCAAAACAAACCTTGGTTGCTCCGCCGGAGAAGAGTCCCGTCCAGGAAGGAAAATATCCCATTCCTGAAGATGCCTGGTACACAGCTGGGTCCAGCAAGGGCAACCCAAGTAAGTGGAGAGCAGTATCATACCATCCTGCCACAGATACAATATGGTTTGAAGAGGGGGATGGTCAAAGCAGCCAATGGGCAGAGCTGCGGGCCGTGTGGATGGTTATAACCAAAGAACCTGGTTACGGTATCCTGAATATTTGCACGGATAGTTGGGCTGTGTACTGGGGGCTCACTCTTTGGATCGCACAGTGGGCTACCCAGGACTGGACTATCCACTCCCGACCAGTCTGGGGCAAAGATATGTGGTTAGACATATGGAATACAGTCAAACACAGAATTGTACGTATGTACTGTGTATCTATCTGTGACGTTTCTGGTCACCAACCCCTACAGTCACCAGGAAATGATGAAGCCGACACACTGGCCCGAGTTAGATGGGTCGAGAATTCACCATCTGAGAACATCACTTGCTGGTTACATCAAAAGCTGCGGCATGCTGGGCAGAAGACCATGTGGGCAGTTGCTAAAGTATGGGGACTGCCCATACAACTATTGGACATCGCTCAAGCATGCTGAGACTGTGACACCTGCTCCAAAATGAGACAGGTTGTTGCCGGTGTTGTGGTTTTGATGCCGGTATTCCACATCAGAACATCATGCAGGCAGTTAAGGAGTTAATGCTTTGGGGAGCAGCAGAGGTGCGGAGCTCCGCACCAGACGCTAGGCCCGCTTGGCTCTCCCGCGTGCGCTCTCTGCTGCCATGGAAATTCAGCACGTGTGCTTCCCCTGCAGTTCCTCCCCAACGTAAGCTCCCAGTTTCTGGTTTGGAAACTTTGTCCCTCTCTCTCTCTCTCTCTCAATTGTTCAATTTTATTAGATTTAGTAAAGTTACCGTTCCTTCTCAGATCGTGCCATTGTTTTTTCTTACAGACCCATCTATTCCCTCTGTTTCCCCCTCCCCCCGGAGTGCACGGCTCTGCTGGGGCAGCCGCGTGGCCACTGACGGTGCAGTTTTTTTTCTTTCTTCCCTTTCTCTCTCCCTTCTCGGTTTCCCTTGTGTTACTGTCGCGGATAACACCGTGACACATTATTGGTGGAGAATGCGGGCAGTGCAGTATTTGTACTCCACTGTAAAACTGGTGCTAAGTGGACTAAGGGTTTTCATGTACCTTAAAGCATGTTGGCGTCTTTTTAAGCTTCTCATGTTCAGCACCGGAGTCATATATGCATACAGCTGCTTTAGTGTGCTGATGGGGTTACCTCCCTCCTGCCTAAACACCCTGGCTAATGTAACAGATTATACGGCATTTGGATTGGTTTCCAAGTACTCCTTTCAGGTTTTTTACCTATGTTCAAGATGTCAGCCTGGCAACTGTGTTATCTATTTTTCTGAATGTACTCTTTGCAGCAGTATTTTACATCCTGTGCAGGAAGCCTTCCCCAAAACCAGAGTGTTGAATGGCAGGGAAGGTGGGAAAAATTAGGAAAGAAATTAGAAGCGTGGGGACCCCCGGTGCTAAGTGATTTTGATCTTGAGCACCTGCGGGATCCTGAGAAATTCAGTCAGTGTTTAGGTAAGGAGTCACATGACTCAGGAAGATCTGAGAAGGAACGGATTGTTTGGGGCTTGGCTTGTGCTTATCGAGCTATAATTGATATTCTGGAGAGAAATGGTTTCCAAACCGAGGTCCAAAGCAAAAATGGAAACCTCGAGGTTAAACCTGACCAATCACAGGAAGCACCGGCATCCGTGTCGGTTGCCCCTGTGGAAGGCCAGAAATGGAAACGAGTGTCCTCGCGACTAGAACGGAAAGAAGAAGCAGCAGAGAAAAAAGAGGAAGATCCAGGTGAGGGGCCCTCCTCAGCACCACCACCACCTAGAAAGGCCACTAAGAAAAGTGTGAGACATGGAGAGGACCATGATGAGAAAGAAGAGGAAGACCCAGGTGAGGGGCCCTCCTCAGCACCACCACCACCACCTAGAAAGGCCACTAAGAAAAGTGTGAGACATGGAGAGGATGGTGATGATGAAGAAATCACCATTACCACTATTCGTCGGCCCCTAAAGATGACTGAAATCCAAGGTTCAAGAAAGGAGTTTGTACAGCGCTCGGATGAACCTGTTGTCACCTGGTTGCTGAGGTGTTGGGACAACGGTGCCAGCAGCGTGTCCCTAGATGGCAACGAAGCCCGCCAACTGGGAAGCATTGCTCGAGGCCCAGCTATCGACAGAGGGATTAGTAGATGTCTGAGTGGAGTTGCTACCCTCTGGGAACAAGTACTAGTGGCTGTAAAGGAGAGACATCCTTACAAAGACGATCTGGAGCCTAAGGTGGAAAAATGGAATACTGTGGAGAAGGGCATCCAATTTTTGAGAGAAATGGCTGTAATAGAGATGCTGTACGATCCCAGTTTTGTCCCTAACAATCCACACCAGGACCGTGATCCTGAGAAATTATGGTGTAAAGCTTATGTATATCGGAAGCTCTCAAAAACAGCACCAGAAAGGTACGCAAGTACACTGGTAGCAACATTTAATATATACGAGGGCCGAGGCAGAAGACTCCCATTTCAAGAAGTGATTACTACACTTCAAAACTTTGAACAACAGCTTCCGCCATCACACGTTTCCATTGCAGCTGTATCAACGGTAGCAGGAGTAGTAGGTGAAATGAAGAAGACACTGAAAATTATACTGGAGGAATTGTCCTTATTGATGAACAGGGATGGACCTGTGTCAGTATCAGAAACACCTGATGAAGACGAGGATGATCCAAAGAATCTGGTGAAGGAGCTGATCAAACTGATGAAAGTCTCAGCCATCAAAGGCAACCGCCTCTCTGCTCGAGCAAATGACAGCAGTAACTTCATGTCGTGTGTGTCCATGTGGAGCTTCTTATGAGAAAATGGAGAGGACATGAAGAAGTGGCATAAAAAACCCACCCCTGCACTACGAGCACGGGTGAGAGAATTACAGCAGAGATCAGCCACCAACGAAATTGCTCCGGTCACCGCAGGTAACCAATACAGGGACCCTGCCCTCAGTCGGGGGGGGGAAAGGGATAATAGAGTGTATTGGACTGTGTGGATTAGATGGCCTGGCACATTAGAGCCACAAAAATATAAGGCACTGGTGGACACCGGTGCACAGTGCACTCTAATGCCCTCGAGGTATAAAGGGACAGAATTGATTTATATTTCTGGAGTGACTGGGGGCTCTCAGGAATTGTCTGTGTTGGAGGCAGAAATAAGCCTCACCGGTAAAGACTGGCAGAAGCATCCTATAGTGACTGGACAGGGGGCTCCATGTATACTCGGTATAGACTATCTCAGAAGGGAGCACTTCAAGGATCCCAAGGGGTATCGATGGGCTTTTGGAATAGCTGCTGTAGATGCAGACAACATTCAGCAGCTGTCTATTTTACCTGGCCTATCAGAAGATCCGTCTGTTGTGGGGGTACTGAAAGTAAAAGAGCAGCAGGTACCAATTGCTACAAAAACAGTGCTCAGACAGCAATACCGCACCAACAGGGATTCCTTGCTCCCCATTCATAACTTGATCCGTCAGCTAGAGAGCCAGGGAGTGATCAGCAAAACCCACTCACCATTTAACAGCCCCATATGGTTGGTGTGTAAAGCCAGTGGAGAATGGAGGCTGACGGTAGATTATCGTGGCCTGAATGAAGTCACACCCCCACTGAGCGCTGCTGTGCCAGATATGTTGGAGTTGCAATATGAACTGGAGTCAAAAGCAGCCAAGTGGTATTCCACCATTGACATTGCCAATGCATTCTTCTCTATTCCTTTGGCCACAGAGTGCAGACCACAGTTTGCTTTCACCTGGAGGGGCGTTCAGTACACCTGGAACCGTTTGCCCCAGGGGTGGAAACACAGCCCAACCATTTGCCATGGGTTGATTCAGACCACACTGGAACAAGGTGGGGCACCTGAGCACCTCCAGTACATTGATGACATTGTTGTGTGGGGTGATACAGCAGAAGTTTTTAAAAAAGGAGAGCGAATAATCCAAATTCTTCTGGATGCTGGTTTTGCTATTAAACGAAACAAAGTGAAGGGACCTGCCCAAGAAATTCAGTTCCTAGGAGTAAAATGGCAAGATGGGCGTCGTCATATCCCAGGAGATGTGGTTGACAAAATCACCAGCATGTCACCACTCACTAGCAAAAAGGAGACACAGTCTTTTCTCAGTATAGTAGACTTTTGGAGGATGCACGTCCCAAACTACAGCCTCATAGTAAGCCCCCTCTATCAGGTGACCCAAAAGAAGAATAATTTTGCATGGGGTCCTGAGCAGCAGCAGGCCTTTGAGCAGATTAAGCAGGAGATAGCCCGTGCTGTTGCCCTGGGGCCAGTACGGATGGGACAGGACGAAAAGAACATCCTCTACACTGCTGGTGGAGAGAAAGGTCCCACTTGGAGTCTGCGGCAAAGAGCCTCTGGGGAGACCCGAGGCCGACCCCTGGGATTTTGGAGCAGAGCGTACAGGGGTTCGGAGGAGTGCTACACTCCAACTGAGAAGGAGATTTTGGCAGCATACGAGGGAGTTTGGGCTGCCTCTGAAGTAATTGGCACTAAGACGCAGCTCTTCCTGGCACCTCGATTGCCAGTGCTGAACTGGATGTTCAAAGGAAAGGTTCCCTCCACCCATCATGCTACCGATGCCACCTGGAGTAAGTGGATTGCGCTGATTACACAGCGAGCTCGGATGGGAAGCCTCAGCCGTCCAGGGATGTTAGAGGTGATCATGGACTGGCCTGCAGGCAAGAAATTTGGAACATCACCATCAGAGGAGATACCATGTGCAAAAGAGGCCCCACCATATAACGAACTACCAGAAAATGAAAAGACATATGCCCTCTTCACTGATGGATTGTGTCGTATTGTTGGGAAACATCACAGATGGAAGGCTGCTGTGTGGAGCCCCACACGACGAGTTGCAGAGGCCACCGAAGGAGAAGGAGAATCGAGTCAATTTGCAGAGGTAAAGGCTGTCCAACTGGCCTTAGATGTGGCTGAACGGGAGGGGTGGCCAATGCTGTATCTTTATACTGACTCTTGGATGGTGGCAAATGCTTTATGGGGGTGGTTGCAGCAGTGGGAACGAAACAAGTGGTAACGGAAGGGTAAACCTATCTGGGCTGCGGAACTGTGGAAAGACATTGCTGTCCGAACAAAAAAGTTGGGTGTAAAGGTGCGTCACGTAGATGCTCACGTGCCCAAGAATCGAGCTACTGAAGAACAGAAAAATAACCATCAGGTAGATCAAGCTGCCAAACTTGAGGTGTCTCAGATAGACTTGGACTGGCAGAACAAAGGAGAGTTATTTTTAGCCCGGTGGGCCCATGAGACCTCAGGCCATCAAGGAAGGGACATGACCTATAAGCGGGCTAGAGACTGAGGGGTGGACTTAACTATGGATGCCATCGCACAGGTTATCCATGACTGTGATACATGCGCCATAATTAAACAAGCCAAGAGGATGAAACCTCTCTGGCAGGAAGGGCGATGGCAGAAGTATAAATCTGGGGAGGCGTGGCAGGTTGATTGTATCACCTTGCCACGGACTCGCGATGGTAAGCATTATGTGCTCACCATGGTGGAGGCGATCACTGGGTGGCTTGAAACATATGCAGTACCCCATGCTACTGCCCGAAACACCATCTTAGGCTTAGAGAAGCAAATCCTATGGCGACATGGAACCCCAGAAAGAATTGAGTCCGATAATGGGACTCATTTCAAAAATTCACTTGTGGATATTTGGGCCAAAGATCATGTCATTGAATGGGTCTATCATATTCCCTACCATGCACCAGCTGCTGGTAAGATCGAGCGCTACAACGGGTTGTTAAAAACCACATTGAAAGCAATGGGTGGCAGGACATTTAAGCATTGGGAGAAAAATCTGTCAGAAGCCACCTGGTTGGTCAACACTAGGGGATCAGTCAACCGAGGTGGTCCTACACAATCCATCTCCCTACAGACCATAGAGGGAGATAAGGTCCCTGTAGTACATGTGAAGAGTGTGCTGGGAAAAGCGGTGTGGGTCCTTCCAGCCTCTGGAAAGGGCAAACCCCTCCATGGAACAGTTTTTGCACGGGGACCTGGGTGCACCTGGTGGGTAATGGATAAAAATGGGGACGTCCAGTGTGTACCACAAGGGAATTTGATGCTGGGGGAGTGCAGTCTGTGATTCCATGTGTATATATATATATATGTATAGATATGTTTGTATGTAATTTATGTTATTATTGTTTTGGTTCTATATAGATACGTGTTAAGCATGATGTGATGATGTGGAATAAGGGGTGGAATGTTGTGGTTTTGTGGTTTTGATGCCGGTATTCCACATCAGAACATCATGCAGGCAGTTAAGGAGTTAATGCTGTGGGGAGCAGCAGAGGGGCGGAGCTCTGCACCGGATGCTGGGCCCCGCATGCTAGGCCCCGCTGGGCTTTCAGCATGCTCTCTCTGCTTCCGTGGAAATTCAGCACGTGTCCTTCCCCTGCAGTTCCTCCCTAACCTAAGCTCCCAGTTTCTGATTTGGAAACTGTGATGAGTGACAGGCGCTATTTGTTCATTAAACCTGTCTACAGTCATCCTGACCTTGTTTATAGGAAGAATGCAGTGACAAATGAAGTACAAGGTAACAGATGAAGGAATGTAAAGTCTACCCCCTGCAAAATGGTATTAACTGTAAAACATGTAGATGTGATTCGTGTCAAAAGATACAAAGTCAAAGCTTGGTGACTCGAAGGCATTAGAGTGCATTGTGCACTAGTGTCCACCAATGCCTTATATTTTTGTGGTTCTGATGTGCCAGGCCATCGAATCCACATGGTCCAATACACTCTATTATCCCTTTCCCCCCACCTGGCTGGGGGACGGGGGCTATTGTGGCTGGTAGGTACCTTGCCCAGTTCTGAAGAAGTACTGTTCAGACAGGAGGACGTCTCGCTCAGACTGGAGGGTGTCTCTTTCAGGTTGGAGGGCGCCTTGCTCAGACTGGAGACCATCTTGTTGAGACTGAGGGTTATTGAGTTCAGACTGGAGGGCATCTCTTTCAGGCTGAAGGGCGTTTTTCTCGAACTGAAAAGCGACTTGCTTGGTCTGGAGGGTGTCTCGATCAGACTGGAGGCTGTCTAAATTGGTCAGGAGAGTCTGATTGTCAGCTAAAAGACTCTCTTTCTGGATCTGGACACTATCCCTTTCAGCTCGGAGACTCTCTTGCTCTATTCCAGAAACACTATGCCTCTCTGGGATAGTACTGAATAAGGTCTGATTGGCATAAGCCAGACCCCAAATAGTTTGGGCCTCCTCAGATCTATCTGAGCCGCAATATCCCTGTCTCAAATATCTGCTCAAGTTCTCAAGATCGGCACTGTTGAGTCGATCCCAAAGGAAAAAGTGTCCTGTGACCACAGAGAGTTTTTATCTTTTCCCTCTGAGCGGAAAATACGTAAAAATGCAAAGCATCGCAAAGTCCTCTGGGGAATGTAGTTCTTCTCTTCTGTGACAGGTATACCCGGAAATATCAATGATCTATGGAGTTGGAGTATTAACTCTTTAACTCTTAACGCACTACATGTTGTTATGATGCGGAATACCAATACAAAAATTCATAGAACCATGACATAAAGATAAGCAGAATTAGGGGCAAGTAGTCTTTTTCGGTATGGCTTGGAGAAGCTGATCACCGCAAAGGACAATAATACTTGTATGGCACCGAAGGTGCTACTCCCTGTTGATTTATCTGTTGGGTCAGATGTGTTGGGTGGGCATAAATCAAACTAATGCCAGAACATGGAGGCAGCTAAAGAAAGCAGGACAGACATCCTGTTGTCCCAACAAGATTACCAAACAGACATCTCTCTCTTAAAACAAAACACCCACAGGAACGGTGAGGAGCTCTCCCCCTTCAAGGTTTGAAAATTTACAGCAAAATTGACCCTTAGGTTTAATCCCCTCGATAACCAGAGTTTGGAATGTGATGAATATGCATGTGCTATACCTTTAAATATGTATTCGTTTCTCTCTTGTGTGTGCACGTTTGGTGGAGCGATCCCCCATGTACCCAGCACTGTAATGGGGGGAATAACTGCTTGACATAACTCATTGGTGTGTCGAGTTGCTTGGTTGTTTTTTTTGGCACCACTAAACCAAAGACTTTGAAGAAGAGACTTTCCTGAGGGATAAACCTCTTTGGAAGAACCCCCCCTGCACGGTGCCTGCTTGCTGCGAAACTTCCTGGCTTTCTCCCATCCCCTGCGGAGACCAGACGAGTTCCTGAGATCAACGGACTACGGACCTCGACGAATCCACGGTGGTGATGCTTTCTCTCTCTCTCTCTTGCTTTCTGCCAAGTCTCCTTGCTTTTCTTCTCTTTTCTATCACCCACCTTCCCTTCCCCATATCCCTAAGCAACTAGTTATTGTAATAAACTGGTTGGGCTAACATTTGACCCGCTGTGTCTTAATCTCGCCATCGGGTATACACATACATATAAAGAACCTTGTCTCCCTCCTTTATATTGGAGCGTGACAGTGATCAAATATGCATTATAAAATAAGGGAGAGTAAGGTGAGAGACATAACACAAAACTTGCTTGAGCTGTGCAAACAAAGCAGGGTTGTCAACTTCCTTAAGAAAAGATCCTTCAATTCGCTGAATGATACCTGCAACATACAAAGAATTAGTTATTATATTAATCATCGATCTGCAAAAATTTGTAAGGCTTGAGCCATTGCAGCAAGCTTTTGAGGTGTCCCATTGACGACATGCACGTCTGACTGCCATTGTGTAGCAGTCGCACACCAGAGAACCACTGCTCGGTGCGTCTTGACAGAGCCATCTGTAAATACAGTAACAGCATTAGGTATTAGAACATGTGAAAGTAAAATATTTCTAGTAAGGGACAGATCACTCAAATTATGCAGTAACTGATGTTTGGGAGGATGATTGGAGGTTTGCCTAGTATAATCAGCCATAGCAGTTTGCATTGCGAGTGAGTGTGCAAGCCTCCACTTTAGATGTTGAAAGCAATGGGTGGCTGAACATTTAAGCACTGGGAGAAGCATTTGGCAGAAGCCACCTGGTTGGTGACTCAAGGATCCATCAGTCGCGATGGTCTTATTCAATCCAGCTCTCTACCCACTGTAGAGGGAGATAAGGTCCCTGTAGTACACGTGAAGAACATGTTGGGGAAAGCGGTTTGGGTCCTTCCAGCTTCTGGAGAGGGCAAACCTTTCCGTGGAAGTGTTTTTGCTCAGGGACCTGGGTCTACCTGGTGGGTGATGCAGAAGAATGGAGATATTCAATGTATACCACAACAGAATTTGATCTTGGGAGAGTGCCCTCAGTTATTCCATGTATGTATGTATATATGTATGTTGTATGTGTTTGTATTTAGTGCTTGTTAATCATTGTTTCTGTATATATATATATATTAGGCGTGATATAATGATGTTGAATAAGGGGTGTAATATCTGGGTTTTATGTTTTTTGTTATATTATTGATATTCCACATCATAACATCATGTACTGTATTGGGAGCTAAAGAGTTAATGCTCTAGCTGCATGGATCATCAATAGTTATGGATATGCCTGTCTCAGAGGAGAAGAACTACATTCCCCAGAGGACTGTGCAATGCTTTGCATTTTTACGTGTTTCCGCTCAGAGGGAAAGATGAAAACTGTCCTTTGGGATTGACTCAGCAGCCGGTGCTTGCTAGCCGTCTCACCTTCAGCATTTAGCGTAAGGCCTTCAGTTTATCGGACATTCTCTTGTTCATTTTATTTGATTTATTAGCTTCAATTCCAATTATATTGTATTAGATTGTGTTATTTTGCTTTCTGATATCTTATTTAGTAAATTAGCTTTCCTCCTCAGATTGTTGCCGCTGTTTCATTTCTAGGCCCATCTCTCTTTTCTCTTTTCCCTTTCCCCTTTCCTGGGGCGTGGGTCTGCGGGTCCCCCGCACCAATCGTCACGGAACCGGGCCAAACCAGCCCGGTAAACCGTTGACAAGGGTCCAGGAGAAAGCAGCAAGTCTCAGGTAGCAGGTCCAGGAGGGAGTCCATCAGCATGCAGTGATCAGCTAGTGAGGGTTCTGATGACAGAACACCCACCCTCATGGTTGTTGATCCCTCTTTTATCCTCCTTTTTTCCTGCCTACTTGACATCCCTGGGTATCATGAGAGTACCTCCTGAGATGGCTATCTCCTTCAAGATGAGTCCACACAAAAGACTGTTCGCAGGCCATTGAGCTGCGGCTTCTCTTGTTCTTGTTGCCCCCGTGTGGGTAATGGCAAAAGCGTGAGCCAGACAGAACTGCTAGCTAAGCAGGAATTTGACCACAAGCCTTGGATGCAGGCTGTGTAAAGATAAGCTGACAAGGTCAAGATAACCATGTTTGAGGAGTGAAAAGAAACGGGACACTGTAACAGAAGGCGATAGGGATCTGCCCATTTAGACGACCAGGAGTGCTTTGTACTGTTATGATGTTTAACCTTAAGGAATGTAACATTCGCCCAGTCAGATCTTGACACACGTTGCCTTTCTGTGTATTTAAGCTTTGAGTTGTTGCTTAATAAAGGAACATTAGCTTGCATCAAGCTGGGTTCCTGTCCCTTCATTGCAGCACCCCAGGACTTGTCATCTGTGTCCCTCAAACAAAGCATTTCACAACCCTTGGCCAGGACTTGCTTAGACTTTTTCCTCAGCAAGCTTTGAGGCAATGGCATGAAAAAATAATCTTTTACAACGGTAGACTGCCATGGTCTGAATGAAGTCACACCCCCACTGAGTGTTGCTGTACTGAACATGCTAAAACAACTATGAATTGAAGTCAAATGCAACCAAGTGGAATACCACCACTGACCTTACAAACACTGCCTTCTCCAGTCTGTCTCCAAGGGGAAAGCAGATTCTAGCCCAGGGGCTGGCAGGGTTCATTGAGAGAGCTTTGAACTAGGTATGAAGGGGGAATAGGATAAAATGATGCTCACTAGAGTGGAGCAAGTAGTTCAGAGATTTCAACTAGATTTGATGGGAGAACAGGATGGAGGTCAATGGGACTGAGAAGGGCTTGGGGATATTGTCATTGAAGGAGATAGCAGGGAAAACCTCTGGATTGTCCTGTAGGATTTTGTGAGGACTCCCCAGAGGAGTTACCATTGCAAATTCCCCACCTGAAATAATCTCACGTCCCTTTAGAGATACCTGTTGGGGAATGGCTGCAGGAGCAGGAAGGTACAGTGATATGTATGAGCATAGTTTGCACGGCAGCACAGACTATATACTCATGGAAAAGTATTAGATGTTGATAGGAGGTCACAATGTCCCTGGGCCAAGTGACAAACAACTCAAGGCAGAAATGAACTGCTTCAGCTGAGCAACCCAAGCTGCCAAGACGTCTATGGGAAACTTCTGTGATTATGTTGTTCAGCCTGCCTTCAGCAAAGAAGACCTCACAGGACTGCTGATAATTGTAACTATAGGTATTTTTTAGAGTAAGCTGTCCTTGATAGTCTATTCTGTTTAGCTAGCAGGTGTTCCCTTTGGGCTCTGTGTTATGCGCTGGCCATGCTGATACGGTGCTCAAAGGAAACTACACTGTGTGAACCTCAAGAAAAGTAAAAGCAGATGGTCTGTGACGAGTGGGAGAGGAAAAGTGCACTTTGAAGCAGGGGACACCCTGCCAGCGCTGCCTTCCACATCCGCCACCAACACATTCCTGCCTGTTTTTTTTTAGGATTAGGATGATATCAAAGGTCGCCTCCTCCAGAATGTGTTTCTCACTGCTGTTAATTGTTGGGAGTTGTTTTCAAGTTTTTTTTCTTCAAGGCTCTCAGCCAATGATTGTGTGATATTCTCAAGAGAACTATATAAGCCATGTATTGTCAGCAATAAACTGAAGCCTGATCACTCATATTGAGTCCTGTCGTGCTTCCCCGCCCGAGAGCAATCTACTCAGAACCAGATTCCACAGCAGATACCTGCACCTGTTGCTTCCCTGCAGTGTCTGTATACTAATACGCACAGCATAGGAAATTGTCATAAATGCTCAGTGTCCAATCAGAGTTTTTGGAATATTTTATTACAATCAAAAGGTAAAAAGCAATAAGCAAGCAGCGCTGGGTATGCCGGGGAGTCTCTGCTCCACCAACGACACACACCGAGAAGACGGTTCCCTCTTCTTTTATACAGTGCCTTATTTAAAATTTCTTGAAGCCCCCTCTTCCTCTTGGTCAATCATTTTATTCTTCTACACTTGTGTGGCCAGTCGCTAGGGGGTCGTACATTCCTTCAGATGGTCTTTGGGATGGCGGCTGTTTGTCTCCCTTAATGCCCTCTGATTCATCCCTCGGTCTATTCCAGGCCGGTCTTGCAAGGTCTGTGTTTGAAATGCTTATCTCTGCCACCCCTTGGTTTGAGGAATGCACCTTCTGGGCTCCGTTTAGCAGGGTTAGTGTTTGAGATGCAGATAGAGTTCTGTTCCTAGTTTATCCTTCCATGCCTTATAAGGAAATTTTACTCCTTTAATCAATTTTATCTGCTGATTGGATTTAAAGGTACTGTATCAGTATCTTTGACTCTGTGTCTTTTGACATGAATCACATTCACATGTTTTGCAGAAATCAACAGGAAGAGTTAGAGGTCTGCATCTGGTCGCAAGGCCACAATCTCAGCAATCACAGAGAAGTGGTGGGATGGCTTGCATGACTGGACTGCTGTCATAGATAGCTATGTGCTTTTCAGGAAAGACAGGATGGCGAGGTGGGGTGGTGGAGTTGCTCTTTATGTGAGAGAGCAGCTAGAATGAATCAAAATTTGCCTGGGGGAGGGTGATGTACCAGTGGAGAGCTTGTGGGTGAGAATGAAGGGGCAGGCTAGTGGGGGTGACACTGTTGTGGGGGTGTATTATAGGCCCCCTGATCAGGATGAGGAAGTTGATGAGGTCTTCTACAAGCAGCTGGAAGTAACCTCATGATCTCAGGTGCCCATTCTTATGGGGGACTACAATTATCCAAATATTTGTTGGGAAGGCAACGTGGCCAAGCTCACATGCTCCAGACAGGTCCTGCAATGTATTGAAGATAACATCCTGATTCAGGTGGCTGAGGAACCGGTGAGAACTGGGGAGTTACTGGACCTTTTTCTTACTAATACGGATGGGCTTGTTAAGTAATTGAAGGTTGTAAGAGACTATTATTTTATACCATTGCCTCAAAGTTTGCTGATGAACATGTCCGAACATGTCCAAGCAAGTCCTGGGCAAGGGTTGCAAAATCCTTTGTCTAAGGGACAAGCAGATGGGCACTTTTTGGGGCAACGAAAGAGAAATAAGCTGCAGCTCAATGACCTAAGAACACTCTTTTCTGGAACTCATCTCCAGGGAGAGATAACCATCTCAGGTGTTACTCACCTGACACCCAAGCAGGAGGGGTATGTCACATAGACCAGAGAAATCTGGAAGATAAATAGAGGGATCCTTCAGCCATAAAGTTGGGGGTTTTCTCATTAGAGAGACCTCCCAAGCTGATCACTGCTGCTTCCTGGAGAGGCCATCTCTTAGGAGAGACCTCCCGAGCTGATCACTGTTTCTCAGGACAACTGCTTGCTGCTCAAGGCTGCCTGTCGCTGCTGCTGTTCTCCCTGCTTCTACCACCCCTGCCATTCTGCTGCAGACCATCGGAGCCGCTTGCAACCAGACCACCCCTAGGATCCTGGCTGGTGACTATCCCTGCATTGTACTAATCCTTTGCTGCTTTCCTTACTTTCCTATCGTTTGCCTTCCCTTCCCCATCACCTTTAACAGTGTCCACCTTCCCCTTCCCCATCTCCCTGGTCAATATTGGTAATAAACTGGTCAGACCAACATTTGAACCGTTGCTTCTTAATCTCACACCAGGTATACACAATCAAAGAACCTCATCTCCCTCCTTTATATTGGAGCATGACAAAGGTCAGGAGCAGCTTGGGATGTAGTGATCAAAAGATGATGAAGTTCCAGATTTTGAGTGAAAGAAGCAAACTGAAAAGTAGGATTGCTACCCTGGACTTCAGGAGAGCCAACTTCAACATCTTACAGGACCTACTTGGAGCTAACCAGTGGGATAGGGTATTAGAAGGTAAGGGGCCTGTGAGAGCTGGTCATCATTTAAACAAAGCTTGTTCCAAGCTCAGAATCTGTGCGTCCCTGTGAGTAAGAAATCAGGGAAGGGTGGCAGGAAACCTGTGTGGATGAGCAAGGAACTCATGCATAAACTCAAAGGGAAGAAGAACAACTATGAAATGTGGAGAAAGAGTCTGACCACTTGGTAAGAATATAGGAAAAACAGTTGGAAGAAGCAGCCATATTCCTAAGATCCCTTAACAGTGTTTGCAAATTGCATTTCTCATCAAGTTTTCCACGTTTCAAAGTTTATATAAAGAAGCAAAGAGGAAAAAACCAAAACATTTTGGAACACATATCTTATTTGTCTATCATTAAGATTTTCTCTACCTATATGGATGTTATTTAAGGAAAAAATGCTATACTTTGTCTAACAAAAGCCTGAGGACTACAGAGTGCACAAACATAGGTTGAATAACCCAAAAAAAAGTATTCAGAGAAAATAGTGAGGAAGACAGTATATTTTGCTAGGCTTATCTGTGTGGTAAACAGACAACCAGTAAATAAAGAGAGGCTCACCCTCCAAAAATAGTTGAAACTCATCTATAACTCCACAGGGGAGGGATCTCCAACAAAAGGACTCTCCCAAGTCGTGGTCAGCCCTTAAATGGGGACTGGGAGAGGTGGAGCCAGACTCCACTCCTTCCAGTCACACAGGTACATTGCCTTCACCTGTGCTCCTGCAGCTGATTCAGTGCTCACCTCAGGTGATCAATCAGTGGTTCAGGCCATGATTCAACAGTTCCCATACACTCCACCTCTTCACAACATGAATTGATCAAGTAAACTGTAGGGTGAGCCTTCCTTAATACAGCTATCCAATACATCGTGACGCTTACATAACTGCCCGTCATAATGCATATCAACGTAATCTGGGATGAGTGATGATCAGCATATGCCTCGTGTTCTTCCTTGGGCCAGTGCTCGGTGGTGTTTTCTGGAAGCATGCGGTCACATGGTGCAGGTCCATCCTATGCTCCATCAGTTCCAGGTAGACCATCACCAGATGTTGCACATGATCTTACAGCAACTCTGGAACACTTCAGCATTATTTGGTTCCTTCCATCGACTTGTAGACTCACGGGGAGTAACATTGGTTTTTCAAGGGTACCAAGAGGGGAAAGTCCACCCTCCAGGGTATGATACAGGCCGTATTCCTATCTTGGGTCAACACTTCAGCTTGTACAGGGGCATGCCCTGGCCTCCTGTACCAAATCTTTTGGCCAGATGTCTGTGGCCGCACAACTATATCAGGCACCAAAGGGGGTGTCCTGATCTACCATAGGGACATGATGGGGATCCCTATAGCAGTAAAGACTGGAGTGTTGACCACAAGATCAGCAGGCCATGTACCAATTACCGGAGGGACTACCGAACCCCCCACCTCCAGTCATCTCCCCCAAGGTGCAAGTAGGCCACACCACCGTGGTCCTACCTGCACCTTCCAAGGTATTGGTGCCTGGTTTTAGGTTCTCAGGGGCAGGGAGCAGAAGACTGTTCTCACAGCCGGTCTGAGGTCTTACCTCATTATCGGTGCCCGTAATTTGGATCCTAAGAGGAGAGGCCCATGTTGTAGGCAACATTTTCAAGGCACTGGGTCTGCCATCTCTAGGTCTTTCATTCAGGTCTCCAGGATTTTATGGAGAAACTGAGAGTCTGTCTTTGGGGCAGCATTCAGAATACCATTATAATGTTCAATAAGGCCTGCCCTCATTAGATTGTATGGCAGGTGGAATGACCACTCGATGTTGTTCTCTTCTGCCCAGCGTTGTATCATTGCAGCCGTAAAGTGAGTCCCTTGGTCGCTCTCAATGACTTGTGGTGTCCCGTAGGCAGCCATCAATCTCGTGAGTGCTTTGATTGTATATGCCTGGTTGGCTTTTGGTACTGGATAAGACTGCATTATCCCACTTGCGATGTCGATACAGGTTAGGGCATATCTTGCCCTCTCAGATTGAGGGAGGGGCCCAATGTAATGAACCTGCCATCGCTGTAGAGGATTGTGTCCTCTAGCAAGATAGGCTGTTGTTTCAGGCAACAACCTCGGTCTCACCCTGGAGCAAGCATCACAGTCTCAGCATGCTTGAGCGATGTCGAATAGCTGTACGGGCAGTCCCCATGCTTTACCAGCTGCCCACATTGTCTTCTGCCCAGCATGCCACAGCTTTTGGTGTAACCAGCAAGTGATGTTCTCAGATGGTGGATTCTCGACACATCTAACTCGGACCAGTGTGTCGGCTACATTGTTTCCTGGTGACTGTAGGGGTTGGTGACCAGAAACGTGGTAGACACGTACAGTCCTGTGTTTAACTGTATTCCATATGTCTAACCACATATCTTTCCCCCAGATCGGTCGGGAGTGGATAGTCCAGTCCTGGGTAGCCCACTGTGCAATCCAAAGAGTGAGCCCCCAGTACACATCCCAACTATCTGTGCAGATATTCAGGACACCGTCACCAGGTTCTTTGGTTATAACCATCCACACGGCCCGCAGCTCTGCCCACTGGCTGCTTTGACCATCCCCCTCTTCAAACCATATTGTATCTGTAGCGGGATGGTATGCTACTGCTCTCCACTTACTTGGGTTGCCCTTGCTGGACCCATCCATGTACCAGGCATCTTCAGGAATGGGATATTTTCCTTCCTGGACGGGACTCTTCTGTGGCGGAGCAACCAAGGTTTGTTTTGGTGCATCACTGTGATACGTCATTGGGCCTAGAATCTTTTGGAGTTCTTCTTTCAATGGCGAGGAAGACAGACTACTCCTCTGGCTGAGATAGGCGACCCATTGTGCCACCATCTGTGCCTGGGCCACCCCTGTCTTAGGAAGGTGGGTCAGATCTCTTACCCACCCCTGAATTGGCAGAGAGTTCTTAACTGTGACTTCGGCTGTCAGGGTTACTGGCTCTACCGCTTGTAATGCGGTAGAGGCAGCCAATAGCTGTTTTTCAATCATACTATATCTTTCTTCTGCTCCGTGCCAGACCTGTGACCAAAATCCAATGGGGGTCCGAACAGAACTCTGACGTTGCCACAGGCCCCAGCCAAAGCCATCCTGAGTAACATGAACATCCAGTTCAGCTGGGAGGGTAGGATCGAATATACCCAATGCCTGGGCTTGTTTCACCGCCTGTTTTGCTTGCTGGAAAGCATCCTGTTCTGTTCTCCCCCAATCCCATGATTGGCCCTTTTTTGTGAGTCTATACAAAGGTCTCAGCAGCTGCACCAAATGAGGTATAAAGGAACGCCAGTATCCCAATACACCTAGAAATTCCTGCAGCTGCTTTGGTGTTGTAGGGACTGGGAATGCGTGAACCTTATCTATGATGGCACTGGGTAGCACTTGGGTCTTTCCTGACCAGGCTACCCCCAGAAATTTTATGGACAGGCCTGGACCTTGCACCTTTTGAGGATTGATAGCCCATCCTCTTTCATTTAGGTAGGAGGTTAATGAATCTGCCGCCTCTCCTACTGCTTCCAGTGAGTCAGATGTTAACAGGAGATCATCAATGTAGTAGTACAGGTTGATGTTATTATTAGGTTTCCTCCAATTACCTAGGTCACGCGCCACCAAGTTATGACAGTATGTTGGTGAGTGCACGTACCCCTGTGGCAGGACCTGAAAGGTCCACTGCCTGCCTCCCCACGTGAACGCAAATTGATCTTGCGATTCTTTGGCAATCGGGATACTAAAAAATGCATTTGCCAAATCCAAGACACAATGGTAGGTCTTAATTTCCCTACTGAGTGTGTCCATTAGGGAAGCAATATTGGGTACGGCCGCATGAATGGGCGGCGTGACCTTATTTAATTCCCTATAATCTACCGTCATTCTCCATGTTCCACCCGACTTCCGCACTGGCCATATGGGGGAATTATATGGACTATGTGCAGGTCTTATAATACCTACTGTTTCTAGTTCCTGCACCGTTTTTGATATTTCTTCCTGCCCCCCGGGAGTCTATACAGCCTTACATTAGTAATCCAGCGTGGTTTCGGCAAACAAATGGGCTCATGTTTCGCATGGCCCCTCAATACTGCCTGTATCGCCCGGATACTAATGTACCTCTGTCAAAGTCTGAACTCTCCCACAGTCGTCTGGAGAGCCAGACCCCATAAAATGTCTATGCCCAAGATGTATTCTGGGATTGGGGCAATCGACACTTTATACTCCCGGGGTGGGAGACGCCCAACCCCCAATTTCAGCCATGTTTGGGTGACTGGAATGGTCTGTCCCCCAAACCCACCAATCATCACTCTATTCCCCTTAAACTTTGTTGGGTCTCCATATATAATTGATGTTTCCGCACCAGTGTCTACTAGAACCATCACCTTTTGAACATTCTTCTCTGACCAAAATATCTCTAATTCTACATAGGGCCTCCGGTCACATCTGGAGGCCCTAAGGGGACCAAAGTCCTTCGTTACTCCATGAAGTTGGCTAAATCTAAGTCTTTTACCGCAGGTGGTTCAGGCATTGTATCCCGCAACACCTGTGGATGTTTCTTCCTTCTATTTGGGACTATAAAGTCAGCCAAATTCCAGGTTGTCGTTGGTGCTGCCTGTATTATTCGTACTCCCAGTTTTCTGGGAGTACTCTGAAATTTTTGATCGTTTCTAAGTTGTTTCCATAGTTGTAACAAGACATGGTTGGGTTGCCCATCGATTTTAGCAAAGGCAACCCCGGCCCGTATAAGATCATTGAACATGGTCTTCCGGGATTCCCGTATGGGGCCCGATCGGAGTATCCGTGGGACAGGCTTCTTAGTTTTAATGGGGAAGGCCTCAGCTGTTTCTACCAGACGGACATTGCGCCTAGTTCTTATGCGCTCCGTTTCCCCAAGGTCTGCCACCAACTGGGCTGCCTGTTGGACGATAGCCTCCGAAGCCACCAAAGGGTTTAGTATGGAGACCAAAGTCCCATAAAGGTGAGAGGGGGCTTGTTGTAGTATTAGGTCTCGCATACCTGCTGTAAATTTTTCCGTATCAGGACTCTCAAAGGTCTCTGAATACATAGCCTCCCTCATACCCAGTTCTCGGATGTATGTTTGGAGGTCCTCCGTAGAGGACCATAAACCGGTATTGAGTGGAATGTCAGATTTGTTGGGCCATGTTAAGCGGCATGCTGCCATCAACCAATCTATAATAGAATGATTCTCAGTAGTATAGTGGATGGCAGCATATAATCTTTGCCTCAGGGCTGGGTGTATAGTTATAGATGCCAGTTTTGACATCTCTGTCCCACTGACTAACACGCTTTCAGCTCCTGCATCCCATAACCTCAGGAGCCATGATGGTATGCTTTCTCTTGGTTTTTGATGGAATCGCTGTACTAGGTCCATCAACTCATTTGCTGTATACGGGCGCGCTGTCACGTGCAAGCATGTTTCAGCGGGGGGCCATTGGTCAGGAGGCACTCCCGCTGGTCTATCTTGCATTTTTTTTGTTTTTTGAGTTATGATTGGTCGGATCTCAAACGGATCCTCCAGAGATGGAGCTTCGAGATCTGATTTAGAAATCTTTTTTTCTGAGACATCCAGGTCCGCTACTTCAGGGACCTGGGTGTCCTCCACTGATATGGTACGAATTTGTTTTGTTGGCACATCTAGTCCAGGTCTTTTGGCTACTGATGTGCCCAACTGTTGTTCCAACTTTTCAATACGATCTCTTAATAATTGATTTTCGGATTCTATGTTTGTATTTGTTATTTCCAGTTTATGTAAGGCCATTATTAGAGGCCAGGCCACAGCAGAAGCAGCTAGCCGACGTTCTTTTGTAACTAGTATGTCCCTATCTAGACCTTGAAAATAATCTGTCAGCCGGGCTGGAGAAGGAGAAACAGTCCCTGTAACCCGCAGGGGTCCCCATTTTTCAATAACGGTGGCAAGACCATAATAGGATGACCCGATAAATCCCGGGATTTGACCAGGAATTGTTTGGTCCAGGGGAGTAACGTTCTCCCCCCTGCCCCATTTGAAAATGTTCCAAATGAAGGACATGGTTAATTATTGTATATGTATATATATATTCTTTAAGCCTGCCTGGCTCGCCAATTGTAGGGCAAATAACCCCCAAAAATAGCACCCAAAAGAAATAGTGCCAAAGCTGGTATATTTTTGATAGGTTTAAGTAGATGGTGTACAGATAGTTAATAAGAAAATTAATAAGAAAAGAGTGGCTCACCTTCAAAGATGGTTGAGGCTCACCGAAAACTCCACTAGGGAGGGATCTCCAACCAGAGATCCTTCCCTGGTGGTGGTCAGCCCTTAAATGGGACCTAGTACCTTGACAATTGAGGCAGGGGACCCACGGGCCCACACCCCAGGGAAGAGGAAGGGGGAAAAGGAAAAAGGGAGAAGGGCCTAGGAACAAAACAGTGGCAGCAATCTGAGGAGGAAAGCTAATTTACTAAATAAGATATCAGAAAGCAAAATAACACAATATAATACAATATAATTGGAATTGAGAATCATAGAATCATATAGGTTGGAAGGGACCTCAAGAGATCATGAAGTCCAACCCCCCTGCCAAAGAAGGTTCCCTACACCAGGTTGCACAGGTAGGTGTCCAGGTGGGTCTTGAATATCTCCAGAGAAGGAGATTCCACAGCCCCCCTGGGCAGCCCGTTCCAGTGCTCCATCACCCTCATCGTAAAGAAGTTAATGTGCACATTTGTGCAGAACCTCCTGTGCTGCAGTTTCTGTCTGTTTCCCCTTGTCCTGTCTCCACACGCTTCTGAAAAGAATCTGGCCTCACCACTTTGTCCCCCACACCTCAGAGAAACCTGGATCAGGTCCCCTCTCAGTCTTCATTTCTCAAGGCAGAACAGACCCAGATCACTTAGCCTTTTCTTCATAGGGGAGATACTCCAGGTCGATTGAGGCCCCATTGAGGCTAATGAATCAAATAAAACGAGCAAGAGAGAGAGAGTAAGCATTAATTATTTAACTCCCAATACACTACATGATGTTATTATGTGGAATTTCAATAATATAACAAAAAACATAAAACCATAACAACCCACCTCTTATGCAACATCATTACAACATGCTTAATATATGTATGCATAAAATCGAAGATTAACAAGCATTACGCACAAACACGCACAACATGTATATACACACAAACATGGAATAACTGAGGGCGCTCAGCCAACATCAAATTCCCTTGTGGTGCACATTGAACATCCCCTTTCTTCTGCATCACCCATCAAGTGGATCCAAGACCCAGAGTAAAAACAGTTCCACAGAAATGTTTGTCCTTTCCAGAAGCTGGAAGGACTCAAAGAGCTTCTCCCAAAAATACTCTTCACATGTACTACAGGGACCTTATCTCCCTCTACAGTAGGTAGAGAGCTGGACTGGGCAGGACCACACGATGAATCCTCAGGTGTTGACCAACCAGGTGGCTTCTGCCAAATGCTTCTCCCAGAGCTTAAACGTTCGGCCACCCATTGCTTTCAACATGGTTTTTAACAACCCATTGTATCTTTCAATCTTACCAGAAGCAGGTGCATGATAAGGGATATGATAAACCCATTCAATGCCATGATCTTTGGCCCAAGTGTTTACAAGAGACTTTCTGAAGAGTCCCATTATCTGACTCAGTTCTTTCTGGAGTGCCATGTTGCCATAAAACTTGTTTCTCGAGACCTAAAATGGTATTTCAGGCAGTAGCATGGGGTACCGTGTATGTTTCAAGCCACCCAGTAGTTGCCTCCACCATGGTGAGCACGTAATGCTTACCATCACAAGATTGTGGCAAGGTGATATAATCAATCCGCCACGCCTCCCCATATTTATACTTCTGCCATCGCCCTTCCCCCCAAAGAGGTTTCATCCTCTTGGCTTCTTTAATTGAGGAGCATCTATCACAGCCATGGATAACCTGTGTAATAGCATCCATAGTTAAGTCCACCCCTCAGTGTCCAGCCCACTTATATGTTGCATCTCTACCTTGATGGCCAGAGGTCTCATGGGGCCCATCAAGCTAAAAATAGTTTACTCTTGTGTTGTCCGTCCAAATCTAACAGACCCACCTTAACTTTGTCAGCTCGACCTACCAGATGGTTATTTTGTTGTTCTTCAGTTGTCTGGCTCTTAGGAACATGAGCATCTACATGGTACACTTTCACAGCCATATTCTTTATTCAGGCAGTAATGTCTTTCCACAGTTCACGCGGCCCAAATAGGCTTACCCCTCCGTTGCCAACCATTTTGTTCCCACTGCTGTAGCCACCCTGATAAAGCATCTGCCACCATCCGTGAGTCAGTGTAAAAATAAAGCACTGGCCACCTCTCTCGTTCAGCAATATCTAAGGCCAGTTGGACAGCCTTCACCTCTGCAAATCGGCTCGATTCTCCTTTTCCTTCAGTGGCCTCTGCAACTCGTCGCGTGAGGCTCCACACAGTAGATTTCCATCTACGGCGCTTACCAACAATGCAACAGGATCCATCTGAGAACAGGGCATATCTCTTTCCATTCTCTGCTAGCTCATTATATGGCGGGGCCTCTTTAGCACATGATACCTCCTCTGCTGGTGTTGTTCCAAACTTTTTACCTTCAGTCCAGTCCATGATCACCTCCAGGATTCCTGGATGACTGAGGTTCCCCATCCGAGCTCACTGTGTAATCAGCGCAATCCACTTACTCCAAGTGGCATCAGTAGCATGATGGGTGGAGGGAACCTTTCCTTTAAACGTCCAGTCCAGCACTGGCAGTCGAGGTGCCAGAAGGAGCTGCGTTTCAGTACCAATTACCTCGGAAGCAGCTCGAACCTCCTTGTATGCGGCTAAGATCTCCTTCTCAGTTGGAGTGTAGCGCTCCTCAGACCCCCTGTATGCTCGACTCCAAAATCCAAGGGGTCGGCCTCGGGTCTCTCAAGAAGCTCTTTGCCACAAACTCCAAGTGGGACCTTCCTTTCCAGCAGCAGTGTAGAGGATGTACTTTACATCCTGTCCCGTCTGTCCTGGCCCCAGGGCCATGGAACGGGCTACCTCCTGCATAATTTGCTCCAAGGCCTGCTGCTGCTCAGGGCCCCATACAAAATCATTCTTCTTCCGCGTCACCCGAAAGAGAGGGCTCACAATGAGACTATAGTTTGGAACATGCATTCTCCAAAAGCCCACTACACCCAGAAAAGCTTGGGTCTCTGTCTTACTGGTGGGTGGAGACATGGCAGTGATTTTGTCAATCACATCTGTAGGGATGTGACGACGTCCATCTTGCCACTTTATACCTAGGAACTGGATTTCCTGTGCAGGCCCTTTCACTTTGCTTCGCTTAATAGCAAAGCCAGCTCTCAGGAGGATCTGGATTATTCTCTCTCCTTTCTCAAAAACTTCCCCTGCTGTATTGCCCCACACAATGATGTCATCAATGTATTGTAAGTGCTCAGGAGCACCGCCCTGTTCCAATGCAGTTTGGATCAACCCATAACAAATGGTTGGTCTGTGCTTCCACCCCTGTGGCAAACGTTTCCAGGTGTACTTAACACTCCTCCAGGTGAAGGCAAACTGTGGCCTGCATTCTGTGGCCAGAGGAATTGAAAAGAAGGCATTGGTAATGTCAATCATGGCATACCACTTGGCTGCTTTTGACTCCAGTTCGTACTGGTGTTTAAGCATGTCCGTCACAGCAGCACTCAGTGGGGGTGTGACTTCATTCAGGTCACGGTAATCTACCGTCAGCCTCCATTCTCCACTGGCTTTACGCACTGGCCATATGGGGCTGTTAAAAGGTGAGTGGGTTTTGCTGATCACTCCCTGGCTCTCTAGCTGACGGATCAAGTTATGAATGGGGAGCAAGGAATCCCTGTTAGTGCGGTACTGCCGTCTGTGCATTGTTTTTGTAGCAATCGGTACCTGTTGCTCCTCTGCAGTGTCTCGGGCACGGACTCATATGTGAACGATTCAAATCATTTATTACAGGTTTTAACATCCCTTATATACTTTCACAAGTTCTCTGTAACTTTCCCACCCGCCTTTACATATCAACAGTATAACTTCCCAAAACAGTCCTTAACCGTGCATACAGGCAATTATCCAATCAGGGCTGTGAGTCTTCCCAAGCTATGCACTCTTCCTCCAATTGGGGTCTGCTATCATGCAGCTTACTTGAACTTGTTTTCCTCTTCTTCTGGAAGTGTCCTTGGTTCTCAGCCTTCCTTTCTCATGCTGTTTATTCTGTTCCACAGCTGCAGCTCTAAATATACTTTTTGTATTCCCACACTCCTCTACTTGTAGCAACCCCACAACAGACGGATCATCTGACAGGCCAGGCAAAGCAGACAGCTGTTTAATGTTATCTGCATCCACAGCAGCTATTCCAAAAGCCCATCGATACCCTTTGGGATCCTTAAAATATCCCCTTTTGAGGTAATCAATACCAAGTATACATGGAGCCTCTGGGCCTGTCACAATAGAATGATTTTGCCAATCTTTACCCGTGAGGCTAATTTCAGCCTCCAATTTGGTCAACTCTTGGGAACCCCCAGTCACCCCAGAAATATAGATTAATTCTGTCCCTTGGTGACTCGAGGGCATTAGAGTGCACTGTGCAACAGTGTCCACCAATGCCTTATATTTTTGTGGTTCTGATGTGCCAGGCCATCGAATCCACACGGTCCAATACACTCTATTATCCCTTTCCTCCCACCTGGCTGGGGGACAGGGCCCCTCTATTTGTTACCTCTGTTGACTTTATGGCTACTGCCGTGTCCGGCAGTCACTGGAGCAGTCACCTTCTTGGAGAAGTTTACCCTGTCGGTTGACCTATTTCGTAACTCTTTTACACGTGCCTGAAGTGCAGAAGTGGGTTTCTTATGCCACTTCTTCATATCTTCCCCCTGGTCACATAGGTAACGCCACAATGCAATACGTGACATAGTTTTACTGTTGTCACTTCCTCGAGCAGGAGAACGTCTTCTTTTGATAGCTGAGATGTTGCTGTTTTGGGAATCCTCATTCTCCTCAGATCCATCAGTTTCATCAGAATTAAGCACAGTAGTCTGTTCGTCCATTATATCTTCTTGATTGCTGTCTATTCTGTCCAGTCTTTCAGTTACCTTTACCAAGGCTGAAACATAAGCTTGTAGAGGGGTTAAATGTAACTCAATATCTTGAAGTTTGTTAATCAGGTCATTTATAAGGGGTCTTCTCTGTCTTCTGCCATACATTGCTGCTAATGTACTGGCATACCTGTCTGGTGCAGTCCTTGTGAATATATGCCACATAGTTGGTTTACACCTGATTCTCTCAGGATCATGCTGTTGTTTTGGTTCATCATGAGTGAATGCAGGGTCATGTAACATTTCCACCACAGCATATTCTCTCAAATAATTTATGCCTTTTTCCATTTCAGACCATTTCTTTTTCTCAGGCAACAGATCATCTCTGAAGTGGTATTTTTCTTTCACGGCTATCAGCATCTGCTTCCAGAGAGTGAAGTGTCTATTGTGGCATGTACTAATGCCTCTGTCAATGGCAGAGTCCCTGGCGATGCTACCCAATTGGCGAGCTTCTCTACCATCTAGCCACACACTGTTGGCCCCACTGTCCCAGCAGCGTCGTAACCAGGTGACAATAGGTTCAGTTGCATGGCGTGTAAAGTCTTTTCTCAAACTTCGAATTTCATTCATTTTAGCGGTACGGGCAGTCCCCATGCTTTACCAGCTACCCACATTGTCTTCTGTCCAGCATGCCACAGCTTTTGGTGTAACCAGCAAGTGATGTTCTCAGATGGTGAATTCTCGACCCATCTAACTCGGGCCAGTGTGTCGGCTACATTGTTTCCTGGTGACTGTAGGGGTTGGTGACCAGAAACGTGGTAGACACGTACAGTCCTGTGTTTAACTGTATTCCATATGTCTAACCACATATCTTTACCCCAGATTGATCAGGTGTGGATAGTCCAGTCCTGGGTAGCCCACTGTGCAATCCAAAGAGTGAGCCCCCAGTACACATCCCAACTATCTGTGCAAATATTCAGGACACTGTCACCAGGTTCTTTGGTTATAACCATCCACACGGCCCACAGCTCTGCCCACTGGCTGCTTTGACCATCCCCCTCTTCAAACCATATTGTATCTGTGGCAGGATGGTATGCTACTGCCTCCACTTGCTTGGGTTGCTCTTGCTGGGCCCATCCACGTACCAGGCATCTTCAGGAATGGGATATTTTCCTTCCTGGACGGGACTCTTCTCTGGTGGAGCAACCAAGGTTTGTTTTGGTGCATCACTGTGATACATCACTGGTCCTAGAATCTTTTGAAGCTCTTCTTTCAGTGGTGAGGAAGACAGACTACTCCTCTGACTGAGATATACGACCCATCGTGCCGCCATCTGTGCTTGGGCCACCCCTGTCTTAGGAAGGTGGGTCAGATCTCTTACCCACCCCTGAATTGGCAGAGAGGTCTTAACTGTGACTTCGGCTGTCAGGGTTACTGGCTCTACCGCTTGTAATGTGGTATAGGCAGCCAATAGCTGTTTTTCAATCATACTATATCTTTCTTCTGCTCCATGCCAGACCTGAGACCAAAATCCAATGGGGGTCCGAACAGAACTCTGACGTTGCCACAGGCCCCAGCCAAAGCCATCCTGAGTAACATGAACATCCAATTCATCTGGGAGGGTAGGATTGACTATACCCGATGGCTGGGCTTAACTGCCTGTTTTGCTTACTGGAAGGCGTCCTGTTCTGTTCTCCCCCAATCCCATAATTGGCCCTTTTTTGTGAATCTATTCAAAGGCCTCAGCAGCTGTGCTAAATGTGCTATAAAGGAACACCAATTTACCTAGAAATTCCTGCAGCTGCTTTGGTGTTGTAGGGACTGGGAATGCCTGAACCTTATCTACGATGGCATTGGGTAGCACTTGGGTCTTTCCTGACCAGGCTACCCCCAGGAATCTTACAGAAAGGCCTGGATCTTGCACCTTTTGAGGATTGATAGCCCATCCTCTTTCATCTAGGTAGGCGATTAATGAATCTGCCGCCTCTCCTACTGCCTCCAGTGAGTCGGAAGTTAACAGGAGATAATCAATGTAGTGGTATAGGTTGACGTTATTAGGTTTTCTCCAGTCACATGCCACTAAGTTATGACAATACGTTGGTGAATGCATGTGTCCCTGTGGCAGGACCTGCAAATTCATCTTGCGATTCGCAGCAATCGGAATACAGAATACTGAAGAACACATTTGCCAAACGTTGGACAGAACGTTAGGATTTGATTTCCCTACTGAGTGTGTCCATTAGGGTAGCAATATTGGGTACGGCCACATGGATGTGCGACGTGACCTTATTCAATTATCCATGACTGTGATTCATGCGCCAGAATTTAATCTGGAGAGCCAGACCCAATGAAATGTCTATGCCCAAGATGTATTCTGGGATTGGGGCAATCGACATTTTATACTCCCAGGGTGGGAGACGCCCAACCCCCAATTTCAACCATGTTTGGGTGACTGGAATGGTCTGTCCCCCAAACCCACCAATCATTACTCTATTACCCTTTAATTTTTATGGATCTCCATATATAATCGATGTTTCCGCACCAGTGCCTACTAAAGCCATTACTCTTTGCACGTCTGTTTCCGAACAGAATACTGACAGTTCCACATAGGGCCTCCGGTCACATCTGGAGGCCCTGAGGGAACCAGTGTCCCTCGTCACTCCATGACTCACACCGACTACATTCTTTGACTGAGAGGGGAACCTGGACACCCATTCAAACATCATATGGTTTGTTGGAGCATGAGACTCTTAATCTCATGGTCGTGGGTTTGAGCCCCACGTTGGGTGCCAAAGAATGTATTCGGTTTGTGGGCTGGTTCGGCCCGGTTCTGCAACAACTAAGGAGGGAGACCCACAGGCACACACCCCGGACAAGGGGAAGGGGGAAAGGGAAATGGGAGATGAGCCCCGAAAAAAAAAACAAAACGGCGGCAACGATCTGAGGAGGAAAAGCTAATTTACTAAATAAGATATTAGGAAGTAAAATAACACATAATACAATACAATTGGAACTGAGCCCAATGAATCAAACAAAATGGGCAAGAGAGAGAGAGAGTGTCCGATAAACCGAAGGCCTTACGCTAGCGTTGAAGGCGATACGGCAGCGAGCACCCACTGCTGAGTGGATCCCAGAGGAAAAAGAGAGTGTCCCGTGACCGCAGACCGTTTTTATCTTTTTTCCCTTAGAGCGGAAAACACGTAAAAATACAAAGCATCGCAAAGTCCTCTGGGGAATGTAGTTCTCCCTCTCTTCTGAAACAGGCATATCCATAACTATTGATGATCTACAGAGATGTAGCATTAACTCTCTAATTCCCAATACACCATGTGATGTTATGATGTGGAATATCAACAATACAACAAAAAATCATAAAACCATGACAGACGTGACCTTATTCAATTATCCATGACTGTGATACATGCGCCAGAATTTAACAAGCCGAGAGGATGAAAGCTCTTTGGGGGGAAGGGCGATGTCAAAAGTATAAATATGGGGAGGCGTGGCAGGTTGATTATATCACCTTCCCACAAACTCTTGATGGTAAGCGTTATGTGCTTACCATGGTGGAAGCAACCACTGAGTTGCTTGAAACATACGCAGTACCCCATGCTACCGCCCAAAACACCATCTTAGGACTCAAGAAACAAGTCCTATGGCGACATGGCACACCAGAAAGAATTGAGTCAGATAATGGAACTCATTTCAAAATTTCTCTTGTAAATACTTGGGCCCAAGTTCATGGCACTGAGTAGTTTTATCATTTCCCCAGTCAAGCATCAGCTTCTGGTAAAACTGAACAATACAATGGATTGTTAAAATATATGTTGAAAGCAATGGGTGGCGGAACATTTAAGCATTGGGAAAAGCATTTGGCAGAAACCACCTGGTTGGTCAACACCTGAGGATCCATGAGTTTCGATGGTCCTGCCCAATCCAGCTCTCTACCTACTGTAGAGGGAGATAAAATCCCTGTAGTACATATGAAGAGTATGTTGGGAAAAGTGGTTTGGATCGTTCCAGCTTCTGGAAAGGGCAAACATCTCTGTGGAACTGTTTTTGCTCAGGGACCTGGGTCTACATGGTGGGTGATGCAGAAGAATGGGGATGTTCAATGTGTACCACAAGGGAATTTGATGTTAGGGGAGTGCAATCAGTAATTTCATGTATATATATGTATATATGTTGTGTGTGTGTGTATTTAATGCATGTTAATCTTTCTTCCTCTCTATATATCAAACATGATGTAGTGATGTGGATTAAGGGGTGGAATGTCATGATTTTATGATTTTTGACATTGGTATTCTGCATCATAACATCACGTAGTGCATTGGGAGTAAAAGATTTAATGCTTCAACTCCATGTATCATTGATAATTCCAGGTATACCTGTCTCAGAAGAGAACTACGTTCCCCAGAGGACTTTGCGTTGCTTTGCATTTTTATGTTTTTCTGCTCAGAGAGAAAGATAAAAACTGTTTGCATGTCACAAGACACTGGGATTGACCCAGCAGCGGTTGCTCGCTTGCTGTCTTGCCTTCAGCATTTAGCGTAAGGCCTTCGGTTTATTGGACACTCTCTCTTGCTCATTTTATTTGATTTATTAGCTTTAATTGCAATTATATTGTAGTATATTGTGTTACTTTTGCATTCTGATATCTTATTTAGTAAATTAGCTTTCCTCCTCAGATTGTTGCTGCTGTTTTGTTTTTAGGCCCATCTCCCTTTTCCCTGTTTTACTTTCCCGGGGCATGGGTTCGTGGGTCCCCCACCCTAATCATCTGGGAAGCAGGCCATACCAGCCGGTAAACTGTTGACATCTTGTCCTCTAATTTTCCCAGCCACACTACCACCCCCTCTTTGCAATTAGCCCTTGCTAGCTGAGCCAGTTTTCTCTTTTCAGTTTTAACATATCAGATAGCTGTGCTAATGTTACTTTTGCAGCTAATTTGGCTTTTATACTATGCCACACAGCTGTTAGTAACAGCCATGCCACAGCAGCCATAGCAAACTTTGTCTCTTTATTTTTTACTACCATTTTCTCCATTATCTCTAAAATAGCAGCATCTTCCTTTGGTGATTTCATGGCATCGCTATACTCTTGTGGAGATCCCCATTTCTCTACTACTCAGATAACCTCATTTCATTCATTTTCACCCTGGGATTTCCCACAGCAGATCTGTAAATTCTTGCAGCCAGTTCTGCCAGTAAATGCTCCTGAGCAAAACACCTCTAAAGAAGTGCTTTCAAATGTAAACACTGTACACAAAGGGTTGCAGGCTACGGAACACCCACCTAGATAATTTTCAGTTGTCAGCTAAAGTCTTATCACCAGAAAGGCCTTACAAAGCAAGCTTTGAGACAAAGAAAAACTGTTTTTCTCTTTCACACCAGTGCACTGTCCTCTCCTCCTTTCCTCATTGGCTGAAGTACTCAGAGGTTACAGACTTCCTGGTCCACCTAATACATGTTCCCCCTTGTATGTGACCTATTAGGCCTCCACAGTAAGTCCAAATATCATATGTTCCAAGTTGTCTTTTGACATTTGTAACTAAAATCTTATTTGGCGAGAGTGTGCAGACCAAATGGAAAGGAATGTGCAAGCTTCTGCACAACTTTGAAAGCAAGGGCATCTTGTTTGCGAACCTCTGCATAAGAGATTTAATTTGCAAGGGCATCTTCAAGCTTCTTTAATCTCAGTTCTTCCTTTTCTCTTTTTATTGTCTAATTGTCCTTGCAAACTTTTTTCAACGTAAGGGCAGTAAGAAAACAAATGACGTTTAACAAAAGCAAGTGTAGAGTCTTGCACCTAGGGAGAAATAATTGCATGCACCAGTACAGGCTGGGGGATGACCTGCTGGAGAGGAGCTCTGTAGAGAGGGACCTGGGGTGTCCTGGTGGACGACAGGTTGACCATGAGCCAGCAGTGTGCCCTCGTGGCCAAGAGGGCCACTGGCATTCTGGGATGCAATTAAAAAGAGCGTGGCCAGCAGGTCAAGGGAGGTGATCCTCCCCCTCTACTCTGCCCTGGTGAGGCCTCATCTGGAGTACTGTGTCCAGTTCTGAGCTCCCCAATATAAAAAAAGACAGGGATCTCTTGGAAAGAGTCCAGCGGAGGGCCACAAAGATGGTGAAGGGCCTGGAAGATCTCTCCCATGAAGAAAAGGTAAGTGAACTGAGTCTGTTTAGCCTTGAGAAAAGAAGACTGAGAGGGAACCTTATCCAGGTTTATAAATATGAGGTGTGGGGGACAAAGTAGTGAGGCCAGACTCTTTTCAGAAGTGTGTGGAGACAGGACAAGGGGAAATGGACAGAAACTGCAGCATAGGAGGTTCTGCACGAATGTGCGCAAGAACTTCTTTACGGTGAGGGTGACGGAGCATTGGAACAGGCTGCCCAGGGGGATTGTGGAGTCTCCTTCTCTGGAGATATTCAAGATCCGCCTGGACGCCTACCTGTGCAACCTGGTGTAGGGAGCCTGCTTTGGCAGGGAGGTTGGACTCGATGATCTCTTGAGGTCCCTTCCAACCCCTATGATTCTATGATTCTGTGATTCTGTGTAACCTTTATTATTTCTTTCTGTGTAGTTCTGGGTGTAGATGTACGCCTTAGGGCCATCATCTTCTGTCTCCCAGGTGATTTCTTCAAGGGAGGATAGTACACAACTTATCATGCATCTTACTAGGCCCATACCTGTCACCAAAAAGCAAACCCCAATTGATAACATGGTTCCAATCTTTGCCAGCCAAACTCCCCATCCAGCTAATCCCAGTGACTGGAGAAGGCATGTGAGCCATTCACTGTCATCTTGTTTAAGACTTTCCATTAAATGTTCTAAATCCTCAGTCTTCCCTTCTACCAACTGGGAAGTATCACTACTATTAAAACAACACATTCCCTTCAAATTCCTGACACCTATGACTGTGCCTTAATAACAGATAATCAGTAGTAGCTCTATTTTGTAAGACCTGATGCCAGATTTCTCCTGCTTCCTTACTTATGGCTGCAAGAACCTGGGATGTAAAATTAAATGTTTTTGTGAGGATACAAGCGACCACAGAAAGTTGCTTATGGCTGTGAATGGTTAGTCCCAGAACTCCCACTAAGGATGTGGCTAGAGCAAACATCACATGAACATCTCGGTGCTAAGTGGATAGCACTATAAGACATTTTTTTGCAGTCTTTCTTAAGGACATATTTTTGGCCTGCACCAATATCCCATGGAAATTGAATCAAAATTGAAAAATATAGGAAAGTTACTTCAAACAGTTCTAGCTTGACTTTCTAATTAATAATCAAATGCATTTGAAATGCACAAAACATATATGTTGGGCTGCCCATCAATTTTAGCAAATGCAACCCCAGCCCATATAAGATCATTGAACATGATCTTCCGAGACACCCGTATGGGGTCTGATTGGGGTGTCCATGGGGCAGACTTCTGGGTTCTAATTGGGAAGGCCTTGGCTTCCTCCACCATGCGGACATTGTGCCTAGTTCTTATGCGCTCCATTTCCCCCAGGTCTGCCACCAACTGGGCTGCCTGTTGGACAATGGCCTCTGAAGCCACCAACGGGTTCAGTATGGAGACCAATGTCCCATAAAGATGAGAAGGGGCCTGATGCAATATTAGGTCTCGCATACCTGCCGTAAATTTTTCTGTGTCTGGACTTTCAAATGCATCAGAATACATGGCCTCCCTCATACCCAATTATCAAATGTACATTTGGAGGTCCTCCATAGAGGACCATAAACCGGTATGAAGCAGTACATCTGTTTTATTAGGCCATGTTAGATGGCATGCTGCCATCAACCAGTCTATAATAGAGTGGTTTTCATCAGTATACTGGATGGCAGCATATAATCTTTGCCTCAGGGTTGGGTGTACAGTTACAGATGCTAGCTTGGACATCTCTGTCCCATTAACTAATACACTTTCAGCTCCTGCATCCCATAGTCTTAGTAGCCATGATGGTGTCAATGGTTTACCGGGCTGGATTGGCCTGGTTCCGCGACAATTGGTGCCGGGCGAGCTGTTATGTGCAAGTATGTTTTAGCAGGGGGCCATTGATCAGGAGGCACCTCTGCTGGTCTATCTTGCACTTTCTTTGTTTTCTGAGTTATAATTGGGCGGATCTCAAATGGATCCATCATAGATGGAGCTTCAAGATCTGATTTAGAGACCTTAACTTCTAAGGTATCCAGGTCCGCTACCTCAGGGACCTGAGTGCCCACAACTGAAACGCTACATATCTGCTTTGTTGGGGGCATTTAGCCCTGTTTTTTTGGTTAACGTGCTCAATTGTTGCTCAAATTTCTCAATACGGTCTCTTAATAGTTGGTTCTCAGATTCTATATTGGTATTCATTACTTCCAGTTTGCATAGTGCCATTACCGGGAGACAAGCCACAGCAGATACAGTTAGGCGACGCTCCTTCGTAATAAGTACATCCTTATCTAAACCTTGGAAATAATCAAATAAACGGGCTGGAGAAGGAGAAACAGTCCCCATAACCTACAGGGGTCCCCATTTTTCAACAATGGTGGCTAAGCCATAAGAGGGAAACAACAAATACGAACATAGAATCCGAAAATCAATTGTTAAGAGATCAAATTGAAAAGTTGGAACAGTTGGGCACATTAGTAGCCAAAAAACCTGGACTAGATGTGCCAACAAAACAAATTCGTACCATATCAGTGGAGGACACCCAGGTCCCTGAAGTAGCGGACCTGGATGTTTCAGAAAAAAAGATTTCTAAATCGGATCTCGAAGCTCCATCTCTGGAGGATCCGTTTGAGATCCGACCAATCATAACTCAAAAAACAAAAAAAATGCAGGATAGACCAGCGGGAGTGCCTCCTGACCAATGGCCCCCCGCTGAAACATGCTTGCATGTGACAGCTCACCCGTATACAGCAAATGAGTTGATGGACCTAGTACAGCGATTCCATCAAAAACCAAGAGAAAGCATACCATCATGGCTCCTGAGGTTATGGGATGCAGGAGCTGAAAGCGTGTTAGTCAGTGGGACAGAGATGTCAAAACTAGCATCTATTACTATACACCCAGCCCTGAGGCAAAGATTATATGCTGCCATCCACTATACTAATGAGAATCATTCTATTATAGATTGGTTGATGGCAGCATGCCGCTTAACGTGGCCTAACAAATCTGACATTCCACTCAATACCGGTTTATGGTCCTCTATGGAGGACCTCCAAACATACATCCGGGAACTTGGTATGAGGGAGGCCATGTATTTGAAAGTCCAGACACTGAAAAATTTACGGCAGGTATGCGAGACCTAATATTGCATCAGGCCCCTTCTCATCTTTATGGGACACTGGTCTCCATACTGAACCCGTTGGTGGCTTCAGAGGCCATCGTCCAACAGGCAGCCCAGTTGGTGGCAGACCTTGGGGAAACGGAGCGCATAAGAACTAGGTGCAGTGTCCGTACGGTAGAAGAAGCTGAGGCCTTCCCGATTGAAACTAAGAAGCCTGTCCCACAGATACCCCTATCGGGCCCCATACGGGAATCCCGGAAGACCATGTTCAATGATCTTATACGGGCCGGGGTTGCCTTTGCTAAAATCGATGGGCAACCCAACCATGTCTTGTTACAGCTCTGGAAACAACTTAGAAACGATCAAAAATTTCAGAGTACTCCCAGAAAACTGGGAGTACAAATAATACAGGCAGCACCAACGACAACCTGGAATTTGGCTGACTTTATAGTCCCAAATAGAAGGAAGAAACATCCACAGGTGTTGCGGGATACAATGCCTGAACCACCTGCGGTAAAAGACTTAGATTTAGCCAACTTCATGGAGTAACGAAGGACTTTGGTCCCCTTAGGGCCTCCAGATGTGACCGGAGGCCCTATGTAGAATTAGAGATATTTTGGTCAGAGAAGAATGTTCAAAAGGTGATGGTTCTAGTAGACACTGGTGCGGAAACATCAATTATATATGGAGACCCAACAAAGTTTAAGGGCAGTAGAGTGATGATTGGTGGGTTTGGGGGACAGACTATTCCAGTCACCCAAACATGGCTGAAATTGGGGGTTGAGTGTCTCCCACCCCGGAAGTATAAAGTGTCGATTGGCCCAATCTCAGAATACATCTTGGGCATAGACATTTCATTGGGTCTGGATCTCCAGACGACTGTGGGAGAGTTCAGACTTCGATAGAGGTACATTAGTATCCCGGCGATACAGACAGTATTGAGGGGCCATGCGAAACATGAGCTCATTTGTTTGCCGAAACCACGCTGGATTACTAATGTAAGACAGTATAGACTCCCGGGGGGGCAGGAAGAAATATCAAAAACGGTGCAGGAACTAGAAAAAGTAGGTATTATAAGACCTGCACATAGTCCATATAATTCCCCCATATGGCCAGTGCGGAAGTCAGATGGAACATGGAGAATGACGGTAGATTATAGGGAATTAAATAAGGTCACGTCGCCCATCCATGCGGCCGTACCCAATATTGCTTCCCTAATGGACACACTCAGTAGGGAAATTAAGACCTACCATTGTGTCCTGGATTTGGCAAATGCGTTTTTTAGTATCCCGATTGCCAAAGAATCGCAAGATCAATTTGCGTTCACATGGGGAGGCAGGCAGTGGACCTTTCAGGTCCTGCCACAGGGGTACGTGCACTCACCAACATACTGTCATAACTTGGTGGCGCGTGACCTAGGTAATTGGAGGAAACCTAATAATAACGTCAACCTGTACCACTACATTGATGATCTCCTGTTAACATCCGACTCACTGGAAGCAGTAGGAGAGGCGGCAGATTCATTAACCTCCTACCTAAATGAAAGAGGATGGGCTATCAATCCTCAAAAGGTGCAAGGTCCAGGCCTGTCCGTAAAATTTCTGGGGGTAGCCTGGTCAGGAAAGACCCAAGTGCTACCCAGTGCCATCATAGATAAGGTTCAGGCATTCCCAGTCCCTACAACACCAAAGCAGCTGCAGGAATTTCTAGGTGTATTGGGATACTGGCGTTCCTTTATACCTCATTTGGTGCAGCTGCTGAGACCTTTGTATAGACTCACAAAAAAGGGCCAATCATGGGATTGGGGGAGAACAGAACAGGATGCTTTCCAGCAAGCAAAACAGGCGGTGAAACAAGCCCAGGCATTGGGTATATTCAATCCTACCCTCCCAGCTGAATTGGATGTTCATGTTACTCAGGATGGCTTTGGCTGGGGCCTGTGGCAACGTCAGAGTTCTGTTCGGACCCCCATTGGATTTTGGTCTCAGGTCTGGCACGGAGCAGAAGAAAGATATAGTATGATTGAAAAACAACTATTGGCTGCCTATACCGCATTACAAGCAGTAGAGCCAATAACCCAGACGGCCGAAGTCATAGTTAAGACCTCTCTGCCAATTCAGGGGTGGGTAAGAGATCTGACCCACCTTCCTAAGACAGGGGTGGCCCAGGCACAGACGGTGGCACGATGGGTCGCCTCTCTCAGCCAGAGGAGTAGTCTGTCTTCCTCGCCGTTGAAAGAAGAACTTCAAAAGATTCTAGGCCCAGTGATGTATCACAGTGATGCACCAAAACAAACCTTGGTTGCTCCGCCACAGAAGAGTCCCGTCCAGGAAGGAAAATATCCCATTCCTGAAGATGCCTGGTACACGGATGGGTCCAGCTGTGATAGAAACTGAGTTCTGTACTTTCAATACTTGTTAATCAAACCAGTCTCAAGACAGATGTGTCTGTGTTTTTCCGCATGTTTTTCTTTTCCTTCTCTTAGAACTATGTAGTTTGTAGAAGACTTAAAAATAGGCCTATAAATGTTTTTGTAAGTTGGAGCCACAGCGTCTTGTTCTAACACCTGCACAGATAGTAGTGACCTTCTAAGGAACTGGAAAAGAAAAATAAGCGGAAATCTTCTTTTAAGCATGCATGATTAGAGCTGAAGAGGACTGCAGTATTCGTCTTTTCTCTGCAAGGAGACAGAGGATGACTCCCGAATACCAGCCGGCGCAGCCCAGGAAGAAAAGATAAACACGAATATAGAGATAAGAGACAATAAAAAGAGGGATCAGGAGGCCCCCGGTGCGCGCCTTTGGTGGAGCGGAGACTCCCGGCTGCCCAGCGCTGTTTCGCTCATTTATTGCTTACTTAATAAATTTCTTACTATTGGCAACGATCAGTGTGTATCGTTCTTCACACCTATAACAATTTGGTGCCGTGACTCGGATTCGAACCGAGGTTGCTGTGGAATTCTCACTCCAGGGGGGGCGCCCCGTCTTCGGACGGCCCCTGGGCTGGGTAGTTCCGTTGGGAGACCTGTAGCTCCGAACTCTAAATTCGGTAAACGAGCGAAAGAAACTGCAGTAACCCCGTAATTTTTTTGCACGAAGACCCGAACAAAGACTCAGGAGTGAGTAAGTATTTGCGTGGATCTGTTCGGTCGGGGTGGGTATCACGGAGCACGCCTGACTGAGACGTCCCGTAGGGGCAAAGCGAGTGCGGACCCTCTAGTAGTGCAGTTCCCATTGCCCGCGAGGGCGTGGGTCACGACCGAGGGGCGCGAGTGTGTGTGTGAGTGTGAGAGTGCTCCGAAAGATGGGGCAGAGTCAGAGTAAGCCCTCTGACCCCATGGTTGGCTCACAGGTAAAGCTACCAGACATACCACTAGAAAGTCCCCTAGGTTTAATGTTAAAACATTGAGGTGATTCTCCTTCGAGACAAGGAAAGAGTAAGGTTAAGATGGTACATTATTGTATGGAAGTGTGGGGAGGAAAGCAGATAAGGGCAGATCAGTTGTTCTGGACAGTATTTGGATCCTTTGAGGATCGGATCTGCCAGGCTTTAAATACTTATGTGAATGAAAAACAGCCCTTTAATTTAGAAGAGAGCGAGTATGCCAAATTATGGATAGAATCTGATTTTCGAACCTTTGTATTCCCTTTAGTTAATAAAAGGAATACAGCAGAGGAGGACATTATACACTATCCACCCCCACCTTATGTTCCCCCCTAACAGAATCCCATAGCTCCCCCAGAGCAAGCTGATTCTGATTTGGGGGATGAACCCCTGGGTTTCCCTAGAAGAATCACTAGAAGACAAGCCAGAGAGGAGAGGGGTCGAGGAAGAAATCTTCTCCCTTTAAGAGAAATACCCGTAGCTACTGGGGGACCAAACCCAGGGGTTGGATATGTTTCAGTTCCCTTAAATTCAGGAGATGTAAGGGAATTCAAAAAGGAGATGGGAATTTGCTAGAGGATCCTTTAGGGGTCTCAGAGAGGCTACATCAATTTTTAGGTCCCAACCTTTATACCTGGGATGAAATACAAGCAACTTTGAGTATACAAGTTACAGTAGAAGAAAAGGATATGATCAGGAGAGCAGGTATGCGAATTTAGAATCAGCAACACCAGGCTGGTCCAGGAGCAGATATAAAGTGGCCTTTACAGTGGCCCAATTGGGATAATCAGAATCAGGAACATCGTACTCATATGGCAGACTTGTGAATTATGATTATTCAGGGGATTAGAGAATCCGTCCCTCGGGGACATAATATTAATAAGGCTTTTAGCGAGCAACAGAAAAAAGATGAAACTCCTACTGAGTGGTTAGAGAGACTACGTAGAAATTTACAGTTATATTCAGGGTTAGATCCTATTACCCCCTTAGGGCAAGCTCTCCTAAAAACGCAGTTTGTGGCTAAGTCCTGGACAGATATTCGAAAGAAACTAGAAAAGTTGGAGGATTGGCAGGAGAGAGGATTAGATGAATTGTTGAGAGAGGCCCAGAAAGTGTACGTAAGAAGAGAGGAAGAGACTCAGAAGAGACAGGCTAGACTTTTAGCAGCTGCAATAAGAGAAGGACAGAAGGGGGCGTTTCAGACAAAGAAAAGAGGGAATATTCCTCAGGCAGGGAATGTGTTTCAGTCTAATCAGACGAGATCCAGAGATATGAGGACGGTAGAATGCTTCTACTGTCAGAAAAAGGGGCATATGAAGAAAGACTGTAAAAAGAGAATTCAGGATGAGAAAATGTTTAAAGAAGACTGAGGGGGTCAGGGGCTCTATGTGCTGGGGACCCAGGAGAAAAAGGAGCCCTTGATAAAATTGAAAGTGGGTCCCCAGCGTCAGGAAATAGAATTTTTGGTAGATTCTGGGGCAGAAAGATCCACAGTTCAATATTTACCATGAGGATGTTCTATATCCTCGGAAAAAATACAATTAGTTGGAGTAAAAGGGGAGCCTTTTACAGTACCTGTTATAAAACAGGTAGAAATAGAATCGCCTAATACTTATGGAATTGGGTCCTTTTTATTGGTACCTGAAGCAGGGTATAATTTGTTAGGGAGAGACTTAATTGTAGAGTTAGGAATAAATTTAGAAGTGAAGGAGAAAGAATTAACTGTTAAGTTATGTACTCTAATGACAGAAGATGAAGCTAAAATTAACCCAGAAGTTTGGTATACTCCAGAATCGGTAGGGAGGTTAGACATAGAACCCTTTGAAGTAACTATAAAGAACCCAGAGATCCTAGTTAGGATAAAACAATATCCCATTTCACAAGAAGGTAAATTAGGGCTACAACCTGAAATTGAGAGGTTAATATCTAAAGGGCTATTAGAACCCTGTATGTCTCCCTATAATACTCCTATACTTCCTATTAAAAAACCCGATGGTACATACAGATTGGTACATGACTTAAGGGAAATTAATAAAAGAACAATTACCCGCTTCCCAGTAGTGGCAAACCCCTATACCCTACTCAGTCAATTAAGCCCAGAATATAGATGGTATAGCATAATTGATTTAAAAGATGCTTTTTGGACCTGCCCTTTGAAGACAGAATGCAGAGACTACTTTGCCTTTGAATGGGAAGATCCAAACACCCATAGAAAGCAACAACTTAGATGGACAGTGCTCCCACAGGGATTCACAGAGTCTCCTAATTTGTTTGGACAAGCCCTTGAACAAGTACTAAAAACTTATGAACCAAACCCCCAGGTAACCTTAGTACAATATGTAGATGATTTACTATTAGCTGGAACAAATGAGGAGATGGTTAGACAGGAGAGCATTAAACTATTAAATTTTTTAGGTTCGAAGGGATTAAAAGTTTCTAGAACAAAATTACAATTTACAGAAGAAGAAGTGAGATATTTGGGACACTGGTTAAGCAAGGGGAATAAGAAATTAGACCCAGAACGAGTAAATGGTATCTTATCCTTAAAAGCTCCGAGGAGTAAGAGGCAGGTGAGACAGATCTTAGGGTTGCTAGGATATTGTCGACAATGGATTGAGAATTATAGCAGTAAAGTAAAGTTTTTATACCAAAAATTAGTACAAGATGGGTTAGTAAAGTGGAGTTAGGAAGATGAGCAAAGATTAGAGGATTTAAAGGTAGACCTTGTTAATGCACCAGTATTAAGCCTACCTAATATAAAAAGACCATTTTACCTTTTTGTGAATACAGATGAAGGGACCGCTTTTGGAGTACTGACCCAAGAGTGGGCTGGGAAGAAAAAGACAGTAGGATATTTTTCAAAACTCTTAGACTCTATTAGTCGTGGGTGGCTTACCTGTTTACAAGCAATAGTTGCTATGGCTCTGTTAGTAGAAGAAGCAGGGAAAATTACTTTTGGAGGTGAATTAAAAGTATATACTCCACATAACATAAGGGGAGTGTTACAGCAAAGAGCAGATAAGTGGATTACAGACGCTAGACTATTGAAATATGAAGGGATTCTAATACACTCTCACAAATTAGAGACTACAAGTTTGCAAAATCCTGCTCAATTTTTATATGGAGAACCAGATGAAGGGTTAACCCATGACTGTATTCAGTGTATAGAACAGCAGGTTAAAATACGGGAGGACTTAGAGGAGGAAGAATTATCAGAAGGAGAAAAATTATTTGTAGATGCCTCATCCTGCATAGTAGAAGGAAAACGCAAATCAGGGTACGCTATAATAAATGGAAAAACGTTTACAGTAATTGAATCAGGACCATTAGATAGAACATGGTCAGCTCAGGCTTGTGAACTATATGCAGTCCTTAGAGCCTTACAGATGTTAAAGGGAAAAATCGGGACTATCTATACAGATTCTAGATACGCGTATGGGGTAGTTCATACCTTTGGAAAAATATGGGAGGAAAGAGGATTGGTAAATTCACACGGGAAAGGGTTAATCCACGAGTCATTAATAAGACAGACTCTGAAAGCAATAAGAGAACCAAAGAAAATTGCAGTAGTACTTGTCAAAGGCCACCAGAGGGGGATGTCGTCTCAGATAAGGGGAAATAACTTGGCTGATGAGGAAGCTAAAAGAGCGGCTTTAATGATCCTAAAAGAAATACAGACTGATAGTCCCCGAAAAGAAACAAATGAGGCTAAGTTTTACTATACAAGAAAAAGAAAGACTTCGACAAATGAAAATTGAGGAAAAGGAGGGAAAATGGTTACTACCTGATGGAAGGGAGATAATCCCTAAAGGACTAGCTTGGAGAATATTAGGAGAATTTCATAAACAAACTCATTGGGGAGTACAGGCCTTAGTAGACCAATTTGCAATCAAATATATGTGTATAGGCATTTATAGTATAGCCAAGCGAATAGTAGATAATTGCATGATTTGTAGGAAGATAAATAAACAACAACTGAGGGAAAAAATACAGGGAGGAAGGGAATTGGCTGTTAGACCTTTTGCTAAAATACAGATAGACTTTACAGAACTCCCAAAAACTGGAAGATATAAATATTTATTAGTAATAATAGATCACTTGACACATTTTGTAGAGGCCTACCCCACTGCTAGAGCAACAGCCCAAACAGTAATCAAAATATTATTCAAACATATTATTCCAAGATATGGGAACATTGAAGTTATAGATTCAGATAGAGGCCCTAACTTTGTATCAAAGGCAGTGAAAGAAGCCTTAGCTCCTATGAGGACCAAATGGGAATATCACACCCCATGGCATCCACACTGGAAAAGTACTTACTCTGGAAAAGTAGAACTCTGGAAAAGTAGAACTTACTTACTCTGGAAAAGTAGAAAGGATGAATGGGGAGATTAAAAAACAACTTACTAAATTGATGATTGAAACCAAGATGTCTTGGATTAAGTGTTTGCCGTTGGCACTACTTAATCTAAGAACACAACCAAGAACGGATACTGGAATATCACCTTTTGAAATGTTATATGGAATGCCATATGATTTAGAACTCCCATCGGAACATCCTAAGATAGAAGATAAATTACTACAGGAATATTTAATCGAAATTAATAAAAGAAGGAATGAAGAAAGAAAGAAAGGATTGGTGGTATAAAGGCCTCCACTAGATATAGCCATACACCGAATCAATCCAGGGGACAAGGTTTTAATTAAAACGTGGAAAGAATCCTCTCTAACTCTCCGTTGGGAAGGACCATTTCTTGTTTTATTAACAACAGAAACAGCGATTCGGACAGCCGAACGTGGATGGACTCATGCAAGCCGAGTGAAAGGACCGATCCATGATACAGCACCCCCAGTGGAAAGCATCAGATGATCTGGAAACTACTGTTTTTGTTTTTCCCTTAATATTCAATTCAAACATTTTATTATATGATTTATATATTGTATATATATATAGATTGTACTGTGTATCGTGAATATTGGTGAACTCACTTTTCCTATGAATACCTTTTAAGGTATTTGGGAAGTAATTTTGTACACAATCAAAAGGCTAATCAATCCCAATCAAGAAATTAGGGAGACTGATAAGGCAAGGATAAAGGAGGTTCCCCTGAAGAATACGACTGCTGCCAAGAAGATCATACACCCCGCTGCTCTAAGCAAAAGAGTAGGCAAGAGGAGAGGCAGAGGCGTACAACAGTGGGGGCTATGAGAATAACCTCCAAGGTGGATCACGAATCTCCTTGACCTTTGTCCCCTAATCTAGGTTGTTTGCTCACAAAGCAATATTGAAAGTTACTATTGGCAAAAAAAAAAAAAAAAAAAAAAGAGGGAGGGGGCTAGGAAATACCTTGAAGGTATTCAGTTTGGAAAATGAGTATACCAATAATAGTAGTGGTCTTGTTAATGACGGCAGTGGTGAAAAGAGATAACAACCCCCAACAATCAGATCAGTTTATCTTACTGAAAAGGGCTATTGAGGTAAATCTGGAACACATTGAAAAATCATTTTCTGCTTTGGAGAAATCCCTAACATTTTTATCTGAGGTAGTCCTACAGAATAGACGAGGATTGGATCTTGTATTTGTGCAACAAGGAGGATTATGTGTTGCAATAAGGGAGGAGTGCTGTTCATATGTTGATCACACAGCAGTAGTTAGAAATTCTATGGCTAAGCTATGAGAGGAGCTTGAAAACAGGAAACAAATCAACTATTCTGTTTTGTTCACGGCTTTACTATACACTATAGATGGGCCCCTAATTCTGATAACTTTAATACTAGCTTTTAGTCTCTATATACTTAATAAGATGACTAGAACTATAAAACACTGTCTGAGACAATGGAAAGGGAAAAATCATGCTTTAGCTCAAGATGCAGTGATACGGTTTGATGAAAAAGATGATAAAAAGAAAAGGGATTGTGATAGAAGCTGAGTTCTGTACATTCAATACTTGTTAATCAAACCAGTCTCAAGACAGATGTGTCTGTGTTTTTCCGCGTGTTTTTCTTTTCCTTCTCTTAGAACTATGTAGTTTGTAGAAGACTTAAAAATAGGCCTATAAATGTTTTTGTAAGTTGGAGCCACAGCGTCTTGTTCTAACACCTGCACAGATAGTAGTGACCTTCTAAGGAACTGAAAAAGAAAAATAAGCGGAAATCTTCTTTTAAGCATGCATGATTAAAGCTGAAGAGGACTGCAGTATTCATCTTTTCTCTGCAAGGAGACAGAGGATGACTCCCGAATACCAGCCGGCGCAGCCCAGGAAGAAAAGATAAACACGAATATAGAGATAAGGGACAATAAAAAGAGGGATCAGGAGGCCCCCAGTGCGCGCCTTTGGTGGAGCGGAGACTCCCGGCCGCCCAGTGCTGTTTCGCTCATTTATTGCTTACTTAATAAATTTCTTTCTATTGGCAACGATCGGTGTGTATCGTTCTTCACACCTGTAACACAGCATGGGCAACCCAAGTAAGTGGAGAGCAGTAGCATACCATCCTGCTACAGATACAATTATGGTTTGAAGAGGGGGATGGTCAAAGCAGCCAGTGGGCAGAGCTGCGGGCCGTGTGGATGGTTATAACCAAAGAACCTGGTGACAGTGTCCTGAATATCTGCACAGATAGTTGGGCTGTGTACCGGGCGCTCACTCTTTGGATCGCACAGTAGGCTACCCAGGACTGGACTATCCACTCCCGACCAATCTGGGGGAAAGATATGTGGTTAGACATATGGAATGCAGTCAAACACAGAACTGTACGTGTCTACCACGTTTCTGGTCACCGACCCCTACAGTCACCAGGAAATGATGAAGCTGACACTCTGGCCCGAGTTAGATGGGTTGAGAACTCACCATCTGAGAACATTGCCTACTGGTTACATCAAAAGCTGCGGCATGCTGGACAGAAGACCATGTGGGCAGCTGCCAAAGCATGGGGACTGCCCGTACAACTATTGGATGTAGCTCAAGCATGCCGAGAATGTGATGCCTGCTCCAGAATGAGACCGAGGTCGTTGCCTGAAACAACAGCCCATCTTGCTAGAGGACACAATCCTCTACAGAGATGGCAGGTTGATTATATTGGGCCCCTCCCTCGATCTGAGGGGGCGAGATATGCCCTAACCTGTGTTGACACCGTGAGTGGGCTGATGCAGGCCTATCCAGTACCAAAAGCCAACCAGGCATATACCATCAAGGCGCTCACAAGATTGATGGCTGCCTACGGGACACCACAAGTCATTGAGAGCGACCAAGGGACTCATTTCACAGGTGCAATGATACAACGCTGGGCAGAAGAGAACAATATTGAGTGGTGATTCCACCTGCCATACAATCTAACGGGGGCAGGCCTGATTGAGCGTTATAACGGTATTCTCAAGGCTGCCCTGAAGACAGACTCTCAGTCTCTGCAGGGGTGGACGAAGAGACTCCATGAAACCCTGCGAGATCTGAGTGAAAGACCTAGATATGGCAGACCCAGTGCCTTGAAAATGTCACAAACAACATGGGCCTCCCCGCTTAGGATCCAAATTACAGGTACCGATAATGAGGTAAGACCTCAGACCGGCCGTGAGAACAATCTTCTGCTCCCTGCCCTGAGAACCTGAAACCAGGCACCAATAAAATAAGATGGCCTTGGAAGGTGCAGGTAGGACCACGATGGTGTGGCCTACTTGCACCTTGGGGGGAGATTATTGGAGGTGGGAGGTTCGGTAGTCCCTCCGGTAATTGGTACATGGCCTACTGATATCGTGGTGTCATGGTTTTATGATTTCTGGTATTGGTATTCCACATCATTACAACATGTAGTGCATTAAGAGTTAAAGAGTTAATACTCCAACTCCATAGATCATTGATATTTCCGGGTATACCTGTCTCAGAAGAGAAGAACTACATTCCCCAGAGGACTTTGCGATGCTTTGCATTTTTACGTGTTTTCCGCTCAGAGGGAAAAGATAAAAACACTCTGCGGTCACGGGACACTCTCTTTCCTTCGGGATCGACTCAGCAGTGGGTGCTCGCTGCCGTATCGCCTTCAGCGTTAGCGTAAGGCCTTCGGTTTATCGGACACTCTCTCTCTTGCTCATTTTATTTGATTTATTAGCTTCAATTCCAATTATATTGTATTATATTGTGTTATTTTGCTTTCTGATATCTTATTTAGTAAATTAGCTTTCCTCCTCAGATCGTTGCCGCTGTTTTGTTTCTAGGCCCATCTCCCTTTTCCCTTTTCCCTTTCCCCCTTCCCCTTTCCTGGGGCGTGGGTCTGCGGGTCCCCCACACCAATCGTCACGGAACCGGGCCGATCCAGCCCGGTAAACTGTTGACACGTGGTCAACACTCCAGTCTTTATTGCTAAAGGAACCCCTATCATGTCTCTGTGGCAGATCAGGACACCCCCTTTGGTGCCTGATATAATCGTGCAGCCACAGACATCTGGACAAAAGGTTTGGTACAGGCGGCCAGGGCATGCCCCAGTACAAACTGAAGTGTTGACCCAGGACAGGAATACGGCCTGTATCTTACCCTGGAGGGCAGGCCTCCCCCTCTTGGTACCTTTGAAACATCTATATTACTCCCCGTGAGTCTATGAGTCACCGGAGGGAACCAAATGATGCTGCAGTGTTCCAGAGATGCTATAAGATCATGTGCAACATCCGGTGATGGTCTACCCGGGACTGATGAAGAGTAGGACGGACCTGCACAATGTGACCGCATGCTTCCAGTAGACACCACCGAGCTCTGGCCCAAGGAAGAACACGAGCCATACGCTGATCATCACTCATCCCAGATTATATCGATATGCATCGCGACGGGTTATTATGTAAAGCGTCGCGATGTATTGGGTCTCTGTATTAAGGAGGGCTCACCCTATAGTTCCTTAATCAGTGGTTCATGTCATGAAGGGGTGGAGTGTATGGGAACTGTTGAATCAGGGCCTGAACCACTGATTGATCACCTGAGGCAAGCACTGGGTCAGCCGCAGGGGCACAAGTGAGTGTGATTGGAAGGGGTGGAGTTTGACTCCACCTCTCCCAAGACCCCATTTAAGGGCTGACCACCACCAGGGAAGGATCTCTGGTTGGAGATCCCTTCTTAGTGGAGTTATTGTTGCTCCTCAACCATCTTTAAATGTGAGCCACTCTTTCCTTATTAACTATCTGTACATCGTCTACTTAAGCCTATCAAAAATATTCCAGCTTTGGCACTATTTCTTTTGGGTGCTATTTTTGGGGGTTATTTGCCCCACAACTATTTTCTTATTTTCAGGTGGAACTTGAATGACTAGTCAAACATGACTTTGCCTTGCAAAGTTTACCCCAAAGAACGTTTTTGACAGAAAGGTGGAAAACACCTGACTCAGAGCTGGCTCAGAAAATCAAGTTAGTTTATCACTTCCTGTAGTATCATTGTCAGTGGTTTATACACTGGTTTTACCCAGTTCTGTTACTAATAGGGTGGGGGGCCCACAGACCCATGCCCTGCATGAGGAGGCAGGAGGAAAAGGGGAAAATGAAGGGAGAAAGGCTTAAAAACAAAACAGTGGCGATGAGCTAAGGGAGAAAAGTAATTTACTAAATACAATATCAGAATGTGAGATAACACAACATAATACAATATAGTTGGAACTGAAGCTAATAAATTAAAATCAGTGAGAGTGTGTACAAAACCCAAGGCCTTACTCTAACACTTAAGGCAAGACAGCTAGGGAGCACATACACTGCCAAGATGAGAGGTAAAGGAAAATGGGGGGCATCTCATGACTTGCCAACAGTTTTCTTTTCCTCTAAACAGAAAACAGAAAATGCTGAAGGCAAGATGGCTAGGGAGCACACATCACAGTGATGAGCAGTTAAAGAAGGGGGGCAGTCTCATGACTTGAGAGCAGTTTTATCTTTCCCTCTAAATGCAAAATTGAAATAGAACAGTGAAAGTCTTCTGGGAGATGTAGATCTTCTCTTCTGAGAAAGGTATATCCTGAATTATAGTCAAACCATGGAAATGAAGTATTAACTCTTTAACTCCCAGTGCACTACATGATGTTATGATGTGGAATACTGATAACAAAAGTCATAAAACCATGACAATCCTCAAGTCCTTACCCCTGCAGGATGGACATGGAATTTTGCTGTGGGACTTCCACTCCACGCTCCATGATTTTCTTAGTCATCTGTGTCGGGGACCTAAAGGTCCCTGGCTAAAAATTATCCTGGGATGAAACAAAGTATTCTCTCAGTTTTAAGAGAACTGATATTTGTGGCTGTAGCTGCAAATATCTTGTTTTGTTGAGAGAGCTGACCTTGGTAGTTTATCTTGTTTTTGCAAAGACTTGTTTTGCAAGCAGGTGTTCCTCTTGGGCTCTGTATCACATGTTGGCCATGCAAGTGGAAAATAACCCTGCAGACCCTGGGAAGAATAAAAGCAGGAGGGAGTCTGTGGTTGGAGAGAGAGGAAAAGTGCACTCTTGAAGCAGGGCAGGCCCTGCTACCATTACCTATTGAATCTACCCCCGGCACGTTTCTCATCTCTCTTTTTTGGTAGTTTGCTGTCTCTCAAGGGTTGTGTCATGGTTTTATGATTTTTGTTGTGTTGTTGATGTTATGATGTGGAATATCATGTGGTGTATTGGGAGTTAGAGAGTTAATGCTACATCTCTGTGGATCATCGATAGTTATGGATATGCCTGTTTCAGAAGAGAGGGAGAACTACATTCCCCAGAGGACTTTGCGATGCTTTGTATTTTTACGTGTTTTCCGCTCTAAGGGAAAAAAGATAAAAACGGTCTGCGGTCACGGGACACTCTCTTTCCTTTGGGATCGACTCAGCAGTGGGTGCTCGCTGCCGTATCAGCTTCAACGCTAGCGTGTAAGGCCTTTGGTTTATTGGACACTCTCTCTCTCTTGCCCATTTTGTTTGATTCATTGGGCTCAGTTCCAATTGTATTGTATTATATTGTGTTATTTTACTTAATATCTTATTTAGTAAATTAGCTTTTCCTCCTCAGATCGTTGCTGCTGTTTTGTTGGTTTTTTTTTTTTTTCGGGGCTCATCTCCCTTTCCCCCTTCTCCTTGTCCGGGGTGTGGGCCTGTGGGTCTCCTTTCTCAGTTGTCGCAGAACCGGGATGAACCAGCCCACAAACCGTATACAGGTTGATAAGTAATAGTGCACTTGCTTAAGGAGTTTTTGCTTCCTACTTACAGGGGTTATCTAAAAATGGGTGCCTGTGTGTGTTTGAGGGTGTGTATGTTGACTAAAACTTGTAACCCTCTGTGCTGCTCTGAGTGCATATTTGCTTGCCTCAGCTCCTGTCTCTCAGATACGAACGTACCCTGAAACGTCAGTGTAAAGCAAGCAAAGGCGGTGACAGAGCTTTTATTTGAGGGAGAGGCGCTACAGAAAGAGACGTTAGAGATAAGGGGGATGAACTCACCCCTCTCGGCAACCGTTTAGGCTAAGGAATGCAGCCGCCTCTCGTTCGAACACTGGCGCGCCAGAAGGAAGAGAGCCAGGGAGGGGGGAGCAACTCGCGCAGGCTCTGAGCGTATCTGTGCTCCCGGAAGCACCGCCGGAAGCACCACCGAGAGGGAGAGAGCGAGAGGTCTGGTGGACCTGGGCTCCTCCGCTCCGGTCACTCAGATGCTCATTCACTGGTTCAGGCTGTGACCAGGCAATCCCATTACAGTCAGCATACCAGGCTCCCCTAGTTTTTCTTAACAGCTAAGGTCACAGGTAACATTGCTTTGGGAACTATCATGGGACAGTTTATCTAACACATTCCACCCTGAAGACTTGCTTTCTCTCAAGAGGTAGACGTTTCAATGAGACACCTTCAGTAAATATTCCACAGAGTGGGAGAAAAAGAATTTAAATTTCTGCAGTAGTAGTATGATTCATTTGGTAGTCTCTCTTGCTGTAACCAAAGTTCTACTGAAGAATGATTTCATCTTACGTGCCAGTAAGTCTTATATGTTATAAAGGAGTGCCTGACTGATATAAATGATTTTTCTCTTCAGGCACTTTTATTAGACTCTTTTTTCCCCCTTTAGAGGTTTATCATTCCTCGACACATAGTCGGGATCATTTATATACAAAATGGATGTAACTACACTGGTAAAAGTGAAGAATTTTGTTAATATAAAGAAAAAAATGAAGTCATGGATTGATACTGAACTTTAAGAGAAAAAAAAAAGGCAGTGAAACTTTCCTATATAGACCAAATCTTGAGGGTGAGAATTTTGACCTATGTTATATATTTTTACAGCAAATCCACCATCTTTCTAGTATTAGTTGTTGTTTTTTGAAAGCCTTTTTACTGGATTGAATTCATTCAGCCCAATAAAACTGAGGTGTTGAATTGTGCTGAATTGGGTACCGGATTAGGTGCTGAATTGGGTACCGGATTAGGTGCTGAATTCTATTATCAAGTAAAGAAGTCTATGATATGTATATTTATCAGTTGTTAAAGCTGATTCTGTTTAGAATGGGAGGATATCAAAAAAGCAAAAATTTCTGGGACCAGAGGGAACCTAGTTTTTACCCAAAGCTAGCTACTCAATAGCATTCAAAGCTATTGGAAGAGTTCAATTATTCTGTTCATAACAAAACTATGTAGTACTTCAAATTATCCAAAAAGACTAAGAAGTCTATGTACAGCATTTGAAAATCATCTTTTTGTTTGGTCATCTTTTAGGATATTATTACTTAGGTTAAATTGCATGTTGGCTTTACAATTATAGCTTTCATTCATATTCTTCTTGACTCTTAAAGGGCAGGAAGCCAAATAAGACAAACTTCAATGCATAAAGAATTATTTAAGATGATGTAACAGAAAATGTAATGTATCATGATATACCTGCTAAGGTCTACTTTGAAATAAATAATTTGATTTATTAAGGCAAACTGGCTTGGCTGTCCACTAATTTTTATTTTTAAATCAATTATTTGATTTGATTGAATCATGAGAACAGCTTCTCTACAGTAAAGACAACTGCTATTCCCTGCTGATTTATCTGTTGGGCCAAATGTGTTGAATGGGCTTAAATCAAACTAATAAGCTTGTCGATAAGAAAGCAGGATGGACATCCTGTTGTCCCAACAAGATAACCAAACAGGTGTCTCTCTTCAGGAATAATGAGGAGCTCTCCCCCTTCAAGGTTTGAAAACTTACAGCAAGATTGACCCTTAGGTTTAATTCCCTTGATAAACAGAGTTTGGAATGTGATGAATATGCATGTGCTATATCTTTAAATATGTATTTGTTTCTCTCTTTGGTGTGCATGTTTGGTGGAGAGATCCCCCATGCACCCAGCGCTGTAATAAAGGGAATACCTGCTTGACATATTGCATTGTTGTGTCAAGTTACTTTGTCGGATTTCCAGGCATCATGATAGAGAACATGTTTTCTGTTTTGTTTTTTCTCAATATAAAGCTATGAATAGCTCTTGAATTTATATCCATGCATGATGTAACAAAATTTGATGGACTGTGATTTGGTGTAAGTGCATCTTATTTTTACCATTTTGTCTTTTTTTTCATTTCTAGCAGGATATCCATAGCTAGCTTTTCTTTCTTATGGTGAGAAGACATTCAACAGCCGTTGACTCCCAAGGCCTGTTTAGAGAAGTGCTGCTGCCTACTGTCGTAACTGGTGAGCTGTACTGCTGCTACAAAGCACTGTGGCCACCTAGCGAAGCAGTTCTAGGCCTACCGCAGGAGGGGAGGGGAAAGGCGGGCGCTCATCGTCACAGGGCCTGGTGGCCTACATTTTGTGAACCGGCAAACATCTGCTGACTAGCTGCGGACCAGCCCACACCACCCTCTGCTATAACTGCCAGCAGAGTACTGGGAAACAGCGACAGAAGAGAAGGGTGGTGCTTGTTCACTGGTGAGTAGCAGTGGACTGGGTGGGAGATTGCTGGTGTTCTTGTCGCAGTTCGGAATTCACAGTGCGCCTGCGTGTTGACAGAGAGGGAGAGGAGGAGGGCGGTGTCCGGCCCTGTGTTTTGAACGGCTCAATGCAGCTAGCTCTCTATTTGGCAGGAAGGTGAGGAGGCCTCTATTCTGGTGGTGGAGTTCGTGTAGGGAGAGGGGATCCAAATGTGGCAAAGGCGAACAGGAGGCAGCAGCGGTGATGGTGGAGGGGGACAAATGAGACAAGGGGAGAAGCCATTCCCACTACTGCCACAGAGAACCTGAGTCGCCTTGTGAGGCAGGAGGACTGCTGAGGTTGCAGTGCTGGCAATCCTGGACCGCTTGCGTGGCAGTCCTAAGCACCCATTCCCCCAGCCAGGTAAGTGAGTTGTGAATGCGGGTTTGGGGAGAGTGCACGGAGTTGCACTAGTCTAGCATGGCCTAAACTAGATTAGTTTTGCCTAGCTTAGTACCGGGCAGAAGCGGAGGGAGTCGCTGTGAGATGAGCTGGAACCACTGCTCCTAGCTTTCCCTCACCTGAGACTGATGTTATTTATGTATTTGCAGTGTTTTGGCACTGTTACCCTTCCTTTGTTGCTCGCCTCAGTGGCCTGCCCGGAAAACACAGGAAGCGGGCGAGAGTGGGGCCGTGGGGCTTTCGGGCTCATGTTGCTAGTCTCTCTTCTCCCTTCCCATGCAGCCCCCATCCCCCAGCCTTCGTAGACTGCTTTCTTCCTCTGTTATACTCCCTTTCAGTATCCATTTCCCCTCCCCTTGCTGGAGGGGAGGTATTGCAGCTTCGCACCCCTGTTTCTCTACGGAGTTATTGTATTGTGGGCTGGGGCCCTTCTAGGGTCTCTTGGCCTCTCTGCCGATAGCGCACGTTGGTGTAGGGAGCCATACCTCCTCCCTGTCCCTCCCGTCACAAAGGGGGTGTGAGAGTGGTGGCGGGGATCGGCCACTCTGTAGCGGCTGGAGCTGGGGGAGTCGCCGCTGTGTTAACGCACTGGGCTGGCTGCACTGAGATTACACGTACCGGTAACTGGGATACCCAGAAGTGTGCGTGTATATACGCGCGCACCACTCGGGTTCCTTTGTTGCTGCTTTCTCCTCCCTCCTCTCCTTTCTTTCCTCCTCCCTTCTTTCCTCTCTCTCCCAGACTAATCGCTGCTGCAGCTGCAGTTTTGTAAATACTGGACCAACACATACAACATGGCTGACGCTTGCCCTGCTCCTTCACCAGGCTCTCCTCCTTCTGTCTCTGCTGCTTAGTCTCTCCTCCGTTTAGGGCTTTGTTACCCCCCCCCCCCCAAAAAAAAAAAAAAAAAAAGAGGAAAAAAACAATACACTGATCTTATGTTCTTATTTCCTTATTTCACTCATGGGTAAGTATCTTCTCTTTGAAAGCTTTTTACAACAAAATGAAACCTAAAATAGAGTGGAATTGGGAACTTGGCAAGGCTTAGAGGGTGGGCTGGCAGGGGAGAATTGGCTGTGCCCTGCTGGGTTTCTGAGAGAGAATCTTGATTGGAATGCTTGTATCTTCGTTTTTTTTTTTTGGGGGGGGGGAGGAGGAGGATGTGTCAAATTACTTCATCTCTATCAGCACTGCGTTACACTTGCAATATGATCTAGCACCGATTATTTCATTTTAGGACATAGTTCAGTCAGTATGAGGTATCAACTCAGCACAATCATTCTGAAAAGATCTGAGCTAATCATTTTAGAGTAGACATTATGTAGGTGGAGTAGCATAGTCTTTTGGGGTGAGGTTCCTGATTTTTTTCCTGTCAGTATCTTAAATAGCTTGCAGATCATAGCAGACAAAACTGGAATTAACTCTTGTTGGATCTCTTTGCATTGCTAGTTTTCTGTCACAGGTTACATTGCCCTATTGATGACAGTAGCACAAACTGAGGCACTTCTCTTTGACGGGGAAAAAAAAGACATTATGAACTGAAATGTGATACTGAATGACAGCATGTTTTTGACCTGTCCTAACACAAAGCAAACGTTCAGTTCAGCACCTCCAACCACAGTTACTCAGAGTATCCCCTTCTGCCCTTCTGATTCTGATGAAAATACTTTTTTCTTTTAATAAAAATGTAAAACCAAAGTAACATTTGAATGTTTGAATGTAGGGTTTTTGGGGGGTGTATGTAAAATGATCTGACGTGGAGAGGCATATATAGATTTTAACTTAATCATGAATGTTCAAGGTGCAAAACATCAGTGTGATGCTTTCTAGATGTTTTACTGTAACCATGGCCATCAAACTGAGCAGTGCCCTAAAGTAATGTCCTAACTTTTTTTTTTTTTTTTTTTTTGCTATTTTGCTTTGGAAGCTTCTAGTGGAGAACTTGCATAGCATAATTGTAGTTTGTACTGGTAAATAGTACTTACATTTAAATTTCTCAGTAAGGGTGATGAAGCACTGGAACAGGTTGCTCAGAGAGGTTGTGGAGTCTCCTTTGCAGATGTTCGAGACCCACCTGGATGCCTACCTGTGCAACCTGGTCTAGGGAGCCTGCTTTGGTGGGGGGGTTGGACTAGATGATCTCTAGAGGTCCCTTCCAACCTCTACAATTCTGCAATTCTGTGAAATGCTAGAATTAAATATCATATATTAATACATTTAAAAAAAAATCGTGGCTATTTTTCTTCAACTTTTTCCATTCCCATTAACAAGTGTTGATTAGCTGGAAGAGAAAATAAATGGTAATATTGAGTTTACAGCAATGTAAAACTTCAGTGGAGTCATCCAAATTACAGCTTGGAATGTGTATCTATGTAATGGATCCCAAGCCATCTGTAATACATCTAGATTGTGAAGTCTGAACATGTCTGTAATTTGATGTCAGCACATTTGCACAGCAGTCAGTCTTTTTACCTTCAACAAGTTATCCAACAAGGAAATATTGGTTTAAAAACTCTAGAACAATTTGATACTTGGTTGCTATCTTAACGAATAACAAAAATTTGAAATTATTTCTCTTTATTGCTTTTTCTAAATGGTACTTTATCCATATCAAGATAAGGCCCACTTGCTACCAAAGAAAATACTGCCTAGATATCAGCATACCACATGACTTAAAAGAATGGGGAAAGTAACTTTCCTTATGTGAATGTCCAGACTGCTTCAATCTACATCTCTGTGACAAGGACAGGTGTTGAGTTTCCTGAAATAGTGTAGTTAATTTGTATTTTATCTGTGAACAGTAAAAAATGGGCTTGGGATCACTAAAGTAATTTTCAAATAATAGTGAAATTAAATAATTAAATGTTTTACAGTATTAATTAATACTTTTACTATGTGATACTGGGTGGATTTAAGTTTGTATTAATCTAAAATGGAATTTTGTTTTTTGGCATGCAGAATTTTTGAGGTAAATTGGTTAGGCTCTTGAAGAGGTTGATGAAAATACCTTTTTATATTTATTTTGTGTAATATGATGTAAAACTGCTGTCAATCCATGCCATGTGAGGTTTTGTTTCACTTGGTTGCTTTTTTTGATTTGTTTTGTTTTCTGTTAATATTCCAGGTTTTTTTTTTTTAATATTGGCTTATAGTAGACTTTAACAGGGAGAACTTTATTATCATGGTGACCAGTTGTTGAGTCCACTTGCCATCTTTGAAGTCATCTCTTGACTTTTCGTTGTCACGTGTGACATAGTGGTATGCAAACTCTTTTCTCTGACCATGTTGTAGCTGATAGTTCCCTTGTACTAACAGTGCCAGCTACTTTAATTGAAGTGCTGTAGATTCAACCTCTGCAGTTACATTTCATGGGATTGATTAGTGGTGTGGCTATTTTTAATGTTCCTTTAAGACCTCTCAGAAGCTGCTAGGCCGTGTAGGGATGGCATCAGGAAAGCCAAGGCCCAACTTGAACTGAACTTGGCAAGAGGTACCGAAAACAAGAACATCTTCTACAGGTACCTCAACCAGAAAAGACAAGTCCAGGAGGATGTACTACCCATGAGTGATGCAGACAGGCTGATAACAGCAAACAAGGAGAAGTCTGAGATACTCAACAGTTTTTTAGCTTCAGTCTTCTCTGATAACTGCTTGTCACACAGCCCTCAAATGTTTTGTTTGGCAGGTGTGGACTGGGGAAGCAATGTCCCTCCCACTGTAAGCAAAAATCAGTTTTGTGACCACCTGAGGAACCTGAACATCCACAAGTCTATGGGTCCCGATGAGATGCATCCCAGAGTCCTAAGGGAATTGGTTGACGTAGTTGCCAAGCCACTTTCAATGATATTTGAAAAGTTGTGGCAATCTGGTGAAGTCCCTGGTGACTGGAATAAAGGCAACATCACACCCATTTTTAAGAAAGGTGAAAAGGATGATCACAGGAACTACTGACCTTTCAGTCTAATGCTTCTGTGCTGGAGAACATCATGAAACAGATATTCCTGGATGCAATGCTAAGGCACATGGAAGACTGGGAGGTGATACGGGAGAACCAGCGTGGCTTCACCAAGGGCAAGTCCTGCCTGACCAACATAGTAGCCTTTTATGATGGTGTCCCTGTATCAGTGGTCAAGGGAAAAGCCACCTGATGTAGTCTGTCAGGACTTAAGTAAGGCCTTTGACACGGTCACCTACAGCATCCTTCTCTCCAAATTGGAAAGATAAGGATTTGATGGGTGGACTGTTTGATGGACATGGAACTGGTTGTAAGATTGTACCCAGAGAGTGGTGGTCAGTGGCTTGATGTCCGAATAAAGATCGGTGATGAGTGATGTCCCTTGGGTCAGTACTGAGACCAATACTCTTTAATATCTTCATTAATGACATTGACTGTGGGGTTGAGTGCATCCTCTACACGTTTGCAGATAGCACCAAGTTGTGGAGTACGGTTGACACACCAGAGGGATGGGATGCCATCCAGAGGGACCTATACAGGCTTGAGCAGTGGGCTTGGGAGAACCTCATGAGGTTCAACAAATCCAAATGTAAGGTCTTGTACCTGAGTTGTGACAGCCCTCACTACCAATGCAAGCTGGGGGATGAAAGGATTGAGCACAGCCCTGACAAAAAGGACTTGGGTGTACTGGTGGATGGGAAGCTGGACACGAGCCAGCAATGTTCCCCTGCAGCCTGGAAAACCAACTGTATCCTGGGCTGTATCAAAAGAAGCGTGACCAGCTGGGTGAGGGAGGTGATCCTGCCCCTCTACTCTGAGCTGGTGAGCCCTCACTTGGAGTACTGTGTCCAGTTGTGGAGTCCTCAGTACAGGAGAGATGTGGACCCGTTGGAGTGTGTCCAGAGGAGGGCCACAAAAATGATCCAAGGGATGAAACACCTCTCCTATGAGGACAGGCTAAGAGAGCTGTGGCTGTTCAGCCTGGAGAAGAGAAAGCTCCAGGGAGACCTGATAGCAGCCTTTCAGTATCTAAAGGGAGGCTATAGGAAAGGAAGAGACAGACTCTTTGGCAGGGTCTGTTGTGATAGACAGCACAAGGGGAAATGGTTTTAATCTAAAAGAGGGAAGATTTAGACTGGATATAAGGAAGAAGTTTTTTTTACAGTGAGAGTAATGCAGCACTGGAACAGGTTGCCCAGAGATGTGGTGGATGCCTGTCCCTGGAGACTTTCAAGGAGAGATGATGTCAGTCTCTGGGCAACCTGATCTAGCTGTAGATGTCCCTGTTCATTGTAGGAGAGCCGGACTAGATGACCTTTAAGGGTCTCTTCCAACTTAAAAAATTCTATGATCAATGTCAGTTTAAGAATGCTAGTGTACACAAAGTAGGTTCTCCCACATACTGATGAACAATGTTTACTTAACAACTGAAGAATTGTGTAAATAAAGAACCATGAGCTGCAAAGAAGACATAAAAATCACATATAACGACAGTAGCTAAATTGGGAGGTAATAAAATATTTAAACTCAAATTTTCAGATGATTTTTTAAGATTATTAATTTACCTTGGTGCCCCTTCCAGCCTCAATTATTTTATGATTCTGTGATAGTGAGTCAGCCTATCAGGGAAGGAATTCTACTGGATATTCTTAAATTGCAAAACTAAACTCTAGATAAAAACTTGGTGCATCTTCAATTAATTGAATAGTACACCCTTCAAATCTTTATCTTCCAAATATAGAGGTAAGTATGTGGGACTAGGTCAAAGGCCTTGCAGAAGTCCAGGTAGACAACATCTGTGTCTTTCTTTTTGTCAACCAGTGCTGTCACTGCATCATATAAGGTCATCAGAATGATCAGGCATGAAGTGCCCCTGGTGAAGCCTTGCTGGTTGTCTCATATCACATCTTGGAAGGGGATAAAGTCCCTGTAGTGCGCATGAAAAACACAGTGGTGAAGACAGTCTGGCTTATTCTTGTCTCAGGCAAAGGCAAGCCTATTTGTGGGGATTGCTTTTGCTTAAGGACCTGGGTGCACTTGGTGTGTAATGCAGATGGATGGGGAAGTCCAGTCCCCATCAAGGGCACTTGATGTTGGGTGAGAATAGCCCATTATACAAATTGTATAATGCCAATTTCTACATAATGCTGCATGTCATCCTTACTGTATTTTCTATATGCCTTACCATTGGTATTAAAGAAAGAATCACCCAGATTAAAGAATAATTAATTCAGATAGAACCAGAACTGGCTCCAGCATGCAACAAAACAACACATAAGGCAGAGGGAGCAAATGACTGTGTGTTGCTTAGCTGCCTGCCTCCTCCATTTGCCTCCCATTTATAAACATTTGCCCCTTATTTATAAACATTTATCAGATCCCCTCTCAGTCTTCTTTTCCCCAGGCTGAACAGACCCAGGTTACTCAGCCTTTCCTCATAAGAGAGGTGCTCCAGGCCCTTTATCATCTTTGTGGGTCTCTGCTGGACTCCTTCCAGGAGATCCCTTTATTTTTTGAACTGGGGAGACCAGAATTGGACACAGTCTAAATATGGTGTCATCAGGGCAGAATAGAGGGGGAGGATCACCTCCCTTGACTTTCTTGCCACACTCTTTTTAATGCATCCCAAGATACCATTGTTCTTCTTGGTCACAAGGACACACTGCTGGCTCACGGTCAATCCGTTGTCCACCAGAACACTCATGTCCTCCTCAGAGTTCCTTCTCCAGCAGGTCATCCCCTAACCTGTACTGATGCATGTGGTTATTCCTCCCCAGGTGCAAGAATCTACACTTGCTCTTCTTAAACCTCATCGGGTCCCTCTCTGCCCAACTCTCCAGTCTGTCCAGGTCTCGTTGAACGATAACACAGCCTTCCAGTGTGTCAGCCACTCCTCTCAGCTTTGTATCATCAGCAAACTTGTTGAGAGCGGACTCTGTCCTTTCATCCAGATTGTTGATAAAGATATTGAACAAGACCAGATCCAGCACTGAGCCCCAAGGAACACTGCTAGTTACAGGCCTCCTTTTCCTTCTTATTTGCCTTCTTGTACAGGTCTTCCTCCTGATGGCATAACTGTAGTAGCTTCTGATGAGTTACTGTGATAAATTACTGTACCTAATATTTTCTGTAACTCTTCTTGTAATAGAGAAGAAATGCAATTACATTACAAATGGGTGACCCAGCATGCTACTGTTTGAGTTTGGGCTACCTCTGTCTTAGGAATTATGCATCAGGTGTTTCACTCACCCCTGGATAGGTAGTGTTATCTTTACTATAATTTCATCTGTCTGTGTTATTGGGTCCTCTGCTTGTAATGCAGAAGATGTGACTAGTAATTGTCTCTCTATCATACTATGTTCTTCTTCTCCATGCCAGACTTGGGGCCAAAGCCCTATTGGAGTATGAATAAAGCCTTGTCTCTCCCACAATCCCCTACCTCCCAAATCCCTCTTGAGTTGCATGCACATCTAATTTGGTGGGGAGAATGGTGTTAAAAATGCCCAATGCCTGTACCTGTTTTACTGATAGCTTTGCCTGCAGAAAGTCATCCTGTTGCTGTTGTTCACAATCCCATACCTGGCCTTTTTTTTTTTTTACAAATCAATATAAGGGTCTTAAGATCTGTTAAATGTGATATAAACAACCACAACCACCAGTATTCCAATATTCCTAAAATCTCTTGTAGCTGTTTTACTGTATTGAAGCCAAGAAATCCGACAAAGTAACTTGATACACCAATGAGTTATGTCAAGCAGGTATTCCCTTAACTACAGCGATGGGTGCATGGGGATCGCTCCACCAAACATGCACACTGAAAAGAGAAATGACTACACATTTAATGGCATAACACAAATATTCATCACATTTCAAGGACGTGGACAGAAATTGCAAAAGTGATTGACATCTCCAGTAGTCATGGGATTAAATCTAAGAGTAAATTTCCAACTGTTAAGGGGACTGCATTATGTCACAGCAGCAAATCTGCCTCCTTATTGTCACCTACTGAGTTGCAAACAGCAACTCCACTTATCTTCATTGGACCCTCCACTGTATTGTAAACAGCCACTCTACCCACCATTGTGTTGTCCTTATCTTCATGGGATCACCCCTGTACTGAGTTGCAAACAGCAGCTCTCTTCAGCAGTACATGTATTTCTATGGTCCCTGTGTTTCTTCCTAAAGTTACCTGTTTGCTCAAGCTATGTTTTAACAAATGTATAGATTCAATCTAATTCAATTCCTTGATTCAATATATAGCACAGGGAATATTTGCATCTTGTCAATAGTCACACTAGGTAGGACTTTGGTCTTACTTGACCAGACAACACAAAAAAACTTGACAGATAATCCAGGTCCTTGCACCTTTTGAGGATTGATGGCCTACCCTTTCTCCTGTAAATAAGACAAAGAGCATACTACATTCTCAGTTACAGATAGAAATGAGGAGGTTAGCATTAAATCATCCATTCATATAATTGCAGCATCTGAGGCACAGACTCGGATGTGGATGATCCAAATCATTTATTACAGGTTTTAACATCCCTTATATACTTTCACAAGTTCTCTCTTGCAACTTTCCCACCCACCTTTACATGTCAACAAGATACTCCCCAAGACAGTCCTTAACCGTGCATACAGGCACTTATCCAATCAGGGTCACGAGTCATTCCAAGCCACACACTCCTCCTCCAATTGGGATCTGCCATCACGCAGCTTACTTGAACTTGTTTTCCTTTTCTTCTGGAAACATTCTTGGTTCTCAGCCTTCCTTTCTCATGCTGTTTATCCTGTTCCACAACTTCTGCTCTAAATATACTTTCGTGTATTCCCACACATAATGATATAACTTCACATCAGATGGCTTAACCCACTTAGCCCAGTCCTGATCTATCAAGGTGTAACAATAGGTAGGACCTATGCCCCTGTGGAAGGACCTAGAAAGTCCATTGCTTGCCCTCCCACGTGAAAGCAAATTGATATTGTGACTCCTCAGTAACCAGAACACTAAAAAAAGGCATTAACAAGATCTAAAACAGTATGACAAGTTTTTAACTCTCTCCTTGATATCTCTAATATACCAGCAATGTTAGGTAGATCAATATGAACAGCAGGTGTGACTTTATTTAATTCTCAAAAAACTACTGTCATTCTCTATGTTCCATCAGGTTTCCAAATAGGCCATATTGGTGAGTTATTTGGGCTGCATGCTGGTCCAATTATCCCTATATTTTCTAGTTCCTGACTTGTTTGAGTGTTTTCTTAGTGCCCCCCAGGAGTTGATATTGTTTTGTATTAGTGACCCAAAGGGGTTGGAGCAATTGGATTGGATCATGTTTTGCATAACCACATAAGATAGGCTCCAGTGTTCAAATAAGAACACTCCTAATTCACAACCTGAACTCCTCTATGTTTGTCTGTAGTTTTTATACAAATAATACATCTATATCTAGTATATACTGCTGAATAGAGACTATGGCCACAATACATTACTGGGGGAGTAAACAACCAATGTGCAGTGTCAGCTGGGTTTGAGTAACTAGTATTATTTTTCCACCAAATCCTCCTATAATGATATAGGAACCTGAGAATTTTGAAGAGTCACCATAAAAAGGCGTTGATCCTGCACAAGTATAGACAGAAGTCATAACCCGCTGCATGTTTTGTTGAGACCAGCAAATGGTTAATTCAACATAAGGACGTTGGTCCCCCAGAGAGACCCTTACCCTGTGTGGACCTCAGCCTCCAATTCATATCATCAAGGCATCCAAATCCATCTTGTGCTCTGGGGAGCATTAGGTAGCATGAGCTATGCCACCTGCTATGGCTTTCCCTGCGTTGCAGATTTTAACAATTCAAGCAGCTCCACTGGTCATGAAGAGGCCCATGCCAAGCTACTTATCTTTTTCACTCCCTCTGGAATATGTCAAAAAGCTTACCATCAGTCAATTGCTTCCACAAATTAAGAAGTACATTGACAATGGTTTACAGGCTGGATTGGCCCAGTTCCATGATGATTGAGGGGAAGACCACATTGTCAACGGTTTACCAGGCTGGATCAGCCCGGTTCCGTGACGATTGGTGTGGGGGACCCACAGACCCACGCCCCAGGAAAGAGGAAGGGGGAAAGGGAAAAGGGAGATGGGCCTAGAAACAAAACAGCGGCAACGATCTGAGGAGGAAAGCTAATTTACTAAATAAGATATCAGAAAGCAAAATAACACAATATAATACAATATAATTGGAATTGAAGCTAATAAATCAAATAAAATGAGCAAGAGAGAGAGTGTCCAATAAACCGAAGGCCTTACGCTAACGCTGAAGGCGATACGGCAGCGAGCACCCACTGCTGAGTCGATCCCGAAGGAAAGAGCGTGTCCCGTGACCACAGAGGGTTTTTATCTTTTCCCTCTGAGCGGAAAATACGTAAAAATGCAAAGCATCGCAAAGTCCTCTGGGGAATGTAGTTCTCCTCTTCTGAGACAGGTATACCCGGAAATATCAATGATCTATGGAGTTGGAGTATTAACTCTTTAACTCTTAATGCACTACATGTTGTTATGATGTGGAATACCAATACCAAAAAATCATAAAACCATGACAGGAAGAAAGCTAATTTACTAAAAAAGATATCAGAAAGATAAATAACACAATATAATACAATATAATTGGAATTGAAGCTAATAAATCAAATAAAATGAGCAAGAGAGAGTGTCTAAAGTGAAGAAATATAGGGATAATCCCTTGGAAGTTACTAGACGCTTCCAATTTTTGGTCAAGCAGCACGATCCTGATTGGAGTGATATTCAGTTGCTCCTAGATTTCTTTACTGAAACTGAAAAACAATTGGTGCTCAAAGCAGCATTGGAAAACACTCAGGCCCAAAACCAGAGGGGAGACATAAAAGAGCACTTTCCACTACAAAACTCCCATTGGAATCCAAACACAACTCCAGGTAGACACATGCTTGATCAGTGCCAAGAGTACATAAGACAAGGGCTGGAAAAAGCTATACCATGCACATTAAATTGGTCAGCCCTATATAGTATAAAACAGGGGCCTCACGAATCCCCCGCTGATTTTCTTGACAGGCTATGAGAGGTAATGCGTAAAAGCACCACCTTAGATCCAGGATCAGTGGTTGGGGTACAACAGCTTGTGTTTCTGTTTATAGAACAATCTGCTCCCGATATTCAGAAAAAAGTTACAGCGGATCCAGGGCCCTGAGGGATGTAATTTGGAAGGATTTACTGAAGTAGCCTGGAAGGTATTCTCTAACTGAGGGGAGGATATGCAAAGAAAGGAAAGAAAAGGCCTGGTGGCAGCAATTCAAAAAGCTGTTAGACCCCAGCTTATGAAAGACATGGAAAGGAAGAGGGAGGGCTGGGGCCCTCTCCGGGCAGACCAGTGTGCCTTTTGTAAATGATATGGACACTGGCAGAGGGAGTGTCCTCTGAAAAATAACAGAAAGCCCCAGTGGAACACCACCCTGACCCCCTTATCAGAGGACTGATGGGGACCAGGGCAGTCTTCCCTAGCAGATCCCTTGGTTAACCTCAAGCTAGGGGAAAGGGAACACGAAAGGGATTTTTTGGTGATACTGGAGCAACATATTCTGTACTAAATGAGATTCTTTTACCTTTAAGTTCTGATTATATACAGGTTACTGGAGAGACAAGCTATACTGAGAAGGCGTTCTTCACAAAATCCATGAAATTCAGATTGGGTAAAACATGGGGAATACATCAACTTTAATACTTGCCAAATTAGCCTAAACCTTTATTAGGTAGGAATTTATTGGAACAAATGGGAGTAGAAGTCACCTTTGAGAAAGGAAGGTTGCAGCTCAAGGTATGAGATGAAATATTTATTGGGCTGTTGGGGCTTGCACAAAACATGGAAAAAAGGGAAACAAGATAGCCCCAGAAATAAGCACATCAGTTTCCTCTGAGGTATGGGCAACAGATATTCCGGGGAGAACAAAAATGGTGCTCCTCGTCATGATTGCCCTAAAAGAACAGGCCACTCCGATAAGGATTACACAATATCCACTCAGATCAGGATAGGGAAGGAATCAGGCCGATCATTGATAATTTTATCCATAATGGATTACTGATAGAGTGTGAATCTGAATATAACGCCCCCATCCCCCCTATCTGGAAACCAGATGTGAAGTGTTGATTAGTACAGGATTTGAGAGCTATAAATCAGATAACGCAAGATTTATATCCCTACCTTACTAACCAGCCCAGGGAGGCATTTGTCTTGGTTTACAGTTTAGGATCTCAAGGATGCATTCTTCTGCATCCCCCTCACATCTGAAAGCCAGAGGTTGTTTGCCTTTGAGTGGGAGATCCCATCAACAAAAAGAAAAGCACAGCTAACTTGAACAGTCTTGCCCCAGGGATTCAAAAATAGCCCTACCATCTTTGGGAACCAACTGGCCAAGGACTTAGAGCTCTGGCACTGACCTAAGGGAGAAGGAATACTGCTGCAATAGAACAGTCATTGAGACCAGAAAGAAAGGAGGCAATATGACAAACCCCTGAACCACGGATATCAAAAGAACTGAGGACCTTTCTTGGCATGACCGGATAGTGTCGCCTATGGATTTATAACTATGGGCTATTGGTAAAACCCCTGTATGGCATTGCAAGGTGCACTAAACAGGAAGTAACTCTAACGCAAAAGGCAACAACTGATCCGATTGGAGTCTAGTGAGTGGCAAGAGAGGGAACTCCTGAGATCCAACTTCCATGGCCAGATGGACAGGTACAAGGAGAGAATCTAGATGAGGGAATGCCAAGGTATACTAAGGAGAATCGTAAGTTAATGGAGGATCTAGGAGGGGTCATATCTAAGGAGGGTGGAGGTTGGTCCAAAACTGCAGATAGTCAGTTGATTGTTCCTTCCCCAGTCTTATGGAAGTTTGTACAGAGGGAACATGGGAAAACACATTGGGGAGCAGAGGATTTATATAAATACCTAAGTGTCAACGGTTTACCGGGCTGGATCGGCCCGGTTCCGTGACGATTGGTGTGGGGGACCCACAGACCCACGCCCCAGGAAAGGGGAAGGGGGAAAAGGGAAAAGGAAAAAGGGAGATGGGCCTAGAAACAAAACAGCGGCAACGATCTGAGCAGGAAAGCTGATTTACTAAATAAGATATCAGAAAGCAAAATAACACAATATAATACAATATAATTGGAATTGAAGCTAATAAATCAAATAAAAGGAGCAAGAGAGAGTGTCCGATAAACCGAAGGCCTTACGCTAACGCTGAAGGCGATACGGCAGCGAGCACCCACTGCTGAGTCGATCCTGAAGGAAAGAGAGTGTCCCGTGATCGCAGAGGGTTTTTATCTTTTCCCTCTGAGCGGAAAATACGTAAAAATGCAAAGCATCGCAAAGTCCTCTGGGGAATGTAGTTCTTCTCTTCTGAGACAGGTACACCCGGAAATATCAATGATCTATGGAGTTGGAGTATTAACTCTTTAACTCTTAATGCACTACATGTTGTAATGATGTGGAATACCAATACCAAAAATCATAAAACCATGACATTCCACCCCTTATTCCACATCATTACATCATGCTTGATACATATAGAAGAACAATGATTAACATGCATTATATATACACACACACAACATATATATAGATGTATATACATGGAATTACTGACTGCACTCCCCCAACATCAAATTCCCTTGTGGTACACACTGAACATCCCCATTCTTCTGCATCACCCACCAAGTGGACCCAGGTCCCTGAGCAAAGACAGTTCCACGGAGAGGTTTGCCCTCTCCAGAAGCTGGAAGGACCCAAACCGCTTTCCCCAACATGTTCTTTATATGCACTACGGGGACTTTATCTCCCTCTACAGTAGGTAGAGAACTGGATTGGGCAGGACCATCACGATTGATGGATCCTCGGGTGTTGACCAACCAGGTGGCTTCTGCCAAATGCTTCTCCCAATGCTTAAATGTTCCGCCACCCATTGCTTTCAACATGGTTTTTAACAACCCATTGTATCTTTCAATCTTACCAGAAGCTGGTGCGTGATAGGGGATATGATAAATCCATTCAATGCCATGATCTTTGGCCCAATTATTTACAAGAGAATTTTTGAAATGAGTCCCATTATCTGACTCAATTCTTTCTGGAGTGCCATGTCGCCATAGGACTTGTTTCTCGAGACCTAGAATGGTGTTTCGGGCGGTAGCATGGGGTACTGCATATGTTTCAAGCCACCCAGTGGTTGCTTCCACCATGGTAAGCACGTAACGCTTGCCATTGCGAGATCGTGGCAAGGTGATATAATCAACCTGCCACGCCTCCCCATATTTATATTTTTGCCATCGCCCTTCCCCCCAAAGAGGTTTCATCCTCTTGGCTTGTTTAATTGTGGCGCATGTATCACAGTCATGGATAACCTGTGCAATAGCGTCCATAGTTAAGTCCACCCCTCGGTCTCTAGCCCATTTATATGTTGCGTCTCTTCCCTGATGGCCCGAGGTCTCATGGGCCCATCGAGCTAAAAATAATTCACTCTTATGTTGCCAGTCCAAGTCTACTTGAGCCATCTTAACTTTGGCAGCTCGATCTACCTGATGGTTATTCTGTTGTTCTTCAGTTGCCCGGCTTTTAGGAACATGAGCATCTACATGGCGCACCTTCACAACTATATTCTTTACTCGGGCAGCAATATCTTTCCACAGTTCAGCAGCCCAAATAGGTTTACCCCTCCGTTGCCAGCCATTTTGTTCCCATTGCTGTAACCACCCCCATAAAGCATTTGCCACCATCCATGAGTCAGTGTAAAGATAAAGCGTTGGCCACCTCTCTCGTTCAGCAATATCTAAGGCCAGTTGAACAGCCTTTACCTCTGCAAATTGGCTTGATTCTCCTTTTCCTTCAATGGCCTCTGCAACTCGTCGTGTGGGGCTCCACACAGCAGATTTCCATCTGCGGTGCTTTCCCACAATGCGACATGATCCATCTGTGAACAGGGCATATCTCTTTTCATCTTCTGGTAGTTCATTATATGGTGGGGCCTCTTTAGCACGTGATACCTCCTCTGCTGGTGTTGTTCCAAACTTTTTACCTTCAGGCCAGTCCATGATCACCTCCAGGATTCCTGGATGACTGAGGTTCCCCATCCGAGCTCGCTGTGTAATCAGCGCAATCCACTTACTCCAAGTGGCATCAGTAGCATGATGGGTAGAGGGAACCTTTCCTTTGAACATCCAATTCAGCACTGGCAGTCGAGGTGCCAGAAGGAGCTGCGCTTCAGTACCAATTACTTCGGAAGCAGCTCGAACCCCCTCGTACGCGGCTAAGATCTCCTTCTCAGTTGGAGTGTAGCGCTCCTCAGACCCTCTGTATGCTCGACTCCAGAAACCAAGGGGTCGGCCTCGGGTCTCTCCAGAAGCTCTTTGCCACAAACTCCAAGTGGGACCTTCCTTTCCAGCAGCAGTGTAGAGGATGTTCTTTACATCCTGTCCCATCCGCACTGGCCCCAGGGCCACTGCACGAGCTATCTCCTGCTTGATTTGCTCAAAAGCCTTCTGCTGCTCAGGGCCCCATACAAAATCATTCTTCTTCCGCGTCACCCGAAAGAGAGGGCTCACAATGAGACTATAGTTTGGAACATGCATTCTCCAAAAACCCACTACACCCAGAAAAGCTTGGGTCTCTGTCTTACTGGTGGGTGGAGACATGGCAGTGATTTTGTCAATCACATCTGTAGGGATGTGACGACGTCCATCTTGCCACTTTATACCTAGGAACTGGATTTCCTGTGCAGGCCCTTTCACTTTGCTTCGCTTAATAGCAAAGCCAGCTCTCAGGAGTATCTGGATTATTCTCTCTCCTTTCTCGAAAACTTCCCCTGCTGTATTGCCCCACACAATGATGTCATCAATGTATTGTAAGTGCTCAGGAGCACCACCCTGTTCCAATGCAGTTTGGATCAGCCCATGACAAATGGTTGGGCTGTGCTTCCACCCCTGGGGTAAACGGTTCCAGGTGTACTGAACGCCCCTCCAGGTGAAGGCAAACTGTGGCCTGCATTCTGTGGCCAGAGGAATTGAAAAGAAGGCATTAGCAATGTCAATAGTGGCATACCACTTGGCTGCTTTTGACTCCAGTTCGTACTGGAGTTGAAGCATGTCCGGCACAGCAGCACTCAGTGGGGGTGTGACTTCATTCAGGCCACGGTAATCTACCGTCAGCCTCCATTCTCCACTGGCTTTACGCACTGGCCATATGGGGCTGTTAAAAGGAGAGTGAGTTTTGCTGATCACTCCCTGGCTCTCTAGCTGACGAATTAGATTATGAATGGGGAGCAAGGAATCCCTGTTAGTGCGGTACTGTCGTCTGTGCACCGTTTTTGTAGCAATCGGTACCTGTTGCTCTTCCACTTGTAGCAACCCCACAACAGACGGATCTTCTGACAGGCCAGGCAAAGCAGACAGCTGCTTAATGTCATCTGCGTCCACAGCAGCTATTCCAAAAGCCCATCGATACCCCTTGGGATCCTTAAAATATCCCCTTTTGAGATAATCAATACCAAGTATACATGGAGCCCCTGGGCCAGTCACAATAGGATGTTTTTGCCAGTCTTTACCAGTGAGGCTTATTTCAGCTTCCAACTTGGTCAGCTCTTGGGAACCCCCAGTCACCCCAGAAATATAAATTAATTCTGTCCCTTTATAACTTGAAGGCATTAGAGTACATTGTGCACCAGTGTCCACCAGTGCCTTATATTGTGGTTCTGATGTGCCAGGCCGTCGAATCCACACAGTCCAATGCACTCTACTATCCCTCTCCCCCACCTGGCTGGGGGGCAGAGGCTATTGTGGCTGGTAGGTACCTTGCTCAGTTCTGAAGAAGTACTGTTCAGGCAAGAGGACATCTCGCTCAGACTGCAGGGTGTCTCTTTCAGGTTGGAGGGCGCCTCGTTCAGACTGGAGACCATCTTGTTGAGACTGAGGGTTATTGAGTTCAGACTGGAGGGCATCTCGCTCAGTTTGGAGGGCATCTCTTTCAGGCTGGAGGGCGTCTTTCTCGAACTGAAAAGCGACTTGCTTGGTCTGGAGGGTGTCTTGATCAGACTGGAGGCTGTCTAAATTGGTCAGGAGAGTCTGACTGTCAGCTAAAAGACTCTCTTTCTGTATCTGAACACTATCCCTTTTGGCTCGGAGACTCTCTCGCTCTATTTCAGAAACACTGTGCCTCTCTGGGATAGTATTGAATAAGGTCTGATTGGCATAAGCCAGACCCCAAATAATTTGGGCCTCCTCAGATCTGTCTGAGCCGCAACATCCCTGTCTCAAATATCTGCTCAAGTTCTCAGGATCTTGCAGGTGCTCAGGGAAAAGGTCCCAGTATGTTTTGAGCATTAAAAGGGAAAAAACAATGAAATGCAGTCCCTTTAAGAGCAGTTTAAAAAGAGAGAGCATTTTTTTTTTCTTTACTAAAACAAGCTAGCAGCACCCAAAAAAGTTTACAAATATCCCAGAACAAATGGCAGTATGCCCAGACTTCAAGGTCGTGTTATGCCGTACAGTACCTGCAGTACAGATAAGCTTGCTAGCAAGAGACAGAGATTCACTCTAAGAGTATGTCTCTGCCCGGCTAAGGCAGCTGCTTTGCCCCACGTTGGGCGCCAAAAATGTCAACGGTTTACTGGGCTGGATCGGCCCGGTTCCGTGACGATTGGTGTGGGGGACCCACAGACCCACGCCCCAGGAAAGGGGAAGGGGGAAAAGGGAAAAGGAAAAAGGGAGATGGGCCTAGAAACAAAACAGCGGCAACGATCTGAGGAGGAAAGCTGATTTACTAAATAAGATATCAGAAAGCAAAATAACACAATATAATACAATATAATTGGAATTGAAGCTAATAAATCAAATAAAAGGAGCAAGAGAGAGTGTCCGATAAACCAAAGGCCTTACGCTAACGCTGAAGGCGATACGGCAGCGAGCACCCACTGCTGAGTCGATCCTGAAGGAAAGAGAGTGTCCCGTGATCGCAGAGGGTTTTTATCTTTTCCCTCTGAGCGGAAAATACGTAAAAATGCAAAGCATCGCAAAGTCCTCTGGGGAATGTAGTTCTTCTCTTCTGAGACAGGTACACCCGGAAATATCAATGATCTATGGAGTTGGAGTATTAACTCTTTAACTCTTAATGCACTACATGTTGTAATGATGTGGAATACCAATACCAAAAATCATAAAACCATGACACTAAGTCAGAAGGTAATGGCCAGAAATTTATATACCACGATCCTCCAGGTAACTGAACAGTGCAAAATTTGTTTAAGGGCAAATCCTTGGCAAGGTAAATCAACCCCATTTGGGGTAATTGGGAGGGGGAATTACCCTGGACAACAATGGCAAAGAGACTTCACAGAATTGACAAGAAAAGGGGGTTACCAATATCTTTTAGTGTTAACAGATACCTTCTCAGGATGGCCAGAAGCGTACCCCTGTAGGACCAACAAAGCAAGAGAGGTAACCAAGTCTCTTCTGTATGAGGTAATACCATGCTTTGGAGTCTCTGTTGCTATGTCCTCAGATCGTGGGTCCCATTTTATAGCTAAGATTGTGCAGCAGGTTTGCCATCTTCTGGGAATCTGGTGGTATCTGCACACGCCCTACTGGCCACGGTCTAGCAGACAAATGGAAAAAAAACCATAGAATCATAGAATCACAAGGTTGGAAAGGACCTACAAGATCATCTAGTCCAACGGTCTACCCATTACCATTACTACCACAAGCTATTAAATTATATCTTGTAGCTCCTCATCCAGAAGCCTCTTGAACACTGCCAGGGATGGCGACTCCACCACCTCCCTGGGCAAGCCATTCCAGTGCCTGACCACTCTCCGAGAGAAAAAGTTTTTCCTTATGTCCAATCTAAACCTCTTCTGATATAACTTCTGGCCATTTCCTCGGGTCCTGTTTGTTGTCTGGGACAAGAGGCCAAACCCCTCCTCATCACAACCTCCTTTCAGGAAGTTGTAGAGTGCAATGAGTTCTCCCCTGAGCCTCCTCCTCTCCAGACTGAACAATCTCAGCTCCTTCAGCTGCTTCTCATAATGCCTGTGCTCCAGTACCTCTCACTAGTTTCATTGCCCTTCTCTGGGCACATTCCAGGGCCTCAATTTCTCTCTTGTTGTGAGGTGCCCAAAACTGAACACAGTACTCGAGGTGCGGCCTCACCAGTGCTGAGTACAGGGGGATGATTACCTCTCTGCTTCTGCTGGCCACACTATTTCTAATACAGGCCAGGATGCCATTGGCCCTCATGGCCACCTGGGCACACTGTCAGCTCATTTTCAGCCAAGCATCAACCAACAGCCCCAGGTCTCTTTCCTCTTCATAGTCATCCAGCCACTCATCCCCAAGCCTATAGCACTGCATGGGGTTATTGCGGCCAAAGTGAAGGACCCCACACTTGGCCTTGTTGAACTTAATCCCATTCACCTCAGCCCAGAGATCCAGCTTACCTAGATCTCTCTGAAGGGCCTCCCTACCCTCAGGCAGATCCACACCACCTCCCAACTTGGTGTCATCTACAAACTTATTGAGGGTACACTCAATGCCCTCATCCAGGTCATCAATAAAGATATTAAATAAAGATATTAAACAAGATGGGTCCCAGTACCGACTCCTGGGGGACACCACTTGTAATGGGTTTCCAGCTGGACTTAACTCCATTAACCACTACCTGTTGGGCACAACCCTCTAGCCAGTTCCTTACCCAAATAAGGGTATACCTGTCAGGTATACCAGGCCATGGGCAGCCGGTTTCCCTAGGAGAATACTGTGAGAGACAATGTCAAAGGCTTTGCTGAAGTCTAGGCAGACTACTTGTCCAACCTCATCTCCTTCTATGATTGGGTGACCAGACTGGTAGATGAAGGAAAGGCTGTTGATGTAGTCTACCTAGACTTAAGCAAAGCTACCGGGATACTGAATACCCCATTACACCCCATAGTGTGTATTTTAATCTTTCAGCTTATGTGCTTATGCATTACTTTAGGTTTTTGCCTGAGACTATGTAGATTGGCCATGAAACTCAGGGCCGTGAGAATTCAAGTAGCTGTGAGTAAAAGAATTTACTCAGAAGGAAAGAAAGGGGGGATTGAGCGGAGGCAGTGACCATGTATAGGGAGTTGTACAGGGGGGGCCCTGTACATGTATGGGGGGGAGGGGGGGGCGGTCTGTGTTTGAATTCACAGAATTAGCCAAGGAGAGGAGCACTCATTCCAGAGGTGGAGATTTGGGAGGGGTTTGCTAGAAATGGGGCAAGGCTTTCAACTTATCGCTGGTGCATTGCAAGGGGGTAGATTCCATGAATTCCAGGTCTGAAGCTTTCTGATAAGAAACCAGATCAATCACTACAAGGGAAGTCATATTCAAAAAGACCTACCTATACACAGCACGTGCCCAAGGAGGAGTGAAGAGTGAGAAGGCATTCACGGAATTAGTTAACATAGGACGACTCATTGTCTAGAAAGATTAACATTTCTCATATTGCAGAATCATGATTGTGCATTTTGTGTGGTATTAATATGTCTGTTTTAGAGCCACTGGTTGTGCAATTGGGACGGTGTTAGTCCCATCCTTGCGCCGGTGTGCACCTTAAACTAGTAAACTACCTTCATTCCAACTCTCTGATAGTCTCAGTGTTGCTCCACAGGTCAGGTCCCTGACAGGATGGCTTGCAAGTCTTGACCAAAGGGTGGTTGTTTTCCTGATGATTGTAATAGTTTTAACTACTATTATTGGGTGTTTTAAAACTGTCCTAATCCAAATAATATACACCCAGGTTCATTCCACTGATTCATGATTAATAAGAAATTATATTATAGATGCAGGTTTGCAAGAACAATTAAATTACCAAAAAGGAAAAAGGAAGAATTGAAGGAAAAGCAAGGATAAAGTGTCCTTGCAAAATAAGCTGAAATTTGGGAAAAACAAAGGAAGGATAGGGGGCCCCTGAAAACAAGATAAAGCTTAGAAGAAGAGTTTTGGTCACAAGGATCTGGTCAAACAAACATATCTTACAGGTATATGCAGGAGATGCTAGCTTAGCACCTGCGTGTAAATTTTGTTTGCTGAAAACAACTAAGAGTGATAGACTTTACAGGATACAAAGTTAGTTCTATTTGGGCAAAACACACTCTGAACCCAGTGTATGTATAAATAAAGGAAACAAAGGGGGGGTACCTACTGGGGGGATGGCTGATAGGTGAATCGAGAAGAATGTGAACCCCAAGTACCTCAGCCAATGGGGAAAGGAGGCAATCAGGGTACAGGGATAAAAGACGGGCTGTGTCCTCCAGTACTTTGAGAGACCCCAAAGGGGTATGCACCAGTGGACTCTCCCTTCATTCGAATAAAGAAAGCTGAAGACTCTCCTCCTCTTTCTCTTTTTGTGATAAAAATGATTGAATAAGCTTATTGAAGCAGAAATTTTCCTATCATTTACTTGTCAGTATCACACTGGCAGTTCAAAAGGCATTAAATAAGGATGGATAAAATGAGATTTTATGAAGATTAAATTATGCACTTTGAGAACTTTGAGATAATTTTCCATATTAAGGATTTAGAAAATTTACATGATAGCATTAAATGTGTTGTCTTTCATAATATTTGTAAGTCTAAGAACGCTATGTTTCACACAAAATATATTTGTAATGTGCTTCTGACATACTAAGCAGCAACAAGGTATACTGTAATGGAAAAATGAAAATTCATTGTTAGAAAGATGTACATAAGAAGACTTATAGAGCAATCGGCTTCTGAGGATAATTCTTTCGACAGCACCACAGTTCAGTATTTGATCAACTTAAAAGTGAGAAACTGACAAGTCTCTCTGAAATGATTCAGTAGAATGTATCCGTCAGCCTATTTAATAAGTTTTGTGAAACAATTCTAAAAACCCTACTTTGTTCTTTCATACAGCAAGTACAACACAGGTAGTTTTTCTGGATAAAAAAATGACAAATCCAGAAAACACTGTAATAGTCTTTACAGACTACCTGGAACTGATCAGAGCTCCACACCTGACTGCACAGTTCACCAGCAGAACAGTTAAAGGAAGGAAAAAGACCCTGTCGAGGTTTGAAGAGTTAATTACGCAACAACCCACCCTGCCCTTGGGAAAGGGAAGGGAAGTAAGGAAGAGGGAAAAAACCAACTGAGATAGGAGAAGCTAACGTATTAAAAGGAATGTGAGATAATACAGAATAATTAAGAGTAATAAATCAAAACAAATCAAAAAATAAAATCGGAGGAGAGAGTCCCTTCGAATCTTTATTGGCAGGCCCTCCACTGCTCGCCTCACAGAAAAGACCAGAGAGCTATTCCTTCATTCCCTGGAATTGGAAATCATTTGGAGGCTCCTGGGAAATGGAGTACATCCCAGTGTATCTTTCCCTTAGAGAGTCAGAACTCATGTGAGACTGCAAGAGATAAACAGGAAACACAGTTCCGCAGTGCAACAGCCTATCCCACAAAATTGAATCAAGGAGACATGTATAGACTTGCTAAAACTAGGTCTCATAGCTTGCCAACAGGAAATTTCAGGAAGGAACACAGGGACCATAGAAATGCGTGGTCCATTGAAGATAAGTAAAGACAAGTAGAACTGCTGTTTGTAACTCAATGTGGGGTGGTCCTGTGAAGAGAAGGACAACACAATAGTGGGTAGGGCTGCTGTTTACAACACAATGGAGGTTCCAGTGAAGATAAGTGGAGTTGCCGTTTGCAACTCGATGGGGGAGTCCCATGAAGATAAGGAGGCAGAGTTGCTGTTGTGACACAGTGCAACCCCTTAAAGGTTTCCCAAGGATACCACCAGATGGGCCCAGAGAACCTCCCCACATTCTGGGATGTAACAGATTTCCTGGAAATGTAATGAACATGTATACACTATGCCTATAAATGTGTAGTCACCGCTTTCCTTGGTGTGCATGTTTAGTGAGTGTGAAGCAAACAAAGGCGGTGACGGAGCTTTTATTTGAGGTACAGGCGCTATACAAAGAGATACTAGAGATAAGGGGAATGAACTCACCTGCTTCTCGTTCAAACGCTGGCGCGCCAGAAGGGAAGGAGCCAGGGAGGAGGGGGGAGGGGGGGAAACCAACCCGCGGGCTCTGAGCATACCTGTGCTCCCAGAAGCACCACCGCGAGGGAGAAAGCAAGAGGACCGGTGGACCTGGGCTCCACCGCTCCAGTCACTCAGATGCTCATTCACTGGTTCAGACTGTGACCAGGCAATCCCCATGCTCCCAGCACTGTAATAAAAGGAATACCTGCTTGACATAACTCATTGGCATGTCAAGTTACTTTGTTGGATTTCTCAGCTTCAGTGTTATGATATGGAATACTGATTAAATCAGGACAATTATCCTCAGATGAAGAAGGCACCTTCCACATGGAAAGTTGAACAGACCACCTTTGTGATGATTCTCTGTGATGATTCAAGAAAGAGCATTCAGAGCAGAAGCTGCCTAACAGGATAAATAGCATGAGAAAGGAATGTTGAGAGCAAGGGATGCCTCCAGGAGCCTCTGTGTGGAATGCTTTGTTGACATGTAAAGGGGGGTGGTAAATTTGCAAGAGAGAACTTGGGAAAGTATATAAGGGATGCTAGAACCAGCAATAAACAATTAGGATTATTCATGCGTCTGAGTCTGCACCTCAGACGCTGCACACCTTGCCATTGAAAGTTAAGATAATTATGCAGGCATAACGTATAAAGCAGCTTTGCTGGTAGGAATTTGCTTCGTAGGCTGTGAAGGATGGAAAAGTAATGTATATTTACAAATAGTAAGAAAACTAGCTAATTTAACTAATTTCTCTGATTTCTGGATATGTAACCAGTTACCAAGGAGCATGCAAACAAGGTATCCATTAGCAGGAGTATTGTTGAACCTGACAGAAATAGGTAGGGTTGACAAACTCAACAGTCTGGTGTGCTTTGATATGGAATGCAAAAAATGAATCCAGCACTAAAAACGCACAACAATTTTCATTGCTTATGGTCTTACGGGAAGAGAATTGAACAAACAGTGTTGAGTTGAAGAAATTGTTTTGGATTTTTTTGTTGTTGTTATTGCTGTATGTATAATTGTGTGTGTAAAGATATAGCGCTGTAATTATTGTTCTGACTGTTGGAGAAAATTGTTATAAGTGAGGGTTGTAGTGTGTTAGCTACAAACTCTCAGAAGAAAAGGCGGGATTGATACAGGTGTGAGATACTATACAGAGTTCTTTGTCTCAAAGTCTGCCTGAGGTTTTACAGGCCTTCCTGCTGGTCAGACCTTACCTCTGTCTACACATGGTTGCCAGGGGCAATGAAGATAAGGGGAGCATTCCAGCTCATGTTACATTCCAGGCAGCTCCTGAGATGGGATGAGGTGACCCTAAGATGAGGGGCCCTGGTATCGAACATGCAAAATGTGCTGTAACCACGGGAAACCAGAGAAGGATCAGACAGTTTATAAGGACTTCGCAAACAAAGGACTCGTGCCTTTCTTGCCTTTTGTCTTTCTGCTGAGAACATCCCAACACCAATTGAGAGAGAAGCAACAATCCCTATCCCTGCTGCCTACTGGGAGATTCATGGAGATTGCTGTTCTATAACAAACCCTTGCTTTTAATTTTCGGTCTTTTTACTATTGCTTTCTTCTTGCCCCTCTGTCATGGTTTTATGACTTTTGTTATCAGTATTCCACATCATAACATCATGTAGTGCATTGGGAGTTAAAGAGCTAATGCTCCAGTTCTGTGGGCTGACAATAGTTCCAGGTATACCATTCTCAGAAGAGAAGAACTACAACTCCCAGAAGACTTTCACTGTTCTGTTTTCATTTTCTGTTTAGAAATGGTGCCTCCTTTTACTACTCGTCTCTGCAGTGCATACTCCCTAGCCAACTTGCCTTCAGCATTAGAGTAAGGTCTTTGGATTTTAGATACACTCATTTTATTTAATTTATTAGCTTCAGTTCCAATTATATTTTATTATATTGCGTTATCTTGCATTCCGATATCATATTTAGTAAGACAGCTGATATCATATTTAGTAAGATAGTTTTCTCCCTTAGCTTATTGCTGCTGCTTTATTCTTTAGCCCATCTCCCTACTTTTCCCTTTTTCCCCTTCCCCCTCTCTTGAAGCATGGGTTGGTGGGTCTCTCTGCCCTATTTAGTCACAGAACCAGGCTGAACCTGCCCATAAGCCATTAACATCCAGCTTGTACTGTCAAGAGACACACTTGACCTTTTGGATCAATCCAGCAGTGGGTGCTCCCTAGCTGTCTCACCTTCAGCGTTAGCATAAGGCCTTTGGTTTTCAGACACTCTCTCATTTTATTTATCAGCTCCAATTCTAATTATATTGTATTATACTGTGTTACTTTGCATTCAATCTTATTTAGTAAATTAGCTCTCCTCCTCACATCATTGCTGCTGTTTTGTTTTTAGGCCCATCTCCCTTTTCCCTTTCTCCCTTCCCCTTTCCTGGGGTGTGGGTCCATGGGTCCCCCTGCCCCAATTGTCACAGAACTGGCCCGAACCAGCCCATAAACTGTTGGCACTTCTCTCCTCCACCACAGCCTCCCTCCTGCTTTTATTCTCTCCATGGTCTGTAGGTTATTTTCCATTTGCACACTGTACCCATGTGGCCAACACGTGATACAGAGACCAAGTGGAGCACCTGCTTACAAAACAAGATAAACACCTGTAACCTCAAATATCACTTCCCTTAAAACTGTCAGAATACTTTGTTCCATCCCAGGATCATTCTTCAGTCAGGGGCCTTTAGGTCCCTGACACAGCATCCCATCCCTCAAGCGTGTTGACCACACCACATAGCTAGTTGGCATCTGCAAGCTTGCTGAGCATGCACTTGACCCCACTGTCAATATCATTGATGAAGATGTTATAGAGCACTGGTCCCAGTACTGACCCCTGAGGGACACCACTTGTCACTGATCTCCATCTGGACATTGAGTCATTGACCACCGCTCACTGGGTACTATCCACTGCAGAAAGTGCCTGCACTTCTCCTGACTGTCTGTGTTCCATCCCAATAACTGAATTTCTTCCTCAAGCATCGTGCTGTCCACCTTATAGTACCCCAGTGGTAGAAGAGGGACCACATAACTTTGATTTTCTGCAGTGTTGAAAAAAATGGGGGAAATTATCTTTGTAGCCCTCAATACCAGAAGACTGAGGACAGTTATTTAGTTTCATGGGTAAAAAATTTAAAGAGACTATGAAACATATCAGTCTGAGTACTTCTGCACACAGACTTAAAACCTTGGGTGATTTTCTGCACATCTCTCTTTTCCTTCAGAACCATGGAATGGTTTGGGTTGGAAGGAAACTTAAAGATCATCTACTTAACTATCCCCCTGCCACGGTAGGTGTAAGAAACCAGAATGATTTCTGGCTCAAACCTTGTCCAGTGGCACCCATCTGAGACATAACCTGCTTGACAATCTTTTGGGGTTAATGGTTACCATAAGCACAGTGGTAAGAGAAACATACATGGCTGGGTGACCAGGAGAAACCTTTTCAGCTGTTGCTTCTTCTGGGCATTCAAGCTGACTTATGGGGGTCATCTCATAGGAGAAGACCACGATGCAGTCAGTATGCATACCTAACAACCTCCCAAGCAACAATAGTAAGATCAACTGCCAATTACCCAATGGGAAGGACATGTACTACAGACATGCTTTTGCAACTACCATCACTGTCACCACTGACAAACCAAAGAGAAGTGTCCTTGAAAACCAGCTGCTGCCCCTGGCAACCAAAAAGGATGCTATGGAGAGAACCAAAACCTGAGCAGTTCCAAGGAAAAATGGGTACCTCCATTGTTAACCTGCACAGCAGCAGTTTGGCAAGACATCACTGACCAACTTGCTCCCTCCCTAAGGGGACCAACAAGATATCACTGGATACCTGGTGGTGATTATCCCTGCTTTGTAAACAGTTTGCTAGGATTTCTCACTTAACTATTGTAACTTAGCTATATTCCTAAGTAGCTTAGAATTTGGAATAAATATTGGACAAAATTTGTGGCCTCAACCTCCCTCTTGGTGTTTATATGTGTGTCAGCGGTTTGCAGACCGGTTAGACCTAGTACCTTGACAATTGAGGCAGGGGACCCACGGGCCCACACCCCAGGGAAGAGGAAGGGGGAAAAGGAAAAAGGGAGAAGGGCCTAGGAACAAAACAGTGGCAGCAATCTGAGGAGGAAAGCTAATTTACTAAATAAGATATCAGAAATCAAAGAAAGATATCAGGACATGCCCTGGCCGCCTGTACCAAACCTTTTGCCCAGATGTCTGTGGCTGCACGATTATATCAGGCACCAAAGGGGGTGTCCTGATCTGCCACAGAGACATGATAGGGTTTCCTTTAGCAATAAAGACTGGAGTGTTGACCACAATATCAGTAGGCCATGTACCAATTACCGGAGGGACTACCGAACCCCCCACCTCCAATAATCTCCCCCAAGGTGCAAGTAGGCCACACCATCGTGGTCCTACCTGCACCTTCCAAGGCCATCTTATTTTATTGGTGCCTGGTTTCAGGTTCTCAGGGGCAGGGAGCAGAAGATTGTTCTCACGGCCGGTCTGAGGTCTTACCTCATTATCGGTACCTGTAATTTGGATCCTAAGCGGGGAGGCCCATGTTGTTTGTAACATTTTCAAGGCACTGGGTCTGCCATCTCTAGGTCTTTCATTCAGATCTCGCAGGGTTTCGTGGAGTCTCTTCGTCCACCCCTGCAGAGACTGAGAGTCTGTCTTCAGGGCAGCCTTGAGAATACCGTTATAACGCTCAATCAGGCCTGCCCCCGTTAGATTGTATGGCAGGTGGAATCGCCATTCAATATTGTTCTCTTCTGCCCAGCGTTGTATCATTGCACCCGTGAAATGAGTCCCTTGGTCGCTCTCAATGACTTGTGGTGTCCCGTAGGCAGCCATCAATCTTGTGAGCGCCTTGATGGTATATGCCTGGTTGGCTTTTGGTACTGGATAGGCCTGCATTAGCCCACGCACGGTGTCAACACAGGTTAGGGCATATCTCGCCCCCTCAGATCGAGGGAGGGGCCCAATATAATCAACCTGCCATCGCTGTAGAGGATTGTGTCCTCTAGCAAGATGGGCTGTTGTTTCAGGCAACGACCTCGGTCTCATTCTGGAGCAGGCATCACAGTCTCGACATGCTTGAGCTACATCCGATAGTTGTACGGGCAGTCCGATGCTTTGGCAGCTGCCCACATGGTCTTCTGTCCAGCATGCCGCAGCTTTTGATGTAACCAGTAGGCAATGTTCTCAGATGGTGAGTTCTCGACCCATCTAACTGTATTCCATATGTCTAACCACATATCTTGGCCCCAGATCGGTCGGGAGTGGATAGTCCACTCCTGGGTAGCCCACTGTGCGATCCAAAGAGTGAGCCCCCGGTACACAGCCCAACTATCTGTGCAGATATTCAGGACACCGTCACCAGGTTCTTTGGTTATAACCATCCACACGGCCCGCAGCTCTGCCCACTGGCTGCTTTGACCATCCCCCTCTTCAAACCACATTGTATCTGTAGCGGGATGGTATGCTACTGCTCTCCACTTACTTGGGTTGCCCTTGCTGGACCCATCCGTGTACCAGGCATCTTCAGGAATGGGATATTTTCCTTCCTGGACGGGACACTTCTCCGGCGGAGCAACCAAGGTTTGTTTTGGTGCATCACTGTGATACGTCACTGGGCCTAGAATCTTTTGGAGTTCTTCTTTCAACGGACCTTACACCTTTTGAGGATTGATAGCCCATCCTCTTTCATTTAGGTAGGCGATTAATGAATCTGCCGCCTCTCCTACTGCTTCCAGTGAGTCAGATGTTAACAGGAGATCATCAATGTAGTGGTACAGGTTGATGTTATTATTAGGTTTCCTCCAATTACCTAGGTCACGCGCCACCAAGTTATGACAGTATGTTGGTGAGTGCACGTACCCCTGTGGCAGGACCTGAAAGGTCCACTGCCTGCCTCCCCATGTGAACGCAAATTGATCTTGCGGTTCTTTGGCAATCGGGATACTAAAAAACGCATTTGCCAAATCCAGGACACAATGGTAGGTCTTAATTTCCCTACTGAGTGTGTCCATTAGGGAAGCAATATTGGGTACGGCCGCATGGATGGGCGGCGTGACCTCATTTAATTCCCTATAATCTACCGTCATTCTCCATGTTCCATCCGACTTCCGCACTGGCCATATGGGGGAATTATATGGACTATGTGCAGGTCTTATAATACCTACTTTTTCTAGTTCCTGCACCATTTTTGATATTTCTTCCTGCCCCCCGGGAGTCTATACTGCCTTACATTAGTAATCCAGCGTGGTTTCGGCAAACAAATGGGCTCATGTTTCGCATGGCCCCTCAATACTGCCTGTATCGCCCGGATACTAATGTACCTCTGTCAAAGTCTGAACTCTCCCACAGTCGTCTGGAGAGCCAGACCCCATAAAATGTCTATGCCCAAGATGTATTCTGGGATTGGGGCGATCGACACTTTATACTCTCGGGGTGGGAGACGCCCAACCCCCAATTTCAGCCATGTTTGGGTGACTGGAATGGTCTGTCCCCCAAACCCACCAATCATCACTCTATTCCCCTTAAACTTTGTTGGGTCTCCATATATAATTGATGTTTCCGCACCAGTGTCTACTAGCGCCATCACCTTTTGAACATTCTTCTCTGACCAAAAGATGTCTAATTCTACATAGGGCCTCCGGTCACATCTGGAGGCCCTAAGGGGACCAAAGTCCTTCGTTACTCCATGAAGTTGGCTAAATCTAAGTCTTTTACCGCAGGTGGTTCAGGCATTGTATCCCGCAACACCTGTGGATGTTTCTTCCTTCTATTTGGGACTATAAAGTCAGCCAAATTCCAGGTTGTCGTTGGTGCTGCCTGTATTATTCGTACTCCCAGTTTTCTGGGAGTACTCTGAAATTTTTGATCGTTTCTAAGTTGTTTCCAGAGTTGTAACAAGACATGGTTGGGTTGCCCATCGATTTTAGCAAAGGCAACCCCGGCCCGTATAAGATCATTGAACATGGTCTTCCGGGATACCCGTATGGGGCCCGATCAGGGTATCCGTGGGACAGGCTTCTTAGTTTTAATGGGGAAGGCCTCAGCTGTTTCTACCAGACGGACATTGCGCCTAGTTCTTATGCGCTCCGTTTCCCCAAGGTCTGCCACCAACTGGGCTGCCTGTTGGACGATAGCCTCCGAAGCCACCAAAGGGTTTAGTATGGAGACCAAAGTCCCATAAAGGTGAGAGGGGGCTTGTTGTAGTATTAGGTCTCGCATACCTGCTGTAAATTTTTCCGTATCAGGACTCTCAAAGGTCTCTGAATACATAGCCTCCCTCATACCCAGTTCTCGGATGTATGTTTGGAGGTCCTCCGTAGAGGACCATAAACCGGTATTGAGTGGAATGTCAGATTTGTTGGGCCATGTTAAGCGGCATGCTGCCATCAACCAATCTATAATAGAATGATTCTCAGTAGTATAGTGGATGGCAGCATATAATCTTTGCCTCAGGGCTGGGTGTATAGTTATAGATGCCAGTTTTGACATCTCTGTCCCACTGACTAACACGCTTTCAGCTCCTGCATCCCATAACCTCAGGAGCCATGATGGTATGCTTTCTCTTGGTTTTTAATGGAATCGCTGTACTAGGTCCATCAACTCATTTGCTGTATACGGGCGCGCTGTCACGTGCAAGCATGTTTCAGCGGGGGGCCATTGGTCAGGAGGCACTCCCGCTGGTCTATCTTGCATTTTTTTTGTTTTTTGAGTTATGATTGGTCAGATCTCAAACGGATCCTCCAGAGATGGAGCTTCGAGATCTGATTTAGAAATCTTTTTTTCTGAGACATCCAGGTCCGCTACTTCAGGGACCTGGGCGTCCTCCACTGATATGGTACGAATTTGTTTTGTTGGCACATCTAGTCCAGGTCTTTTGGCTACTGATGTGCTGTCACGGTGTTATCCGCGACAGTAGCCCAAGGGAAACCGCGAAGGGAGAGAGGAAGGGAAAAGAGGAAAAAAACTGCCCCGTCAGTGGCCACGCGGCCGCCCCAGCAGAGCCGTGCGCTCCGGGGGGAGGGGGAGACAGAGGGAATAGATGGGTCTGTAAAAAAAACAACGGCACGATCTGAGAAGGAACGGTAACTTTACTAAATCTAATAAAATTGAACAATTTTGAGAGAGAGAGAGAGAAAGTTTCCAAACCAGAAACTGGGAGCTTACGTTAGGGAGGAACGGCAGGGGAAGCACACGTGCTGAATTTTTTCACCGCAGCCGAGAGCGCGCCGAGAGCCGCGCGGGGCCTGGCATCCGGTGCCCAGCTCCGCCCCTCTGCTGCTCCCACACCATTAACTCCTTCACTGCCTGCATGATGTTCTGATGTGGAATACCGGCATAAAAACCACAAAACCACAACATGTGCCCAACTGTTGTTCCAACTTTTCAATACGATCTCTTAATAATTGATTTTCGGATTCTATGTTTGTATTTGTTATTTCCAGTTTATGTAAGGCCATTATTAGAGGCCAGGCCACAGCAGAAGCAGCTAGCCGACGTTCTTTTGTAACTAGTATGTCCCTATCTAGACCTTGAAAATAATCTGTCAGCCGGGCTGGAGAAGGAGAAACAGTCCCTGTAACCCGCAGGGGTCCCCATTTTTCAATAACGGTGGCAAGACCATAATAGGATGACCCGATAAATCCCGGGATTTGACCAGGAATTGTTTGGTCCAGGGGAGTAACGTTCTCCCCCCTGCCCCATTTGAAAATGTTCCAAATGAAGGACATGGTTAATTATTGTATATGTATATATATATTCTTTAAGCCTGCCTGGCTCGCCAATTGTAGGGCAAATAACCCCCAAAAATAGCACCCAAAAGAAATAGTGCCAAAGCTGGTATATTTTTGATAGGTTTAAGTAGATGGTGTACAGATAGTTAATAAGAAAATTAATAAGAAAAGAGTGGCTCACCTTCAAAGATGGTTGAGGCTCACCGAAAACTCCACTAGGGAGGGATCTCCAACCAGAGATCCTTCCCTGGTGGTGGTCAGCCCTTAAATGGGACCTAGTACCTTGACAATTGAGGCAGGGGACCAACGGGCCCACACCCCAGGGAAGAGGAAGGGGGAAAAGGAAAAAGGGAGAAGGGCCTAGGAACAAAACAGTGGCAGCAATCTGAGGAGGAAAGCTAATTTACTAAATAAGATATCAGAAAGCAAAATAACACAATATAATACAATATAATTGGAATTGAGAATCATAGAATCATATAGGTTGGAAGGGACCTCAAGAGATCATGAAGTCCAACCCCCCTGCCAAAGAAGGTTCCCTACACCAGGTTGCACAGGTAGGTGTCCAGGTGGGTCTTGAATATCTCCAGAGAAGGAGATTCCACAGCCCCCCTGGGCAGCCCGTTCCAGTGCTCCATCACCCTCATCGTAAAGAAGTTAATGTGCACATTTGTGCAGAACCTCCTGTGCTGCAGTTTCTGTCTGTTTCCCCTTGTCCTGTCTCCACACGCTTCTGAAAAGAATCTGGCCTCACCACTTTGTCCCCCACACCTCAGAGAAACCTGGATCAGGTCCCCTCTCAGTCTTCATTTCTCAAGGCAGAACAGACCCAGATCACTTAGCCTTTTCTTCATAGGGGAGATACTCCAGGTCGATTGAGGCCCCATTGAGGCTAATGAATCAAATAAAACGAGCAAGAGAGAGAGAGTAAGCATTAATTATTTAACTCCCAATACACTACATGATGTTATTATGTGGAATTTCAATAATATAACAAAAAACATAAAACCATAACAACCCACCTCTTATGCAACATCATTACAACATGCTTAATATATGTATGCATAAAATCGAAGATTAACAAGCATTACGCACAAACACGCACAACATGTATATACACACAAACATGGAATAACTGAGGGCACTCAGCCAACATCAAATTCCCTTGTGGTGCACATTGAACATCCCCTTTCTTCTGCATCACCCATCAAGTGGATCCAAGACCCAGAGTAAAAACAGTTCCACAGAAATGTTTGTCCTTTCCAGAAGCTGGAAGGACTCAAAGAGCTTCTCCCAAAAATACTCTTCACATGTACTACAGGGACCTTATCTCCCTCTACAGTAGGTAGAGAGCTGGACTGGGCAGGACCACACGATGAATCCTCAGGTGTTGACCAACCAGGTGGCTTCTGCCAAATGCTTCTCCCAGAGCTTAAACGTTCGGCCACCCATTGCTTTCAACATGGTTTTTAACAACCCATTGTATCTTTCAATCTTACCAGAAGCAGGTGCATGATAAGGGATATGATAAACCCATTCAATGCCATGATCTTTGGCCCAAGTGTTTACAAGAGACTTTCTGAAGAGTCCCATTATCTGACTCAGTTCTTTCTGGAGTGCCATGTTGCCATAAAACTTGTTTCTCGAGACCTAAAATGGTATTTCAGGCAGTAGCATGGGGTACCGCGTATGTTTCAAGCCACCCAGTAGTTGCCTCCACCATGGTGAGCACATAATGCTTACCATCACAAGATTGTGGCAAGGTGATATAATCAATCCGCCACGCCTCCCCATATTTATACTTCTGCCATCGCCCTTCCCCCCAAAGAGGTTTCATCCTCTTGGCTTCTTTAATTGAGGAGCATCTATCACAGCCATGGATAACCTGTGTAATAGCATCCATAGTTAAGTCCACCCCTCAGTGTCCAGCCCACTTATATGTTGCATCTCTACCTTGATGGCCAGAGGTCTCATGGGGCCCATCAAGCTAAAAATAGTTTACTCTTGTGTTGTCCGTCCAAATCTAACAGACCCACCTTAACTTTGTCAGCTCGACCTACCAGATGGTTATTTTGTTGTTCTTCAGTTGTCTGGCTCTTAGGAACATGAGCATCTACATGGTACACTTTCACAGCCATATTCTTTATTCAGGCAGTAATGTCTTTCCACAGTTCACGCGGCCCAAATAGGCTTACCCCTCCGTTGCCAACCATTTTGTTCCCACTGCTGTAGCCACCCTGATAAAGCATCTGCCACCATCCGTGAGTCAGTGTAAAAATAAAGCACTGGCCACCTCTCTCGTTCAGCAATATCTAAGGCCAGTTGGACAGCCTTCACCTCTGCAAATCGGCTCGATTCTCCTTTTCCTTCAGTGGCCTCTGCAACTCGTCATGTGAGGCTCCACACAGTAGATTTCCATCTACGGCGCTTACCAACAATGCAACAGGATCCATCTGAGAACAGGGCATATCTCTTTCCATTCTCTGCTAGCTCATTATATGGCGGGGCCTCTTTAGCACATGATACCTCCTCTGCTGGTGTTGTTCCAAACTTTTTACCTTCAGTCCAGTCCATGATCACCTCCAGGATTCCTGGATGACTGAGGTTCCCCATCCGAGCTCACTGTGTAATCAGCGCAATCCACTTACTCCAAGTGGCATCAGTAGCATGATGGGTGGAGGGAACCTTTCCTTTAAACGTCCAGTCCAGCACTGGCAGTCGAGGTGCCAGAAGGAGCTGCGTTTCAGTACCAATTACCTCGGAAGCAGCTCGAACCTCCTTGTATGCGGCTAAGATCTCCTTCTCAGTTGGAGTGTAGCGCTCCTCAGACCCCCTGTATGCTCGACTCCAAAATCCAAGGGGTCGGCCTCGGGTCTCTCAAGAAGCTCTTTGCCACAAACTCCAAGTGGGACCTTCCTTTCCAGCAGCAGTGTAGAGGATGTACTTTACATCCTGTCCCGTCTGTCCTGGCCCCAGGGCCATGGAACGGGCTACCTCCTGCATAATTTGCTCCAAGGCCTGCTGCTGCTCAGGGCCCCATACAAAATCATTCTTCTTCCGCGTCACCCGAAAGAGAGGGCTCACAATGAGACTCTAGTTTGGAACATGCATTCTCCAAAAGCCCACTACACCCAGAAAAGCTTGGGTCTCTGTCTTACTGGTGGGTGGAGACATGGCAGTGATTTTGTCAATCACATCTGTAGGGATGTGACGACGTCCATCTTGCCACTTTATACCTAGGAACTGGATTTCCTGTGCAGGCCCTTTCACTTTGCTTCGCTTAATAGCAAAGCCAGCTCTCAGGAGGATCTGGATTATTCTCTCTCCTTTCTCAAAAACTTCCCCTGCTGCATTGCCCCACACAATGATGTCATCAATGTATTGTAAGTGCTCAGGAGCACCGCCCTGTTCCAATGCAGTTTGGATCAACCCATAACAAATGGTTGGGCTGTGCTTCCACCCCTGTGGCAAACGTTTCCAGGTGTACTTAACACTCCTCCAGGTGAAGGCAAACTGTGGCCTGCATTCTGTGGCCAGAGGAATTGAAAAGAAGGCATTGGTAATGTCAATCATGGCATACCACTTGGCTGCTTTTGACTCCAGTTCGTACTGGTGTTTAAGCATGTCCGTCACAGCAGCACTCAGTGGGGGTGTGACTTCATTCAGGTCACGGTAATCTACCGTCAGCCTCCATTCTCCACTGGCTTTACGCACTGGCCATATGGGGCTGTTAAAAGGTGAGTGGGTTTTGCTGATCACTCCCTGGCTCTCTAGCTGACGGATCAAGTTATGAATGGGGAGCAAGGAATCCCTGTTAGTGCGGTACTGCCGTCTGTGCATTGTTTTTGTAGCAATCGGTACCTGTTGCTCCTCTGCAGTGTCTCGGGCACGGACTCATATGTGAACGATTCAAATCATTTATTACAGGTTTTAACATCCCTTATATACTTTCACAAGTTCTCTGTAACTTTCCCACCCGCCTTTACATATCAACAGTATAACTTCCCAAAACAGTCCTTAACCGTGCATACAGGCAATTATCCAATCAGGGCTGTGAGTCTTCCCAAGCTATGCACTCTTCCTCCAATTGGGGTCTGCTATCATGCAGCTTACTTGAACTTGTTTTCCTCTTCTTCTGGAAGTGTCCTTGGTTCTCAGCCTTCCTTTCTCATGCTGTTTATTCTGTTCCACAGCTGCAGCTCTAAATATACTTTTTGTATTCCCACACTCCTCTACTTGTAGCAACCCCACAACAGACGGATCATCTGACAGGCCAGGCAAAGCAGACAGCTGTTTAATGTTATCTGCATCCACAGCAGCTATTCCAAAAGCCCATCGATACCCTTTGGGATCCTTAAAATATCCCCTTTTGAGGTAATCAATACCAAGTATACATGGAGCCTCTGGGCCTGTCACAATAGAATGATTTTGCCAATCTTTACCCGTGAGGCTAATTTCAGCCTCCAATTTGGTCAACTCTTGGGAACCCCCAGTCACCCCAGAAATATAGATTAATTCTGTCCCTTGGTGACTCGAGGGCATTAGAGTGCACTGTGCAACAGTGTCCACCAATGCCTTATATTTTTGTGGTTCTGATGTGCCAGGCCATCGAATCCACACGGTCCAATACACTCTATTATCCCTTTCCTCCCACCTGGCTGGGGGACAGGGCCCCTCTATTTGTTACCTCTGTTGACTTTATGGCTACTGCCGTGTCCGGCAGTCACTGGAGCAGTCACCTTCTTGGAGAAGTTTACCCTGTCGGTTGACCTATTTCGTAACTCTTTTACACGTGCCTGAAGTGCAGAAGTGGGTTTCTTATGCCACTTCTTCATATCTTCCCCCTGGTCACATAGGTAACGCCACAATGCAATACGTGACATAGTTTTACTGTTGTCACTTCCTCGAGCAGGAGAACGTCTTCTTTTGATAGCTGAGATGTTGCTGTTTTGGGAATCCTCATTCTCCTCAGATCCATCAGTTTCATCAGAATTAAGCACAGTAGTCTGTTCGTCCATTATATCTTCTTGATTGCTGTCTATTCTGTCCAGTCTTTCAGTTACCTTTACCAAGGCTGAAACATAAGCTTGTAGAGGGGTTAAATGTAACTCAATATCTTGAAGTTTGTTAATCAGGTCATTTATAAGGGGTCTTCTCTGTCTTCTGCCATACATTGCTGCTAATGTACTGGCATACCTGTCTGGTGCAGTCCTTGTGAATATATGCCACATAGTTGGTTTACACCTGATTCTCTCAGGATCATGCTGTTGTTTTGGTTCATCATGAGTGAATGCAGGGTCATGTAACATTTCCACCACAGCATATTCTCTCAAATAATTTATGCCTTTTTCCATTTCAGACCATTTCTTTTTCTCAGGCAACAGATCATCTCTGAAGTGGTATTTTTCTTTCACGGCTATCAGCATCTGCTTCCAGAGAGTGAAGTGTCTATTGTGGCATGTACTAATGCCTCTGTCAATGGCAGAGTCCCTGGCGATGCTACCCAATTGGCGAGCTTCTCTACCATCTAGCCACACACTGTTGGCCCCACTGTCCCAGCAGCGTCGTAACCAGGTGACAATAGGTTCAGTTGCATGGCGTGTAAAGTCTTTTCTCAAACTTCGAATTTCATTCATTTTAGCGGTACGGGCAGTCCCCATGCTTTACCAGCTACCCACATTGTCTTCTGTCCAGCATGCCACAGCTTTTGGTGTAACCAGCAAGTGATGTTCTCAGATGGTGAATTCTCGACCCATCTAACTCGGGCCAGTGTGTCGGCTACATTGTTTCCTGGTGACTGTAGGGGTTGGTGACCAGAAACGTGGTAGACACGTACAGTCCTGTGTTTAACTGTATTCCATATGTCTAACCACATATCTTTACCCCAGATTGATCAGGTGTGGATAGTCCAGTCCTGGGTAGCCCACTGTGCAATCCAAAGAGTGAGCCCCCAGTACACATCCCAACTATCTGTGCAAATATTCAGGACACTGTCACCAGGTTCTTTGGTTATAACCATCCACACGGCCCACAGCTCTGCCCACTGGCTGCTTTGACCATCCCCCTCTTCAAACCATATTGTATCTGTGGCAGGATGGTATGCTACTGCCTCCACTTGCTTGGGTTGCTCTTGCTGGGCCCATCCACGTACCAGGCATCTTCAGGAATGGGATATTTTCCTTCCTGGACGGGACTCTTCTCTGGTGGAGCAACCAAGGTTTGTTTTGGTGCATCACTGTGATACATCACTGGTCCTAGAATCTTTTGAAGCTCTTCTTTCAGTGGTGAGGAAGACAGACTACTCCTCTGACTGAGATATACGACCCATCGTGCCGCCATCTGTGCTTGGGCCACCCCTGTCTTAGGAAGGTGGGTCAGATCTCTTACCCACCCCTGAATTGGCAGAGAGGTCTTAACTGTGACTTCGGCTGTCAGGGTTACTGGCTCTACCGCTTGTAATGCGGTATAGGCAGCCAATAGCTGTTTTTCAATCATACTATATCTTTCTTCTGCTCCATGCCAGACCTGAGACCAAAATCCAATGGGGGTCCGAACAGAACTCTGACGTTGCCACAGGCCCCAGCCAAAGCCATCCTGAGTAACATGAACATCCAATTCATCTGGGAGGGTAGGATTGACTATACCTGATGGCTGGGCTTAACTGCCTGTTTTGCTTACTGGAAGGCGTCCTGTTCTGTTCTCCCCCAATCCCATAATTGGCCCTTTTTTGTGAATCTATTCAAAGGCCTCAGCAGCTGTGCTAAATGTGCTATAAAGGAACACCAATTTACCTAGAAATTCCTGCAGCTGCTTTGGTGTTGTAGGGACTGGGAATGCCTGAACCTTATCTACGATGGCATTGGGTAGCACTTTGGTCTTTCCTGACCAGGCTACCCCCAGGAATCTTACAGAAAGGCCTGGATCTTGCACCTTTTGAGGATTGATAGCCCATCCTCTTTCATCTAGGTAGGCGATTAATGAATCTGCCGCCTCTCCTACCGCCTCCAGTGAGTCGGAAGTTAACAGGAGATAATCAATGTAGTGGTATAGGTTGACGTTATTAGGTTTTCTCCAGTCACATGCCACTAAGTTATGACAATACGTTGGTGAATGCATGTGTCCCTGTGGCAGGACCTGCAAATTCATCTTGCGATTCGCAGCAATCGGAATACAGAATACTGAAGAACACATTTGCCAAACGTTGGACAGAACGTTAGGATTTGATTTCCCTACTGAGTGTGTCCATTAGGGTAGCAATATTGGGTACGGCCACATGGATGTGCGACGTGACCTTATTCAATTATCCATGACTGTGATACATGCGCCAGAATTTAATCTGGAGAGCCAGACCCAATGAAATGTCTATGCCCAAGATGTATTCTGGGATTGGGGCAATCGACATTTTATACTCCCAGGGTGGGAGACGCCCAACCCCCAATTTCAACCATGTTTGGGTGACTGGAATGGTCTGTCCCCCAAACCCACCAATCATTACTCTATTACCCTTTAATTTTTATGGATCTCCATATATAATCGATGTTTCCGCACCAGTGCCTACTAAAGCCATTACTCTTTGCACGTCTGTTTCCGAACAGAATACTGACAGTTCCACATAGGGCCTCCGGTCACATCTGGAGGCCCTGAGGGAACCAGTGTCCCTCGTCACTCCATGACTCACACCGACTACATTCTTTGACTGAGAGGGGAACCTGGACACCCATTCAAACATCATATGGTTTGTTGGAGCATGAGACTCTTAATCTCATGGTCGTGGGTTTGAGCCCCACGTTGGGTGCCAAAGAATGTATTCGGTTTGTGGGCTGGTTCGGCCCGGTTCTGCAACAACTAAGGAGGGAGACCCACAGGCACACACCCCGGACAAGGGGAAGGGGGAAAGGGAAATGGGAGATGAGCCCCGAAAAAAAAAACAAAACGGCGGCAACGATCTGAGGAGGAAAAGCTAATTTACTAAATAAGATATTAGGAAGTAAAATAACACAATATAATACAATACAATTGGAACTGAGCCCAATGAATCAAACAAAATGGGCAAGAGAGAGAGAGAGTGTCCGATAAACCGAAGGCCTTACGCTAGCGTTGAAGGCGATACGGCAGCGAGCACCCACTGCTGAGTGGATCCCAGAGGAAAAAGAGAGTGTCCCGTGACCGCAGACCGTTTTTATCTTTTTTCCCTTAGAGCGGAAAACACGTAAAAATACAAAGCATCGCAAAGTCCTCTGGGGAATGTAGTTCTCCCTCTCTTCTGAAACAGGCATATCCATAACTATTGATGATCCACAGAGATGTAGCATTAACTCTCTAATTCCCAATACACCATGTGATGTTATGATGTGGAATATCAACAATACAACAAAAAATCATAAAACCATGACAGACGTGACCTTATTCAATTATCCATGACTGTGATACATGCGCCAGAATTTAACAAGCCGAGAGGATGAAAGCTCTTTGGGGGGAAGGGCGATGTCAAAAGTATAAATATGGGGAGGCGTGGCAGGTTGATTATATCACCTTCCCACAAACTCTTGATGGTAAGCGTTATGTGCTTACCATGGTGGAAGCAACCACTGAGTTGCTTGAAACATACGCAGTACCCCATGCTACCGCCCAAAACACCATCTTAGGACTCAAGAAACAAGTCCTATGGCGACATGGCACACCAGAAAGAATTGAGTCAGATAATGGAACTCATTTCAAAATTTCTCTTGTAAATACTTGGGCCCAAGTTCATGGCACTGAGTAGTTTTATCATTTCCCCAGTCAAGCATCAGCTTCTGGTAAAACTGAACAATACAATGGATTGTTAAAATATATGTTGAAAGCAATGGGTGGCGGAACATTTAAGCATTGGGAAAAGCATTTGGCAGAAACCACCTGGTTGGTCAACACCTGAGGATCCATGAGTTTCGATGGTCCTGCCCAATCCAGCTCTCTACCTACTGTAGAGGGAGATAAAATCCCTGTAGTACATATGAAGAGTATGTTGGGAAAAGTGGTTTGGATCGTTCCAGCTTCTGGAAAGGGCAAACATCTCTGTGGAACTGTTTTTGCTCAGGGACCTGGGTCTACATGGTGGGTGATGCAGAAGAATGGGGATGTTCAATGTGTACCACAAGGGAATTTGATGTTAGGGGAGTGCAATCAGTAATTTCATGTATATATATGTATATATGTTGTGTGTGTGTGTATTTAATGCATGTTAATCTTTCTTCCTCTCTATATATCAAACATGATGTAGTGATGTGGATTAAGGGGTGGAATGTCATGATTTTATGATTTTTGACATTGGTATTCTGCATCATAACATCACGTAGTGCATTGGGAGTAAAAGATTTAATGCTTCAACTCCATGTATCATTGATAATTCCAGGTATACCTGTCTCAGAAGAGAACTACGTTCCCCAGAGGACTTTGCGTTGCTTTGCATTTTTATGTTTTTCTGCTCAGAGAGAAAGATAAAAACTGTTTGCATGTCACAAGACACTGGGATTGACCCAGCAGCGGTTGCTCGCTTGCTGTCTTGCCTTCAGCATTTAGCGTAAGGCCTTCGGTTTATTGGACACTCTCTCTTGCTCATTTTATTTGATTTATTAGCTTTAATTGCAATTATATTGTAGTATATTGTGTTACTTTTGCATTCTGATATCTTATTTAGTAAATTAGCTTTCCTCCTCAGATTGTTGCTGCTGTTTTGTTTTTAGGCCCATCTCCCTTTTCCCTGTTTTACTTTCCCGGGGCATGGGTTCGTGGGTCCCCCACCCTAATCATCTGGGAAGCAGGCCATACCAGCCGGTAAACTGTTGACATCTTGTCCTCTAATTTTCCCAGCCACACTACCACCCCCTCTTTGCAATTAGCCCTTGCTAGCTGAGCCAGTTTTCTCTTTTCAGTTTTAACATATCAGATAGCTGTGCTAATGTTACTTTTGCAGCTAATTTGGCTTTTATACTATGCCACACAGCTGTTAGTAACAGCCATGCCACAGCAGCCATAGCAAACTTTGTCTCTTTATTTTTTACTACCATTTTCTCCATTATCTCTAAAATAGCAGCATCTTCCTTTGGTGATTTCATGGCATCGCTATACTCTTGTGGAGATCCCCATTTCTCTACTACTCAGATAACCTCATTTCATTCATTTTCACCCTGGGATTTCCCACAGCAGATCTGTAAATTCTTGCAGCCAGTTCTGCCAGTAAATGCTCCTGAGCAAAACACCTCTAAAGAAGTGCTTTCAAATGTAAACACTGTACACAAAGGGTTGCAGGCTACGGAACACCCACCTAGATAATTTTCAGTTGTCAGCTAAAGTCTTATCACCAGAAAGGCCTTACAAAGCAAGCTTTGAGACAAAGAAAAACTGTTTTTCTCTTTCACACCAGTGCACTGTCCTCTCCTCCTTTCCTCATTGGCTGAAGTACTCAGAGGTTACAGACTTCCTGGTCCACCTAATACATGTTCCCCCTTGTATGTGACCTATTAGGCCTCCACAGTAAGTCCAAATATCATATGTTCCAAGTTGTCTTTTGACATTTGTAACTAAAATCTTATTTGGCGAGAGTGTGCAGACCAAATGGAAAGGAATGTGCAAGCTTCTGCACAACTTTGAAAGCAAGGGCATCTTGTTTGCGAACCTCTGCATAAGAGATTTAATTTGCAAGGGCATCTTCAAGCTTCTTTAATCTCAGTTCTTCCTTTTCTCTTTTTATTGTCTAATTGTCCTTGCAAACTTTTTTCAACGTAAGGGCAGTAAGAAAACAAATGACGTTTAACAAAAGCAAGTGTAGAGTCTTGCACCTAGGGAGAAATAATTGCATGCACCAGTACAGGCTGGGGGATGACCTGCTGGAGAGGAGCTCTGTAGAGAGGGACCTGGGGTGTCCTGGTGGACGACAGGTTGACCATGAGCCAGCAGTGTGCCCTCGTGGCCAAGAGGGCCACTGGCATTCTGGGATGCAATTAAAAAGAGCGTGGCCAGCAGGTCAAGGGAGGTGATCCTCCCCCTCTACTCTGCCCTGGTGAGGCCTCATCTGGAGTACTGTGTCCAGTTCTGAGCTCCCCAATATAAAAAAAGACAGGGATCTCTTGGAAAGAGTCCAGCGGAGGGCCACAAAGATGGTGAAGGGCCTGGAAGATCTCTCCCATGAAGAAAAGGTAAGTGAACTGAGTCTGTTTAGCCTTGAGAAAAGAAGACTGAGAGGGAACCTTATCCAGGTTTATAAATATGAGGTGTGGGGGACAAAGTAGTGAGGCCAGACTCTTTTCAGAAGTGTGTGGAGACAGGACAAGGGGAAATGGACAGAAACTGCAGCATAGGAGGTTCTGCACGAATGTGCGCAAGAACTTCTTTACGGTGAGGGTGACGGAGCATTGGAACAGGCTGCCCAGGGGGATTGTGGAGTCTCCTTCTCTGGAGATATTCAAGATCCGCCTGGACGCCTACCTGTGCAACCTGGTGTAGGGAGCCTGCTTTGGCAGGGAGGTTGGACTCGATGATCTCTTGAGGTCCCTTCCAACCCCTATGATTCTATGATTCTGTGATTCTGTGTAACCTTTATTATTTCTTTCTGTGTAGTTCTGGGTGTAGATGTACGCCTTAGGGCCATCATCTTCTGTCTCCCAGGTGATTTCTTCAAGGGAGGATAGTACACAACTTATCATGCATCTTACTAGGCCCATACCTGTCACCAAAAAGCAAACCCCAATTGATAACATGGTTCCAATCTTTGCCAGCCAAACTCCCCATCCAGCTAATCCCAGTGACTGGAGAAGGCATGTGAGCCATTCACTGTCATCTTGTTTAAGACTTTCCATTAAATGTTCTAAATCCTCAGTCTTCCCTTCTACCAACTGGGAAGTATCACTACTATTAAAACAACACATTCCCTTCAAATTCCTGACACCTATGACTGTGCCTTAATAACAGATAATCAGTAGTAGCTCTATTTTGTAAGACCTGATGCCAGATTTCTCCTGCTTCCTTACTTATGGCTGCAAGAACCTGGGATGTAAAATTAAATGTTTTTGTGAGGATACAAGCGACCACAGAAAGTTGCTTATGGCTGTGAATGGTTAGTCCCAGAACTCCCACTAAGGATGTGGCTAGAGCAAACATCACATGAACATCTCGGTGCTAAGTGGATAGCACTAGAAGACATTTTTTTGCAGTCTTTCTTAAGGACATATTTTTGGCCTGTACTGAACACCAATATCCCATGGAAATTGAATCAAAATTGAAAAATATAGGAAAGTTACTTCAAACAGTTCTAGCTTGACTTTCTAATTAATAATCAAATGCATTTGAAATGCACAAAACATATATGTTGGGCTGCCCATCAATTTTAGCAAATGCAACCCCAGCCCATATAAGATCATTGAACATGATCTTCCGAGACACCCGTATGGGGTCTGATCGGGGTGTCCATGGGGCAGACTTCTGGGTTCTAATTGGGAAGGCCTTGGCTTCCTCCACCATGCGGACATTGTGCCTAGTTCTTATGCGCTCCATTTCCCCCAGGTCTGCCACCAACTGGGCTGCCTGTTGGACGATGGCCTCTGAAGCCACCAACGGGTTCAGTATGGAGACCAATGTCCCATAAAGATGAGAAGGGGCCTGATGCAATATTAGGTCTCGCATACCTGCCGTAAATTTTTCTGTGTCTGGACTTTCAAATGCATCAGAATACATGGCCTCCCTCATACCCAATTATCAAATGTACATTTGGAGGTCCTCCATAGAGGACCATAAACCGGTATGAAGCAGTACATCTGTTTTATTAGGCCATGTTAGATGGCATGCTGCCATCAACCAGTCTATAATAGAGTGGTTTTCATCAGTATACTGGATGGCAGCATATAATCTTTGCCTCAGGGTTGGGTGTACAGTTACAGATGCTAGCTTGGACATCTCTGTCCCATTAACTAATACACTTTCAGCTCCTGCATCCCATAGTCTTAGTAGCCATGATGGTGTCAATGGTTTACCGGGCTGGATTGGCCTGGTTCCGCGACAATTGGTGCTGGGGACCTGCAGACCCATGCCCCAGGAAAGAAGAAGGGGGAAAGGGAAAAGGGAGATGGGCCTAGAAACAAAACAACAGCAACGATCTGAGAAGGAAAGCTAATTTACTAAATAAGATATCAGAAAGCAAAATAACACAATATAATACAAAGAAACACAATCTACTTCTCACAATCAGGATAGCTGCAAATTGCATACAGACATGCATATGTATATACAGGAAGAGGTTTGGGGACAGCAGCTGTGTGGAATGGATCCATTGCTGAAAAGTCTTGACAGATGACACACTTGGTGTAGCTAGATGGACGGAACTGTAATAGAAAGATACAGAGAGGCCTTAATAGAAATACGTGGGTATGGAAGCACCAGAGGAACAAACATCAGGAGAAAATATATAGGCATGGAATGTATTGATAGTACCTAGATCATCAAATCCCAGCATATGCACCTGCCTCTCCTTGGGACACCCAGATGGGAGACAAAGAACTGTCAGTAAATTCATAGAGGTGGAACAGGACTGAAGACCTAATCACTGTGAGCTCATAAAAGGCACAGAAAGGTGCATCCAAAGCAGCAACATAGAGCCCAAGTATCAGATTTGGCTCAAGGACAGTGCTTGTACAATAGCTCTCCCAGGCAAAGCAAAACAAAGTGATAATAGCAAATAGCAAAAACTGGAAAAAAAAAGAAAAAAAAAAGAGTTTAATGTACAGCAAGAAAAGGATCAAGCAACTGAGCAGAGGAGGGAACACACGTATGTATGTCAGCATCCAGAGTAAATATTGCAGCATCATAACCAGGAACAGCAAGTAGTAGCCTGCCAAGTAGCAGCTTGGTTAAACAGCTATAATGACTAGAAGTTTGGTCTAGTAAGTTACAATCAAATCTGTCATAATCTCAAACCCTTCAAATCCCACATTGGATGTCAAAAAGACTGTTGTGGGTTAACTCTGGTAGGCAGCTACACACCACACAGCCACTAACTCATTTTCTCCCAGTAAGATGGAGAAGAGAATCAGAAGGGCAAAAGTGAGAAAACTCATGGACTGAGATAAGAACAGTTTACTAGGAAGAGCAAAAGCTGCTCATGCAAGCAAAGCAAAATATGGAATTCACTACTTCCCACCAGCAGGCAGTTGTTGAGACATTTCCAGGAAAGCAGATCTCCATCATGGGTAAGAGTTATTTTTGAAGACAAACGCCTTAACTCTGAATGTCTCCTCCTCCTCGTTCTTTCCCCACCAGGCGAGCACAACACCATACGGTATGGAATATCCATTTGATCATTTGAGATTAGCTGCCCTGGCTGTGTTTCCTCCCAACTCCTCATCCTACTTGCTGGGGCACAGAGTGGGAAAAAGAAAACCTCAGTGCCGTGCAAGGAAATTTCTGTACACTTCTAGGCAAATAACAATACAACTATGTGTATAGGAAAAACTGTAGGGGAAATAAGAGGGGAGGAAAAGTAGTGCTTAATTTGGGGTCTAATGATGAATCCATTATTGAAATATATTGCTCTTTGCATTTGTCAGCTGTAAATCATCTTTCGTTTGCTTGTTTTATTTTGTTCACAGAGTTTACTTACTATAATCCCTCTTCTCAGATGTCAGTTGTTTCTGTGTCTACTAAATCCTCGTGCTAGGAAAGAAGTTCTTAGACTTATTTGGCACATCAATTACTATAGGATGGTTTTATGCAGATTTTGGTTTTGAATGGCTGAATATTTTCCTATGAAGACAGGATGAGGGAATTGGGATTGTTTAGCCTAGAGATGAGAAGGCTCTGGGGAGACCCTATAGAAGTCACAGTTTGGCCCGGTTTGGCCTAATTGTGCGACAAGGGGACAAAGAAACTCACAGACCCATGACCCTGAGATTAATAGTCCCATGCAGCACTGACTGAGCTAGACAGGCCTTATTCTCCTGGAGAGGGAGAGTCTCAGTCTTATCCCTTTCCCCTCCCTGACTGGGGACCATGATTACCAATCAAAACCATGACAATGGGGAGGGACTCTTCTTCAGGGAGCATAGCGATTGGACAAAGGGTAATGGTTTTAAGCTAAAAGAGAATAGGTTTACATTAGATATTAGGAAGACATTACTTGCTCTGAAGGTGGTAAGGCAGTGGAACAGGTTACTCAGAGAAGTTATGGATAGCCCCTCCTGGGAAATGGTCAAGGCCATGTTGGATAGGGCTTTGAGAAACCAGATCTAGTGGAATGTGTTCCTGCCCATGGCAGAGGTGGAGAGAGGATTATAACTAGATGATCTTTAAGGCCCCTTTCAATGCAAACCATTCTGTGATTCTATGCATTTTCATACCTCAGGAAAAGTGAACATGTCCAACACAAATTAACAGCAAGTATCCCTCCCCCTGTTATTTGGGAGATATTTTAGCACTGATTGTTTGTGGGTGGGGGGGAGAGGTTGTACAAGAATCCAGAAGACTTGCATATGATTATCTTTTCTATTCATTTGATAAGAATTAGGCAATCTAAATAACAGACCTACCTCATCATACTTGTTAGTGCCAAAAAAAAAATACTGCTTAAACTGAGAAGTACGTTAGCAATTCTGAATCAAATTATGGAAAGCAAAGTGTTACATACCAAGAAATCTTTTCAATTGACACATTTCATTTCACAGAATTACAGAATCACAGAATGGTTGAGGCTGGAAGGGACCTCTGGAGATCACCTGGTCCAACCCTTCTGCTCAAGCAGAGACACCTAGAACAAGTTGCCCAGGACCATATCCAGGCAGTTTTTTAATCTCTTCGATGAGGGAAGCTCCACAACCTCTGTGGGCATCCTGTGCCAGTGCTCAGTTATCCTCACAGTAAGGAAGGGCTTCCTGATGTTCAGACGGAACCTCCTGTGTTTCATTTTGTGCCTGTTGCCTCGTGTTCTGGCACTGGGCACCAATGAAACAAGCCTGGTTCTGTCTTCTTTGCATCCTTCTTTCAGGTATTTATACGCATTGATTAAATCCCCCCCCAAGCTTTCTCTGCTCCAGACTGAACAGACTCAGCTCTCTCAGCCTTTCCTTTTAGGAGAGGTGCTCCAGTCCCTTAATCATCCTTGTGGCCCTTCCCTGGACTCCCTCCAAAATGTCCATGTCTCTCTTGTATCGGGGAGACCAGAACTGGACATGATATTCCAGGTGGGGCCTCACCAGAAGTGAACAGAGGGGAAGGATCACCTCCTTCAACCTGCTGGCAATACTTTGCCTAATGCAGCCCAGGCTACTGTTAGCCTTCTTTGTGGCAATGGCATGTTGCTGGCCCATGTTCAACTTAATTTCCACTGGGACCCCAGGTCCTTTTCAACCAGGCTGCTTTCCAGTCCCCCCCAGCTTGGTGCTTGGGTGCTGGTAGTGGTGCTTATGGTTGTTCCTCCCCAGGTGCAGGACTTTGCACTCCTCCTTGTTGAACTACGTGAGAGAGTTCTCTGTCAGTTAAATTGTAGTGGGGGTCTGCTACAGGCCGTCCAACCAGGAAGACCAAGTGGATGAGGCCCTCTATAAACAGATAGGAACAACTTCACGTTCACAAAACATGGTCCTCATGGGGAATTCGACCACCTTGATATCTGTTGGAAGGACAACACAGCAGAGCACCAGCAATCAAAGAGGTTCCTGGAATGCATTGCTGATAACTTCCTCTTCCAAGTGGTACAGGAACCCACAAGAAACAGTGCTATGCTGGACCTTGTCCTCACCAATGAGGAGGGGCTGGTGAGTAATATGAAGCTCAAGGGCAGCCATGGCTGCAGTAACCATGAAATGGTGGATTTCAAGATCATTAGGTCATCAAAGAGGGTGCACAGCAAGCTTGCTACACTGGACTTCAGGAGAGCAGACTTTGACCTCTTTAGGAATCTGCTTGGCTGGGTGACATGGGATAAAGCCCTGGAGGGAAGAGGGGCCCAAGAAAGCTGGTTGGTATTCAAGGACCATCTCCCCCACGCCCAGAAACAGTGCATTCTGAGAAAGAGGAAGGCGGACAAGAATGCCAGGAGGCCTCTGTGGATGAACAAGGAGTTCCTGGACTTATTTAGGTGCATAAAGAAAGTCTATAGGGAGTGGAAGCAGGAATGGGTTACCCGGGAGGACTACAAAGAAGTTGCCTGAGCAGCCAGAGATCAGGTTAGGAAAGCTAAAAGCCAGATGGAATTAAATTTAGCCAGGGACATAAAGGGGAACAAGAAGAAATTCTTCATGTATATCAGCGATAAAAGGAAGGTCAGGGAAGATGTGGGCCCTCTCTGGAAGGAAACCAGAAACCTGATCTATGAGGCATATGGAGAAAGCTGAGGTGCTCAATGACTTCTTTGTCTTCACTTTTGTCTTCACCAACAAGGGTTCTAGCTGTGCCACCCATGCTGCAGAAAGCAATGGTAAGAACTGGGAGAAAGAAGATCTGCCTGCTGTAAGTAAAAATCAGGTTCAAGACCATCCAAAGAACCTGAAGGTGCACGAGCACCTTCCTAGCATCTGAAGAGACCTAATATTCACTTGCTATCTATATTCCTCCTTTTAGTCTACCTTATTAAATAGCTATTTTACTAAGGCACTTGTTATTGGGCCTTTCTTATTGAGATCCAGAAAGAACCTTGCACCATCTGATTTGCACTCACCTCCCTGCCCCCACCACACCGTTGCAGAACAGGGGCAAAAAGGAAAACTGAAAGAGAATGGTATTTTAAAGGGGACACGTGCCTTGTGGACTTCATTTGGTTGTTTCTGGACACAGTTTTGGGGCTACACTTTCCTAGTGCATAATGCCAGAGTCTATGATAGCTACTTTGTTGTTTGTCACCTTCTGAAGGAAAAGATGGATGTGCAATTAATCACCCTAGGTGGTAAGCTAAAGTACCCAGTCTGAGCATACGTTTCATAGCCTCTTTAATTTTTTTTTTGCCCATGAAACTAAATAGACTTCCTCAGTCTTTGGGTACTGTCCTATTGTTAAACAAACCAGCCTATATCAGTACTGAAGGCTGCAAAGGTTATTTCTCCCATTTTTTCAACACTACAGGAAATCAAAGTTGTGCAGGCCCTCTCAGGTTCCATGGAATTAAGTATGTCAAGTTTCCCTAAGTATTTCCTGACCCAATCTTCTTTTACAAAGGGTACATCTACCTTGCTCCAGTTCTTCCCCCCGGCTGCTGGGACCTGGGATTCCCAAGGGCCCATCTTGATAGTAAGGACTGAGGCAAAGGCAGCACTCAGTACCTCAGCCTTTTCACTGTCTCGTGTCACCAGGTCCTCCATTTTGTTCAGCAGCAGGCCCGCCCACATTTTCCCTAGCCTGCCTTTTGTCACCTAAGTACCTAGAGAAGCCCTTCTTGTTGGTGTTGACATCTCTGGCTGTATGGGAACTGTTGAATCACAGCCTGAACCACTGATTGATCACCTGAGGTGAGCACTGGGTCAGCTGCAGGGGCACAAGTGAGTGTGATTGGAAGGGGTGGAGTTTGACTCCACCTCTCCCAAGACCCCATTTAAGGGCTGACCACCACCAGGGAAGGATCTCTGGTTGGAGATCCCTCCCTAGTGGAGTTATCAGCGAGCCTCAACCATCTTTAAATGTGAGCCACTCTTTTCTTATTTTCTTACTAACCATCTGTACATCATTTACTTAAGCCTATCAAAAGTATACCATCTTTGGCACTATTTCTTTTGGGTGCTTTTTTGGGGGGTTATTTGCCCTACGCTGGCCAAATTTGGTTCCATTAGGTCTTTCCTAACTTCATCCCTGGATGCTCAGATATCTCTATTCCTCCCAGGTTGCCTATCCTTGATTCTACCCTCTGTATGCTTCCTTTCTGTGATTGAGTTTATCCAGGGGCTCATTGTTTGTCCATGCAGGCCTCCTGGCAATTTTTCCTAACTTCCTTCCCTTCAGGATCCTTAACTCCACCATCTCACAGTCACTGCAGCCAAGGCTGCCTTTGACCTTCACATTCCCAACAAGCCCCTCTTTCTTTATGAGAAAGAGGTCCAACAAAACACCTCTCTTTGTTGGCTCTTCTATCACTTGGAGAAGGAAGCTATCATCAGTGCCTCCTGGATTGCTTATGCCCTGCTGTGTTGTTCCTCCAACAGATATTGAGGTGGTTGAAGTCCCCCGTGAGGACCGGGACTTATGAAAGGGAGGCAGCTCCTACCTGTCTGTGGATGATTTCATCTGCTTGTTCTACATGGAAATTCATTTCAGAATGACTTCTTTCACAGAAGAATAGTCTTATGACTGATAGTCACTGAACTATCAGGGCAAATATATGGAGAGTTGCAAGCAAGAGATATGTTTTAAATATCACAGAAGGCAAAGGCAGTGACTGGGATAATGAAGAACCACCCACTGTAGGAGAAGATCAGGTTCAAGACCATCTAAAGAACTTGGATGTGCACAAGTCCATGGGACCTGATGAGATGGTCCCGAGGGAACTGGTGGATAAGTTGCTAAGCTACTATCCATCAAATTTGAGAAGTGTCAGTCTGGTTAAGTTCCCACTGACTGAAAAAGGGGAAGCAAACTCCCCATTTTTAAAAAAGGGGAAAAAAAGAAAACTGGGGAACTACTGGCCAGTCACTATCACCACTTTGCTTGGCAGAATCATGGAGTAGGTGCTCCTGGAAACTATGCTAAAGCACATCATGAATAGAGAGGTGATTGGTGACAGCCAATATGACTTCATTAAGGGCAAATTGTGCCTGACAAATCTGATGGCTTTCCACAATGGGGTTTCAGTATTGTTGGATAAGGGAAGAGCAACTGACGTCATCTATCTGGACTTGTGCAAAGCATTTGACACTGTCCCACACAACATACTTATCTCTAAATCATAAAGACATGGATTTGACAGATTGACCACTTGGTGAACAAAGAAATGGCTGTATGGTTGCACTCAAAGAGTTGTGGTCGAATGCCTCAATGCTGAGGTGGAGATGAGTGATGAGTGGTGTCCCTCAGGGGTCTGTATTGGGATGAATATTAGAAGGGCTGCTCCAAAAGTGATGTCTCCTATTTGATTATGTTGACCCACAATGACAGAGGTGGATCTTGGTGGTATGGCAGTAGAGGCTCAACCTTCCCCAGTATTCCATTACATTTTGTTGGCCTGTGACAGATGGCAGCAGAGGGGCAGTCTGACAAAATCATTTCTGACATGGAAGTGAGTATGAAGCAAAGGTGTGTAATTGGATTCCTGCATGTGGAAAAAAGTTGTACCCACTGACATTCATCAAAGCTTGTTGAATGTTTATGGAGACCAAACAGTGGATGTTAGCACAGTAAGACAGTGGGTGGTGCGTTTCAACAGTGGTGACAGCAACGTGAAAGCCACCTTTCAGACAGCCATGTGGATTTTTACAAGTGCAGCACGCAGGCTCTTGTACATCACTGGTGAGAATGCATAGTTAATGGTGGTGACTGTGTTAAAAAAAAGTGCTTTGTAGATGAGAATTTCCTCTATCAAGTAGTTTTATTGTGTTCTTTGCATCTGTTGTAGTTTCCATGTGTATGGGAACTGTTGAATCATGGCCTGAACCACTGATTGATCACCTGAGGTGAGCACTGAGTCAACTGCAGGAGCACAGGTGAAGGCAATTCACCTGTGTGACCGGAAGGGGTGGAGTCTGGCTCCACCTCTCCCAGACCCCATTTAAGGTCTGAACAGCAGTAAGGAAGGATCTCATGTTGGAGATCCCTCTCCTGTGAAGTCCTGGGTGAGTCTTGACCATTGTTGACAGGTGAGCCTTTCTTTATTTACAGGTTGTTTGTATACCATCTGTATAAGCCATACAAAATATACTGCCCACCTCTGTTATTTTGTGTGGGTGCTATTCTTTTGGGTTATTCACCCTACACTATGGAAATAAACAGGAGGGGTTACTTGGGGAGGGATCTTTGTATTTAGTGTCTTAATTGGCAACGTGAACTGTGGGTCTGAGTGCACCCTCAGCAAGATCGGGAACAACACTAAGTTGTGTGGCAGGGTCAACACCCTGCAGGGAAGGGATGCCATCCAGAAGGACCTTCCCAGCATTGAGAAGTGGGCCTGTGCAAACCTTACAGAAGTTCAACATGGCCAGAGTGCAAGGTCATGCACTGGATTCAGGGCAATCCTCAGCAGAAATAAAGGCTGAATGGAGAATGGTTTGAGAGCAACCCTGCAGAGGAAGGCCTGAAGGTGTTGGTTGATGAAAAACTCTACGTGAGCTTGCAATGTGCGTTTGCAGCCCAGGAAGCCAAACACCTTCTGGGTTCTATTAAAAGAAATGTAGCTAGCAGGTCAAGGGAGGTGATTATTCCCCTCTATTCCACACTCACAAGACCCCATCTAGAGTATTGTGTTCAGCTCTGAGGCCCCGAGCGTAAGGACATGGACCTGTCTGGAGCAACTCCAGAGGAGGGCCATTAGGATGATCAGAGGGCTGGAGCACCTTTCCTATGAAGAGAGACTGGGAGAGAACTATATTCCCCAGATGCTTTGCATTTTTACATGTTTATGCTCACAGGGAAAGATAAAAACTGTATGTGGTTACGGGACCATCTCTCTTCCCTTTGGGATTGAGCTGGTACGCTAGTAACAATATTCAATATATACGAGGACCAAGACAGAAAACCCCTAGTTTTTTAATTGATTCTTACGCTTTAAATTTTTGAACTAAAATTTCCGCCATCACCTGCTTCCATTTCAGCCATATCAAAGTTAGAAAGACAAATAGAAGACATGTTGGAAAAATTATTCTGACTGATTAATAGGGATGAAATCTTGGCAGCTATCAAGAGCAAACTCATGGCTCTGTGGAGTTACTTATGTGCAAATGGAGAAGATATGAAGGAATGGCATAAAAAACCTACCCCTGCACAGTGAGCGTCAGTGCGAGAATTACAATGCATATCAACTACCAAAGAAATTGTTCCTGCCTCTACAGGTGACCAATAGAGGGGCCCTGCCTTCCTTCAGAGGAGGGAAAGGGATAATAGAGTGTATTGGACTGTATGGATTAGATGGCCTGGCACATCAGAACCACAAAAATATAAGGTACTGGTGGATGCTGGTGCATGGTGTACTCTAATGCCCTTGAGTTATAAAGGGACAGAACTGATTTATATCTATGGAGTGACTGGGGGCTCTCAGGAATTGTCTGTGTTGGAGGCAGAAATAAGCCTCAGTGGAAAAGATTGGCAGAAGCATCCTTAAGGGACTGGACAGGGGGCTCCATGCATACTTGGTATAGACTATCTCAGAAGGGGGCACTTCAAGGATCCCAAGGGGTATCGATGGGCTTTTGGAATAGCTGCTGTGGACAAGGACAATATAAAGCAGCTGTCAGTTTTGCATGGCCTGTCAGAAGATCCATCTGTTGTGGGGTTGCTACATGTGGAGGAGCAACAGATAGCAAATTGCTACTGAGATGGTGCACAGACAGTAGTATCACACCAACAGGGATTCCATGCTCCTGATTTGTAAGCTGTTTTGTCAGCTAGAGAGCCAGGGAGTGATCAGCAAAACTCACTCACCGTTTAACAGCCCCATTTGGCCAGTGGGTAAAGCCAGTGGAGAATGGAGGCTGACAGTGGATTATTGCGGCCTGGATGAAGTCACACCCCCAATGGGTGCTGCTGTGCCAGACATGCTTCGACACCAGTATGAACTGGAGTCAAAAGCAGCTAAGTGGTATGCCACCACTGGCATTGCAAATGCTTTCTTTTCTATTCATTTGTCCTTAGAATGCAGGCCACAGTTTGCCTTCACCAGGAGGGGCCTTCAATATACCTGGAACTGGTTGCCCTGGGGTGGAATCACAGCCCATCTATTTGTCATGGGTTGATCCAAACTGCATTGGAACAGGGCAGTGCTCCTGAGCACTTACAATACATTGATGACATCATTGTGTGGGGCGATGAAGCAGTGGAATTTATTGGGAAAGGAGTGAGAATAATCCAGATCCTCCTGTGATCTGACTTTGCTATTAAGTGAAGCAAAGCGAAGGGGCCTGCACAGGAAATCCAGTTCCTAGGTATAAAGTGGCTAGATGGATGTCGTCACATCCCTACAGATGTGATTAACAAAATCACTGCCATGTCTCCACCCACCAGTAAGACAGAGACAGAAGCTTTTCTGGGTGTAGTGGGCTTTTGGAGAATGCATGTTCCAAACTAGAGTCTCATTGTGAGCCCTCTCTTTTGGGTGTCGTGGAAGAAGAATGATTTTGTATGGGGCCCTGAGCAGCAGCAGGCCTTGGAGCAAATTATGCAGGAGGTAGCCCGTTCCATGGCCCTGGGGCCAGGACAGACGGGACAGGATGTAAAGAACATCCTCAACACTGCTGCTGGAAAGGAAGGTCCCACTTGGAGTTTGTGGCAAAGAGCTTCTTGAGAGACCCGAGGCTGACCCCTTCGATTCTGGAGTCGAGCATACAGGGGGTCTGAGGAGCGCTACACTCCAACTGAGAAGGAGATCTTAGCCGCGTACAAGGGGGTTCGAGCTGCTTCCGAAGTAATTGGTACTGAAACGCAGCTCCTTCTGGCACCTCGACTGCCAGTGCTGGACTGGACGTTTAAAGGAAAGGTTCCCTCCACCCATCATGCTACTGATGCCACTTGGAGTAAGTGGATTGCGCTGATTACACAGTGAGCTCGGATGGGGAACCTCAGTCATCCAGGAATCCTGGAGGTGATCATGGACTGGACTGAAGGTAAAAAGTTTGGAACAACACCAGCAGAGGAGGTATCATGTGCTAAAGAGGCCCCGCCATATAATGAGCTAGCAGAGAATGGAAAGAGATATGCCCTGTTCTCAGATGGATCCTGTTGCATTGTTGGTAAGCGCCGTAGATGGAAATCTACTGTGTGGAGCCTCACGTGACGAGTTGCAGAGGCCACTGAAGGAAAAGGAGAATCGAGCCGATTTGCAGAGGTGAAGGCTGTCCAACTGGCCTTAGATATTGCTGAACGAGAGAGGTGGCCAGTGCTTTATTTTTACACTGACTCACGGATGGTGGCAGATGCTTTATCAGGGTGGCTACAGCAGTGGGAACAAAATGGTTGGCAACGGAGGGGTAAGCCTATTTGGGCCGCGTGAACTGTGGAAAGACATTACTGCCTGAATAAAGAATATGGCTGTGAAAGTGTACCATGTAGATGCTCATGTTCCTAAGAGCCAGACAACTGAAGAACAACAAAATAACCATCTGGTAGGTCGAGCTGACAAAGTTAAGGTGGGTCTGTTAGATTTGGACGGACAACACAAGAGTAAACTATTTTTAGCTTGATGGGCCCCATGAGACCTCTGGCCATCAAGGTAGAGATGCAACATATAAGTGGGCTGGACACTGAGGGGTGGACTTAACTATGGATGCTATTACACAGGTTATCCATGGCTGTGATAGATGCTCCTCAATTAAAGAAGCCAAGAGGATGAAACCTCTTTGGGGGGAAGGGCGATGGCAGAAGTATAAATATGGGGAGGCGTGGCGGATTGATTATATCACCTTGCCACAATCTTGTGATGGTAAGCATTATGTGCTCACCATGGTGGAGGCAACTACTGGGTGGCTTGAAACATACGCGGTACCCCATGCTACTGCCTGAAATACCATTTTAGGTCTCGAGAAACAAGTTTTATGGCAACATGGCACTCCAGAAAGAACTGAGTCAGATAATGGGACTCTTCAGAAAGTCTCTTGTAAACACTTGGGCCAAAGATCATGGCATTGAATGGGTTTATCATATCCCTTATCATGCACCTGCTTCTGGTAAGATTGAAAGATACAATGGGTTGTTAAAAACCATGTTGAAAGCAATGGGTGGCCGAACGTTTAAGCTCTGGGAGAAGCATTTGGCAGAAGCCACCTGGTTGGTCAACACCTGAGGATTCATCGTGTGGTCCTGCCCAGTCCAGCTCTCTACCTACTGTAGAGGGAGATAAGGTCCCTGTAGTACATGTGAAGAGTATTTTTGGGAGAAGCTCTTTGAGTCCTTCCAGCTTCTGGAAAGGACAAACATTTCTGTGGAACTGTTTTTACTCTGGGTCTTGGATCCACTTGATGGGTGATGCAGAAGAAAGGGGATGTTCAATGTGCACCACAAGGGAATTTGATGTTGGCTGAGTGCCCTCAGTTATTCCATGTTTGTGTGTATATACACGTTGTGCGTGTTTGTGCGTAATGCTTGTTAATCTTCGATTTTATGCATACATATATTAAGCATGTTGTAATGATGTTGCATAAGAGGTGGGTTGTTATGGTTTTATGTTTTTTGTTATATTATTGAAATTCCACATAATAACATCATGTAGTGTATTGGGAGTTAAATAATTAATGCTTACTCTCTCTCTCTTGCTCGTTTTATTTGATTCATTAGCCTCAATGGGGCCTCAATCGACCTGGAGTATCTCCCCTATGAAGAAAAGGCTAAGTGATCTGGGTCTGTTCTGCCTTGAGAAATGAAGACTGAGAGGGGACCTGATCCAGGTTTCTCTGAGGTGTGGGGGACAAAGTACTTAATACAACGCTTTCAGAAGCGTGTGGAGACAGGACAAGGGGAAACAGACAGAAACTGCAGCACAGGAGGTTCTGCGCAAATGTGCACATTAACTTCTTTACGATGAGGGTGATGGAGCACTGGAACGGGCTGCCCAGGGGGGCTGTGGAATCTCCTTCTCTGGAGATATTCAAGACCCACCTGGACACCTACCTGTGCAACCTGGTGTAGGGAACCTTCTTTGGCAGGGGGGTTGGACTTCATGATCTCTTGAGGTCCCTTCCAACCTATATGATTCTATGATTCTCAATTCCAATTATATTGTATTATATTGTGTTATTTTGCTTTCTGATATCTTATTTAGTAAATTAGCTTTCCTCCTCAGATTGCTGCCACTGTTTTGTTCCTAGGCCCTTCTCCCTTTTTCCTTTTCCCCCTTCCTCTTCCCTGGGGTGTGGGCCCGTTGGTCCCCTGCCTCAATTGTCAAGGTACTAGGTCCCATTTAAGGGCTGACCACCACCAGGGAAGGATCTCTGGTTGGAGATCCCTCCCTAGTGGAGTTTTCGGTGAGCCTCAACCATCTTTGAAGGTGAGCCACTCTTTTCTTATTAATTTTCTTATTAACTATCTGTACACCATCTACTTAAACCTATCAAAAATATACCAGCTTTGGCACTATTTCTTTTGGGTGCTATTTTTGGGGGTTATTTGCCCTACAATTGGCGAGCCAGGCAGGCTTAAAGAATATATATATACATATACAATAATTAACCATGTCCTTCATTTGGAACATTTTCAAATGGGGCAGGGGGGAGAACGTTACTCCCCTGGACCAAACAATTCCTGGTCAAATCCCGGGATTTATCGGGTCATCCTATTATGGTCTTGCCACCGTTATTGAAAAATGGGGACCCCTGCGGGTTACAGGGACTGTTTCTCCTTCTCCAGCCCGGCTGACAGATTATTTTCAAGGTCTAGATAGGGACATACTAGTTACAAAAGAACGTCGGCTAGCTGCTTCTGCTGTGGCCTGGCCTCTAATAATGGCCTTACATAAACTGGAAATAACAAATACAAACATAGAATCCGAAAATCAATTATTAAGAGATCGTATTGAAAAGTTGGAACAACAGTTGGGCACATCAGTAGCCAAAAGACCTGGACTAGATGTGCCAACAAAACAAATTCGTACCATATCAGTGGAGGACGCCCAGGTCCCTGAAGTAGCGGACCTGGATGTCTCAGAAAAAAAGATTTCTAAATCAGATCTCGAAGCTCCATCTCTGGAGGATCCGTTTGAGATCCGACCAATCATAACTCAAAAAACAAAAAAAATGCAAGATAGACCAGCGGGAGTGCCTCCTGACCAATGGCCCCCCGCTGAAACATGCTTGCACGTGACAGCGCGCCCGTATACAGCGAATGAGTTGATGGACCTAGTGCAGCGATTCCATCAAAAACCAAGAGAAAGCATACCATCATGGCTCCTGAGGTTATGGGATGCAGGAGCTGAAAGCGTGTTAGTCAGTGGGACAGAGATGTCAAAACTGGCATCTATAACTATACACCCAGCCCTGAGGCAAAGATTATATGCTGCCATCCACTATACTACTGAGAATCATTCTATTATAGATTGGTTGATGGCAGCATGCCGCTTAACATGGCCCAACAAATCTGACATTCCACTCAATACCGGTTTATGGTCCTCTACGGAGGACCTCCAAACATACATCCGAGAACTGGGTATGAGGGAGGCTATGTTTTCAGAGACCTTTGAGAGTCCTGATACGGAAAAATTTACAGCAGGTATGCGAGACCTAATACTACAACAAGCCCCCTCTCACCTTTATGGGACTTTGGTCTCCATACTAAACCCTTTGGTGGCTTCGGAGGCTATCGTCCAACAGGCAGCCCAGTTGGTGGCAGACCTTGGGGAAACGGAGCGCATAAGAACTAGGCGCAATGTCCGTCTGGTAGAAACAGCTGAGGCCTTCCCCATTAAAACTAAGAAGCCTGTCCCACGGATACTCCGATCGGGCCCCATACGGGTATCCCGGAAGACCATGTTCAATGATCTTATACGGACCGGGGTTGCCTTTGCTAAAATCGATGGGCAACCCAACCATGTCTTGTTACAACTCTGGAAACAACTTAGAAACGATCAAAAATTTCAGAGTACTCCCAGAAAACTGGGAGTACGAATAATACAGGCAGCACCAACGACAACCTGGAATTTGGCTGACTTTATAGTCCCAAATAGAAGGAAGAAACATCCACAGGTGTTGCGGGATACAATGCCTGAACCACCTGCGGTAAAAGACTTAGATTTAGCCAACTTCATGGAGTAACGAAGGACTTTGGTCCCCTTAGGGCCTCCAGATGTGACCGGAGGCCCTATGTAGAATTAGACATCTTTTGGTCAGAGAAGAATGTTCAAAAGGTGATGGCGCTAGTAGACACTGGTGCGGAAACATCAATTATATATGGAGACCCAACAAAGTTTAAGGGGAATAGAGTGATGATTGGTGGGTTTGGGGGACAGACCATTCCAGTCACCCAAACATGGCTGAAATTGGGAGTTGGGCGTCTCCCACCCCGGGAGTATGAAGTGTCGATCGCCCCAATCCCAGAATACATCTTGGGCATAGACATTTTATGGGGTCTGGCTCTCCAGACGACTGTGGGAGAGTTCAGACTTTGACAGTGGTACATTAGTATCCCGGTGATACAGGCAGTATTGAGGGGCCATGCGAAACATGAGCCCATTTGTTTGCCGAAACCACGCTGGATTACTAATGTAAGACAGTATAGACTCCCGGGGGGCAGGAAGAAATATCAAAAACGGTGCAGGAACTAGAAAAAGTAGGTATTATAAGACCTGCACATAGTCCATATAATTCCCCCATATGGCCAGTGCGGAAGTCGGATGGAACATGGCGAATGACGGTAGATTATAGGGAATTAAATGAGGTCACGCCGCCCATCCATGCGGCCGTACCCAATATTGCTTCCCTAATGGACACACTCAGTAGGGAAATGAAGACCTACCATTGTGTCCTGGATTTGGCAAATGCGTTTTTTAGTATCCCGATTGCCAAAGAATCGCAAGATCAATTTGCATTCACATGGGGAGGCAGGCAGTGGACCTTTCAGGTCCTGCCACAGGGGTACGTGCACTCACCAACATACTGTCATAACTTGGTGGCGCGTGACCTAGGTAATTGGAGGAAACCTAATAATAACGTCAACCTGTACCACTACATTGATGATCTCCTGTTAACATCTGACTCACTGGAAGCAGTAGGAGCGGCGGCAGATTCATTAACCTCCTACCTAAATGAAAGAGGATGGGCTATCAATCCTTAAAAGGTGCAAGGTCCAGGCCTGTCCGTAAAATTTCTGGGGGTAGCCTGGTCAGGAAAGACCCAAGTGCTACCCAGTGCCATCATAGATAAGGTTCAGGCATTCCTAGTCCCTACAACACCAAAGCAGCTGCAGGAATTTCTAGGTGTATTGGGATACTGGCGTTCCTTTATACCTCATTTGGTGCAGCTGCTGAGACCTTTGTATAGACTCACAAAAAAGGGCCAATCATGGGATTGGGGGAGAACAGAACAGGATGCTTTCCAGCAAGCAAAACAGGCGGTGAAACAAGCCCAGGCATTGGGTATATTCGATCCTACCCTCCCAGCTGAATTGGATGTTCATGTTAATCAGGATGGCTTTGGCTGGGGCCTGTGGCAACATCAGAGTTCTGTTCGGACCCCCATTGGATTTTGGTCTCAGGTCTGGCACGGAGCAGAAGAAAGGTATAGTATGATTGAAAAACAACTATTGGCTGCCTATACCGCATTACAAGCAGTAGAGCCAATAACCCAGACGGCCGAAGTCATAGACCGACCTTCCTAAGACAGGGGTGGCCCAGGCACAGACGGTGGCACGATGGGTCGCCTATCTCAGCCAGAGGAGTAGTCTGTCTTCCTCACCGTTGAAAGAAGAACTCCAAAAGATTCTAGGCCCAGTGACGTATCACAGTGATGCACCAAAACAAACCTTGGTTGCTCCGCCGGAGAAGTGTCCCGTCCAGGAAGGAAAATATCCCATTCCTGAAGATGCCTGGTACACGGATGGGTCCAGCAAGGGCAACCCAAGTAAGTGGAGAGCAGTAGCATACCATCCCGCTACAGATACAATGTGGTTTGAAGAGGGGGATGGTCAAAGCAGCCAGTGGGCAGAGCTGCGGGCCGTGTGGATGGTTATAACCAAAGAACCTGGTGACGGTGTCCTGAATATCTGCACAGATAGTTGGGCTGTGTACCGGGGGCTCACTCTTTGGATCGCACAGTGGGCTACCCAGGAGTGGACTATCCACTCCCGACCGATCTGGGGCCAAGATATGTGGTTAGACATATGGAATACAGTTAGATGGGTCGAGAACTCACCATCTGAGAACATTGCCTACTGGTTACATCAAAAGCTGCGGCATGCTGGACAGAAGACCATGTGGGCAGCTGCCAAAGCATCGGACTGCCCGTACAACTATCGGATGTAGCTCAAGCATGTCGAGACTGTGATGCCTGCTCCAGAATGAGACCGAGGTCGTTGCCTGAAACAACAGCCCATCTTGCTAGAGGACACAATCCTCTACAGCGATGGCAGGTTGATTATATTGGGCCCCTCCCTCGATCTGAGGGGGCGAGATATGCCCTAACCTGTGTTGACACCGTGCGTGGGCTAATGCAGGCCTATCCAGTACCAAAAGCCAACCAGGCATATACCATCAAGGCGCTCACAAGATTGATGGCTGCCTACGGGACACCACAAGTCATTGAGAGCGACCAAGGGACTCATTTCACGGGTGCAATGATACAACGCTGGGCAGAAGAGAACAATATTGAATGGCGATTCCACCTGCCATACAATCTAACGGGGGCAGGCCTGATTGAGCGTTATAACGGTATTCTCAAGGCTGCCCTGAAGACAGACTCTCAGTCTCTGCAGGGGTGGACGAAGAGACTCCACGAAACCCTGCGAGATCTGAATGAAAGACCTAGAGATGGCAGACCCAGTGCCTTGAAAATGTTACAAACAACATGGGCCTCCCCGCTTAGGATCCAAATTACAGGTACCGATAATGAGGTAAGACCTCAGACCGGCCGTGAGAACAATCTTCTGCTCCCTGCCCCTGAGAACCTGAAACCAGGCACCAATAAAATAAGATGGCCTTGGAAGGTGCAGGTAGGACCACGATGGTGTGGCCTACTTGCACCTTGGGGGAGATTATTGGAGGTGGGGGGTTCGGTAGTCCCTCCGGTAATTGGTACATGGCCTACTGATATTGTGGTCAACACTCCAGTCTTTATTGCTAAAGGAAACCCTATCATGTCTCTGTGGCAGATCAGGACACCCCCTTTGGTGCCTGATATAATCGTGCAGCCACAGACATCTGGGCAAAAGGTTTGGTACAGGCGGCCAGGGCATGTCGTGATATCTTTCTTTGATTTCTGATATCTTATTTAGTAAATTAGCTTTCCTCCTCAGATTGCTGCCACTGTTTTGTTCCTAGGCCCTTCTCCCTTTTTCCTTTTCCCCCTTCCTCTTCCCTGGGGTGTGGGCCCGTGGGTCCCCTGCCTCAATTGTCAAGGTACTAGGTCTAACCGGTCTGCAAACCGCTGACACACATATAAACACCAAGAGGGAGGTTGAGGCCACAAATTTTGTCCAATATTTATTCCAAATTCTAAGCTACTTAGGAATATAGCTAAGTTACAATAGTTAAGTGAGAAATCCTAGCAAACTGTTTACAAAGCAGGGATAGTCACCACCAGGTATCCAGTGATATCTTGTTGGTCCCCTTAGGGAGGGAGCAAGTTGGTCAGTGATGTCTTGCCAAACTGCTGCTGTGCAGGTTAACAATGGAGGTACCCATTTTTCCTTGGAACTGCTCAGGTTTTGGTTCTCTCCATAGCATCCTTTTTGGTTGCCAGGGGCAGCAGCTGGTTTTCAAGGACACTTCTCTTTGGTTTGTCAGTGGTGACAGTGATGGTAGTTGCAAAAGCATGTCTGTAGTACATGTCCTTCCCATTGGGTAATTGGCAGTTGATCTTACTATTGTTGCTTGGGAGGTTGTTAGGTATGCATACTGACTGCATCGTGGTCTTCTCCTATGAGATGACCCCCATAAGTCAGCTTGAATGCCCAGAAGAAGCAACAGCTGAAAAGGTTTCTCCTGGTCACCCAGCCATGTATGTTTCTCTTACCACTGTGCTTATGGTAACCATTAACCCCAAAAGATTGTCAAGCAGGTTATGTCTCAGATGGGTGCCACTGGACAAGGTTTGAGCCAGAAATCATTCTGGTTTCTTACACCTACCGTGGCAGGGGGATAGTTAAGTAGATGATCTTTAAGTTTCCTTCCAACCCAAACCATTCCATGGTTCTGAAGGAAAAGAGAGATGTGCAGAAAATCACCCAAGGTTTTAAGTCTGTGTGCAGAAGTACTCAGACTGATATGTTTCATAGTCTCTTTAAATTTTTTACCCATGAAACTAAATAACTGTCCTCAGTCTTCTGGTATTGAGGGCTACAAAGATAATTTCCCCCATTTTTTTCAACACTGCAGAAAATCAAAGTTATGTGGTCCCTCTTCTACCACTGGGGTACTATAAGGTGGACAGCACGATGCTTGAGGAAGAAATTCAGTTATTGGGATGGAACACAGACAGTCAGGAGAAGTGCAGGCACTTTCTGCAGTGGATAGTACCCAGTGAGCGGTGGTCAATGACTCAATGTCCAGATGGAGATCAGTGACAAGTGGTGTCCCTCAGGGGTCAGTACTGGGACCAGTGCTCTATAACATCTTCATCAATGATATTGACAGTGGGGTCAAGTGCATGCTCAGCAAGCTTGCAGATGCCAACTAGCTATGTGGTGTGGTCAACACGCTTGAGGGATGGGATGCTGTGTCAGGGACCTAAAGGCCCCTGACTGAAGAATGATCCTGGGATGGAACAAAGTATTCTGACAGTTTTAAGGGAAGTGATATTTGAGGTTACAGGTGTTTATCTTGTTTTGTAAGCAGGTGCTCCACTTGGTCTCTGTATCACGTGTTGGCCACATGGGTACAGTGTGCAAATGGAAAATAACCTACAGACCATGGAGAGAATAAAAGCAGGAGGGAGGCTGTGGTGGAGGAGAGAAGTGCCAACAGTTTATGGGCTGGTTCGGGCCAGTTCTGTGACAATTGGGGCAGGGGGACCCATGGACCCACACCCCAGGAAAGGGGAAGGGAGAAAGGGAAAAGGGAGATGGGCCTAAAAACAAAACAGCAGCAATGATGTGAGGAGGAGAGCTAATTTACTAAATAAGATTGAATGCAAAGTAACACAGTATAATACAATATAATTAGAATTGGAGCTGATAAATAAAATGAGAGAGTGTCTGAAAACCAAAGGCCTTATGCTAACGCTGAAGGTGAGACAGCTAGGGAGCACCCACTGCTGGATTGATCCAAAAGGTCAAGTGTGTCTCTTGACAGTACAAGCTGGATGTTAATGGCTTATGGGCAGGTTCAGCCTGGTTCTGTGACTAAATAGGGCAGAGAGACCCACCAACCCATGCTTCAAGAGAGGGGGAAGGGGAAAAAGGGAAAAGTAGGGAGATGGGCTAAAGAATAAAGCAGCAGCAATAAGCTAAGGGAGAAAACTATCTTACTAAATATGATATCAGCTGTCTTACTAAATATGATATCGGAATGCAAGATAACGCAATATAATAAAATATAATTGGAACTGAAGCTAATAAATCAAATAAAATGAGTGTATCTAAAATCCAAAGACCTTACTCTAATGCTGAAGGCAAGTTGGCTAGGGAGTATGCACTGCAGAGACGAGTAGTAAAAGGAGGCACCATTTCTAAACAGAAAATGAAAACAGAACAGTGAAAGTCTTCTGGGAGTTGTAGTTCTTCTCTTCTGAGAATGGTATACCTGGAACTATTGTCAGCCCACAGAACTGGAGCATTAGCTCTTTAACTCCCAATGCACTACATGATGTTATGATGTGGAATACTGATAACAAAAGTCATAAAACCATGACAGAGGGGCAAGAAGAAAGCAATAGTAAAAAGACCGAAAATTAAAAGCAAGGGTTTGTTATAGAACAGCAATCTCCATGAATCTCCCAGTAGGCAGCAGGGATAGGGATTGTTGCTTCTCTCTCAATTGGTGTTGGGATGTTCTCAGCAGAAAGACAAAAGGCAAGAAAGGCACGAGTCCTTTGTTTGCGAAGTCCTTATAAACTGTCTGATCCTTCTCTGGTTTCCCGTGGTTACAGCACATTTTGCATGTTCGATACCAGGGCCCCTCATCTTAGGGTCACCTCATCCCATCTCAGGAGCTGCCTGGAATGTAACATGAGCTGGAATGCTCCCCTTATCTTCATTGCCCCTGGCAACCATGTGTAGACAGAGGTAAGGTCTGACCAGCAGGAAGGCCTGTAAAACCTCAGGCAGACTTTGAGACAAAGAACTCTGTATAGTATCTCACACCTGTATCAATCCCGCCTTTTCTTCTGAGAGTTTGTAGCTAACACACTACAACCCTCACTTATAACAATTTTCTCCAACAGTCAGAACAATAATTACAGCGCTATATCTTTACACACACAATTATACATACAGCAATAACAACAACAAAAAAATCCAAAACAATTTCTTCAACTCAACACTGTTTGTTCAATTCTCTTCCCGTAAGACCATAAGCAATGAAAATTGTTGTGCGTTTTTAGTGCTGGATTCATTTTTTGCATTCCATATCAAAGCACACCAGACTGTTGAGTTTGTCAACCCTACCTATTTCTGTCAGGTTCAACAATACTCCTGCTAATGGATACCTTGTTTGCATGCTCCTTGGTAACTGGTTACATATCCAGAAATCAGAGAAATTAGTTAAATTAGCTAGTTTTCTTACTATTTGTAAATATACATTACTTTTCCATCCTTCACAGCCTACGAAGCAAATTCCTACCAGCAAAGCTGCTTTATACGTTATGCCTGCATAATTATCTTAACTTTCAATGGCAAGGTGTGCAGCGTCTGAGGTGCAGACTCAGACGCATGAATAATCCTAATTGTTTATTGCTGGTTCTAGCATCCCTTATATACTTTCCCAAGTTCTCTCTTGCAAATTTACCACCCCCCTTTACATGTCAACAAAGCATTCCACACAGAGGCTCCTGGAGGCATCCCTTGCTCTCAACATTCCTTTCTCATGCTATTTATCCTGTTAGGCAGCTTCTGCTCTGAATGCTCTTTCTTGAATCATCACAGAGAATCATCACAAAGGTGGTCTGTTCAACTTTCCATGTGGAAGGTGCCTTCTTCATCTGAGGATAATTGTCCTGATTTAATCAGTATTCCATATCATAACACTGAAGCTGAGAAATCCAACAAAGTAACTTGACATGCCAATGAGTTATGTCAAGCAGGTATTCCTTTTATTACAGTGCTGGGAGCATGGGGATTGCCTGGTCACAGTCTGAACCAGTGAATGAGCATCTGAGTGACTGGAGCGGTGGAGCCCAGGTCCACCGGTCCTCTTGCTTTCTCCCTCGCGGTGGTGCTTCTGGGAGCACAGGTATGCTCAGAGCCCGCGGGTTGGTTTCCCCCCCTCCCCCCTCCTCCCTGGCTCCTTCCCTTCTGGCGCGCCAGCGTTTGAACGAGAAGCAGGTGAGTTCATTCCCCTTATCTCTAGTATCTCTTTGTATAGCGCCTGTACCTCAAATAAAAGCTCCGTCACCGCCTTTGTTTGCTTCACACTCACTAAACATGCACACCAAGGAAAGCGGTGACTACACATTTATAGGCATAGTGTATACATGTTCATTACATTTCCAGGAAATCTGTTACATCCCAGAATGTGGGGAGGTTCTCTGGGCCCATCTGGTGGTATCCTTGGGAAACCTTTAAGGGGTTGCACTGTGTCACAACAGCAACTCTGCCTCCTTATCTTCATGGGACTCCCCCATCGAGTTGCAAACGGCAACTCCACTTATCTTCACTGGAACCTCCATTGTGTTGTAAACAGCAGCCCTACCCACTATTGTGTTGTCCTTCTCTTCACAGGACCACCCCACATTGAGTTACAAACAGCAGTTCTACTTGTCTTTACTTATCTTCAATGGACCACGCATTTCTATGGTCCCTGTGTTCCTTCCTGAAATTTCCTGTTGGCAAGCTATGAGACCTAGTTTTAGCAAGTCTATACATGTCTCCTTGATTCAATTTTGTGGGATAGGCTGTTGCACTGCGGAACTGTGTTTCCTGTTTATCTCTTGCAGTCTCACATGAGTTCTGACTCTCTAAGGGAAAGATACACTGGGATGTACTCCATTTCCCAGGAGCCTCCAAATGATTTCCAATTCCAGGGAATGAAGGAATAGCTCTCTGGTCTTTTCTGTGAGGCGAGCAGTGGAGGGCCTGCCAATAAAGATTCGAAGGGACTCTCTCCTCCGATTTTATTTTTTGATTTGTTTTGATTTATTACTCTTAATTATTCTGTATTATCTCACATTCCTTTTAATACGTTAGCTTCTCCTATCTCAGTTGGTTTTTTCCCTCTTCCTTACTTCCCTTCCCTTTCCCAAGGGCAGGGTGGGTTGTTGCGTAATTAACTCTTCAAACCTCGACAGGGTCTTTTTCCTTCCTTTAACTGTTCTGCTGGTGAACTGTGCAGTCAGGTGTGGAGCTCTGATCAGTTCCAGGTAGTCTGTAAAGACTATTACAGTGTTTTCTGGATTTGTCATTTTTTTATCCAGAAAAACTACCTGTGTTGTACTTGCTGTATGAAAGAACAAAGTAGGGTTTTTAGAATTGTTTCACAAAACTTATTAAATAGGCTGACGGATACATTCTACTGAATCATTTCAGAGAGACTTGTCAGTTTCTCACTTTTAAGTTGATCAAATACTGAACTGTGGTGCTGTCGAAAGAATTATCCTCAGAAGCCGATTGCTCTATAAGTCTTCTTATGTACATCTTTCTAACAATGAATTTTCATTTTTCCATTACAGTATACCTTGTTGCTGCTTAGTATGTCAGAAGCACATTACAAATATATTTTGTGTGAAACATAGCGTTCTTAGACTTACAAATATTATGAAAGACAACACATTTAATGCTATCATGTAAATTTTCTAAATCCTTAATATGGAAAATTATCTCAAAGTTCTCAAAGTGCATAATTTAATCTTCATAAAATCTCATTTTATCCATCCTTATTTAATGCCTTTTGAACTGCCAGTGTGATACTGACAAGTAAATGATAGGAAAATTTCTGCTTCAATAAGCTTATTCAATCATTTTTATCACAAAAAGAGAAAGAGGAGGAGAGTCTTCAGCTTTCTTTATTCGAATGAAGGGAGAGTCCACTGGTGCATACCCCTTTGGGGTCTCTCAAAGTACTGGAGGACACAGCCCGTCTTTTATCCCTGTACCCTGATTGCCTCCTTTCCCCATTGGCTGAGGTACTTGGGGTTCACATTCTTCTCGATTCACCTATCAGCCATCCCCCCAGTAGGTACCCCCCCTTTGTTTCCTTTATTTATACATACACTGGGTTCAGAGTGTGTTTTGCCCAAATAGAACTAACTTTGTATCCTGTAAAGTCTATCACTCTTAGTTGTTTTCAGCAAACAAAATTTACACGCAGGTGCTAAGCTAGCATCTCCTGCATATACCTGTAAGATATGTTTGTTTGACCAGATCCTTGTGACCAAAACTCTTCTTCTAAGCTTTATCTTGTTTTCAGGGGCCCCCTATCCTTCCTTTGTTTTTCCCAAATTTCAGCTTATTTTGCAAGGACACTTTATCCTTGCTTTTCCTTCAATTCTTCCTTTTTCCTTTTTGGTAATTTAATTGTTCTTGCAAACCTGCATCTATAATATAATTTCTTATTAATCATGAATCAGTGGAATGAACCTGGGTGTATATTATTTGGATTAGGACAGTTTTAAAACACCCAATAATAGTAGTTAAAACTATTACAATCATCAGGAAAACAACCACCCTTTGGTCAAGACTTGCAAGCCATCCTGTCAGGGACCTGACCTGTGGAGCAACACTGAGACTATCAGAGAGTTGGAATGAAGGTAGTTTACTAGTTTAAGGTGCACACCGGCGCAAGGATGGGACTAACACCGTCCCAATTGCACAACCAGTGGCTCTAAAACAGACATATTAATACCACACAAAATGCACAATCATGATTCTGCAATATGAGAAATGTTAATCTTTCTAGACAATGAGTCGTCCTATGTTAACTAATTCCGTGAATGCCTTCTCACTCTTCACTCCTCCTTGGGCACGTGCTGTGTATAGGTAGGTCTTTTTGAATATGACTTCCCTTGTAGTGATTGATCTGGTTTCTTATCAGAAAGCTTCAGACCTGGAATTCATGGAATCTACCCCCTTGCAATGCACCAGCGATAAGTTGAAAGCCTTGCCCCATTTCTAGCAAACCCCTCCCAAATCTCCACCTCTGGAATGAGTGCTCCTCTCCTTGGCTAATTCTGTGAATTCAAACACAGACCGCCCCCCCCTCCCCCCCATACATGTACAGGGCCCCCCCTGTACAACTCCCTATACATGGTCACTGCCTCCGCTCAATCCCCCCTTTCTTTCCTTCTGAGTAAATTCTTTTACTCACAGCTACTTGAATTCTCACGGCCCTGAGTTTCATGGCCAATCTACATAGTCTCAGGCAAAAACCTAAAGTAATGCATAAGCACATAAGCTGAAAGATTAAAATACACACTATGGGGTGTAATGGGGTATTCAGTATCCCGGTAGCTTTGCTTAAGTCTAGGTAGACTACATCAACAGCCTTTCCTTCATCTACCAGTCTGGTCACCCAATCATAGAAGGAGATGAGGTTGGACAAGTAGTCTGCCTAGACTTCAGCAAAGCCTTTGACATTGTCTCTCACAGTATTCTCCTAGGGAAACCGGCTGCCCATGGCCTGGTATACCTGACAGGTATACCCTTATTTGGGTAAGGAACTGGCTAGAGGGTTGTGCCCAACAGGTAGTGGTTAATGGAGTTAAGTCCAGCTGGAAACCCATTACAAGTGGTGTCCCCCAGGAGTCGGTACTGGGACCCATCTTGTTTAATATCTTTATTTAATATCTTTATTGATGACCTGGATGAGGGCATTGAGTGTACCCTCAATAAGTTTGTAGATGACACCAAGTTGGGAGGTGGTGTGGATCTGCCTGAGGGTAGGGAGGCCCTTCAGAGAGATCTAGGTAAGCTGGATCTCTGGGCTGAGGTGAATGGGATTAAGTTCAACAAGGCCAAGTGTGGGGTCCTTCACTTTGGCCGCAATAACCCCATGCAGTGCTATAGGCTTGGGGATGAGTGGCTGGATGACTATGAAGAGGAAAGAGACCTGGGGCTGTTGGTTGATGCTTGGCTGAAAATGAGCTGACAGTGTGCCCAGGTGGCCATGAGGGCCAATGGCATCCTGGCCTGTATTAGAAATAGTGTGGCCAGCAGAAGCAGAGAGGTAATCATCCCCCTGTACTCAGCACTGGTGAGGCCGCACCTCGAGTACTGTGTTCAGTTTTGGGCACCTCACAACAAGAGAGAAATTGAGGCCCTGGAATGTGCCCAGAGAAGGGCAATGAAACTAGTGAGAGGTACTGGAGCACAGGCATTATGAGAAGCAGCTGAAGGAGCTGAGATTGTTCAGTCTGGAGAGGAGGAGGCTCAGGGGAGAACTCATTGCACTCTACAACTTCCTGAAAGGAGGTTGTGATGAGGAGGGGTTTGGCCTCTTGTCCCAGACAACAAACAGGACCCGAGGAAATGGCCAGAAGTTATATCAGAAGAGGTTTAGATTGGACATAAGGAAAAACTTTTTCTCTCGGAGAGTGGTCAGGCACTGGAATGGCTTGCCCAGGGAGGTGGTGGAGTCGCCATCCCTGGCAGTGTTCAAGAGGCTTCTGGATGAGGAGCTACAAGATATAATTTAATAGCTTGTGGTAGTAATGGTAATGGGTAGACCGTTGGACTAGATGATCTTGTAGGTCCTTTCCAACCTTGTGATTCTATGATTCTATGGTTTTTTTTCCATTTGTCTGCTAGACCGTGGCCAGTAGGGCGTGTGCAGATACCACCAGATTCCCAGAAGATGGCAAACCTGCTGCACAATCTTAGCTATAAAATGGGACCCACGATCTGAGGACATAGCAACAGAGACTCCAAAGCATGGTATTACCTCATACAGAAGAGACTTGGTTACCTCTCTTGCTTTGTTGGTCCTACAGGGGTACGCTTCTGGCCATCCTGAGAAGGTATCTGTTAACACTAAAAGATATTGGTAACCCCCTTTTCTTGTCAATTCTGTGAAGTCTCTTTGCCATTGTTGTCCAGGGTAATTCCCCCTCCCAATTACCCCAAATGGGGTTGATTTACCTTGCCAAGGATTTGCCCTTAAACAAATTTTGCACTGTTCAGTTACCTGGAGGATCGTGGTATATAAATTTCTGGCCATTACCTTCTGACTTAGGTATTTATATAAATCCTCTGCTCCCCAATGTGTTTTCCCATGTTCCCTCTGTACAAACTTCCATAAGACTGGGGAAGGAACAATCAACTGACTATCTGCAGTTTTGGACCAACCTCCACCCTCCTTAGATATGACCCCTCCTAGATCCTCCATTAACTTACGATTCTCCTTAGTATACCTTGGCATTCCCTCATCTAGATTCTCTCCTTGTACCTGTCCATCTGGCCATGGAAGTTGGATCTCAGGAGTTCCCTCTCTTGCCACTCACTAGACTCCAATCGGATCAGTTGTTGCCTTTTGCGTTAGAGTTACTTCCTGTTTAGTGCACCTTGCAATGCCATACAGGGGTTTTACCAATAGCCCATAGTTATAAATCCATAGGCGACACTATCCGGTCATGCCAAGAAAGGTCCTCAGTTCTTTTGATATCCGTGGTTCAGGGGTTTGTCATATTGCCTCCTTTCTTTCTGGTCTCAATGACTGTTCTATTGCAGCAGTATTCCTTCTCCCTTAGGTCAGTGCCAGAGCTCTAAGTCCTTGGCCAGTTGGTTCCCAAAGATGGTAGGGCTATTTTTGAATCCCTGGGGCAAGACTGTTCAAGTTAGCTGTGCTTTTCTTTTTGTTGATGGGATCTCCCACTCAAAGGCAAACAACCTCTGGCTTTCAGATGTGAGGGGGATGCAGAAGAATGCATCCTTGAGATCCTAAACTGTAAACCAAGACAAATGCCTCCCTGGGCTGGTTAGTAAGGTAGGGATATAAATCTTGCGTTATCTGATTTATAGCTCTCAAATCCTGTACTAATCAACACTTCACATCTGGTTTCCAGATAGGGGAGATGGGGGCGTTATATTCAGATTCACACTCTATCAGTAATCCATTATGGATAAAATTATCAATGATCGGCCTGATTCCTTCCCTATCCTGATCTGAGTGGATATTGTGTAATCCTTATCGGAGTGGCCTGTTCTTTTAGGGCAATCATGACGAGGAGCACCATTTTTGTTCTCCCCGGAATATCTGTTGCCCATACCTCAGAGGAAACTGATGTGCTTATTTCTGGGGCTATCTTGTTTCCCTTTTTTCCATGTTTTGTGCAAGCCCCAACAGCCCAATAAATATTTCATCTCATACCTTGAGCTGCAACCTTCCTTTCTCAAAGGTGACTTCTACTCCCATTTGTTCCAATAAATTCCTACCTAATAAAGGTTTAGGCTAATTTGGCAAGTATTAAAGTTGATGTATTCCCCATGTTTTACCCAATCTGAATTTCATGGATTTTGTGAAGAACGCCTTCTCAGTATAGCTTGTCTCTCCAGTAACCTGTATATAATCAGAACTTAAAGGTAAAAGAATCTCATTTAGTACAGAATATGTTGCTCCAGTATCACCAAAAAATCCCTTTCGTGTTCCCTTTCCCCTAGCTTGAGGTTAACCAAGGGATCTGCTAGGGAAGACTGCCCTGGTCCCCATCAGTCCTCTGATAAGGGGGTCAGGGTGGTGTTCCACTGGGGCTTTCTGTTATTTTTCAGAGGACACTCCCTCTGCCAGTGTCCATATCATTTACAAAAGGCACACTGGTCTGCCCGGAGAGGGCCCCAGCCCTCCCTCTTCCTTTCCATGTCTTTCATAAGCTGGGGTCTAACAGCTTTTTGAATTGCTGCCACCAGGCCTTTTCTTTCCTTTCTTTGCATATCCTCCCCTCAGTTAGAGAATACCTTCCAGGCTACTTCAGTAAATCCTTCCAAATTACATCCCTCAGGGCCCTGGATCCGCTGTAACTTTTTTCTGAATATCGGGAGCAGATTGTTCTATAAACAGAAACACAAGCTGTTGTACCCCAACCACTGATCCTGGATCTAAGGTGGTGCTTTTACGCATTACCTCTCATAGCCTGTCAAGAAAATCAGCGGGGGATTCGTGAGGCCCCTGTTTTATACTATATAGGGCTGACCAATTTAATGTGCATGGTATAGCTTTTTCCAGCCCTTGCCTTATGTACTCTTGGCACTGATCAAGCATGTGTCTACCTGGAGTTGTGTTTGGATTCCAATGGGAGTTTTGTAGTGGAAAGTGCTCTTTTATGTCTCCCCTCTGGTTTTGGGCCTGAGTGTTTTCCAATGCTGCTTTGAGCACCAATTGTTTTTCAGTTTCAGTAAAGAAATCTAGGAGCAACTGAATATCACTCCAATCAGGATCGTGCTGCTTGACCAAAAATTGGAAGCGTCTAGTAACTTCCAAGGGATTATCCCTATATTTCTTCACCACCCTCTCTAGGACTCAATATCAGAAGAGGAGAAAGGGATCTTGGTAAGGAGAGGGTCCCTCTCTGGCTCCACTGCCTCCTGTAAGGGGGCCTGGATTACCATACTTCATCTAGTGTGGCTTGTGATAAGACTCCTGGGAGATGGTAGTGAGATAATCGTGTCCTTAGTGGGCTCCTCCCTCCTTCTAGGCACCTGATTGAGATCTGGGAGTTCTTGTTGCATTAATTTCAAACATTTCTTCCTGATACTGCAAGAAGAACAACATCTGTGAACTCCCTTCCCCCCTCTCTCCTTCCAATCATTTTCTAAGTTTAACACAAAGGGGTCACTTGGAGTCCCTATACCACACTGTTTTTGTCACTCAGGATGATCTCTTAAAGTGAAAAACATTTCTACATATGCTACTTTATCTCATTTTTCTTCCCTGCAACCTACAGGCTTGGGGAGGAGTGGCTGGAAAGCTGCCTGATGGAAAGGAAGGGACCTTGGTGGACAGTTGGCAGCCAGGAGTGTGCCCAGGTGGCAAAGAAGGCCAATGGCATTCCGGCCTGTATCAGGAATGGTGTGGTGAGCAGGACTAGGGAAGTAATCCTCCCCCTGTACTCGGCATTGGTGAGGCCTCACCTCAAGTACTGTGTTCAGTTTTAGGCACCTCAGTACAGAAAGGTGCTGGAGAAGGTCTAAAGAAAGGCAACAAGGGTTGTGAAGGGCTAGGAGAATATGCCCTATGAGGAGAGACTGAAGAAACTGGGTCTGCTTAGTCTGGGGAAAAGGAAGCTGAGGGGAGACATTATTGCTCTCTTCCAATATCTGAAAGGTGCTTACAGCAAGAGTGGGATTGGTCTCTTCTCGCTGGTGGCAGGTGCCAGGATGAGGGGAAATGGCCTTAAGTTGCGCCAGGGTAAGTTTATGTTTGGATATCAGGAAACACTTCTTTACAGAGAGGGTTGTTAAATACTGGAATAGGCTCCCCAGGGAGGTGGTTGAGTCACCATCCCTGGATGTGTTTAAAAACCGTTTGGATGTGCTCAGGGACGTGATTTAGCAGAGGATTGTTAGAGTTAGGGTAGTATGTTTAGGTCGTGGTTGGACTCAATGATCTTTAAGGTCTTTTCCAACCTGAGTGATTCTATGATTCTATAATGCCTCCAACTATTACAACACATATTAGCAAAAGACAAGTAACCACAGGATGCATCATGCTCCCATACAGCAGGGGCAGATGAGGCACTTTTGAACAGGTTTACAAAGTATACATGTAAATACAAACACCAGAAATACCGTTCCCACAATTCCCCAAACTAAGGGTTGACTACTTTTTTTTTTTTTTTCTTCTTTTCTTAAAGTGCTCTTTCGCTTTGCCTGTTTCCAGCCACTTCTCTTGTACTGGAGGCTCCACACTCGCTTCTCAGCAAGGCTGCATCTCACACATCACTCAGTGTCATGCTTGCCCACTCAAAGAAAGGGGTGTGTACACAATAACATTTCAACAACAATTAATCCAATTACTATTCCCATAGCTACTCCAAGTATTGTCCAAATTATCGGATCTGAAACCCAAACATTTTCTTCAACCATTCACAGATGGTATATGGACAGCAAGAATTCTTGTTTGTGGGGGCGTCCCCCTCACAATGGCGCTCTAGCCCATAGTGGGACTCTTAACCCACAACCCCAAAGCTGGCATTCAGAGGGACTTGAACCCCCTCCCCCCCCCACCTTTGTTCGCTGCACAGAGCCTTGCCTGTGAGTCCCAAGTTGCCCAGAAGAGGAGATCCCCAGAGAAAGGATTCCAGTGTGTGCAGGATTCATAGATTCATAGATTCATAAGGTTGGAAAGGACCTACAAGATCATCTAGTCCAACCATCCTCACACCACCATCCCTACCCACCAAGCTACTAAATCAAATCCCTTAGCACCTCATCTAAACGCTTCTTGAACAGCGCTAGGGATGGTGCCTCAACCACCTCCCTTGGCAGGCCATTCCAGTGCCGGACCACTCTCTCAGAGAAAAAATTTTTCCTCAAATCTAATCTAAATCTTCCCCGGTGCAATTTGTGGCCATTCCCTCTTGTCCTGTCATTAGTTATCTGGGAGAAGAGGCCGACCCCCTCCTCACCACAGCCTCCCTTCAGGAAGTGGTAGAGTGCAATGAGGTCTCCTCTGAGCCTCCTTTTCTCCAGACTAAACAATCCCAGCTCCCTCAGCCGCTCCTCATAAGACTTGTGCTCCAGACCCCTCACCAGTTTTGTTGCCCTTCTCTGAACACGCTCCAGGGCCTCAATGTCTTTCTTGTAGTGAGGGGCCCAAAACTGAACACAGTACTCGAGGTGCGGCCGCACCAGAGCTGAGTACAGGGGGATGATCACCTCCCTGCTCCTGCTGGCCACACTATTCCTGATACAGGCCAGGATGCCATTGGCCTTCTTGGCCACCTGGGCACACTGCCGGCTCATGTTGAGCTGAGCATCAACTAACACCCCCAGGTCCTTTTCCTCTATACACTCCTCAAGCCATTCTGCCCCAAGCCTGTAGCATTGCATGGGGTTATTGTGGCCAAAGTGCAGGACCCGGCACTTGGCCTTATTGAACCTCATCCCGTTGACCTCAGCCCAACTGTCCAGCCTATCCAGATCCCGCTGAAGGGCCTCCCTACCCTCAGGTAGATCGACACATCCTCCCAACTTGGTGTCATCCGCAAACTTACTGAGGGTACACTCAATCCCCTCATCCAGGTCATCAATAAAGATATTAAACAAGATGGGCCCCAATACCGACCCCTGGGGGACACCACTTGTGACAGGACGCCAGCTGGACTTGACTCCATTAACCACTACCCGCTGGGCACGGCCCTCTAGCCAATTCTCAACCCAAAGAAGAGTGAACCTGTCCACACCACGGGCTACCAGTTTCCCCAGGAGAATACTGTGGGAGACCGTGTCAAAGGCTTTGCTGAAGTCCAGGTAGACTACATCAACAGCCTTTCCCTCATCTACCAGTCTGGTCACCCAGTCGTAGAAGGAGATGAGGTTGGACAAGCACGACCTGCCCTTTGTGAACCCGTGCTGGCTGGGTCTGATCCCCTGATTGCCATGCACGTGCCGTGTGATCTCCCTCAAGATCAATTGCTCCATAACTTTCCCTGATACCGAGGTCAGGCTGACAGGCCTGTAGTTCCCCAGATCTTCCTTGCGGCCTTTCTTGTAGATGGGAGTCACATCGGCAAGCCTCCAATCTTGTGGGACCTCTCCAGATGACCAGGAATGCTGATAGATGGCAGAAAGCGGCTTGGCAATCACCTCTGCCAGCTCCCTCAGCACCCTTGGGTGGATCCCATCTGGCCCCATGGACTTGTGGCAGTTCAGATGGAGGAGCAGGTCTCTGACTGTCTCTGCTGGGATCACAGGGGGTGTATGATGCGCTTTGTCCCAGACTTCCGGGTCAGGGCAAAAAGTATCCTGAGGATAACTGGTCTGTCTATTAAAGACAGACGTGAAGAAGGCATTGAGAACCTCAGCCTTTTCCTTATCCTCTGTGGTTACATTCCCTGCCGCATCAAGTAAAGTAGGGAAATTCTCCTTGGTTCTTCTTTTACTGTTAATATGTTTGGATGTCCAGTGCCAGGTCGATCTGGTCCTCAATCGGAGAGTCTCCTGGCTGGCTCGCCACAAACTGACCTGCAGAACAACACTCAGACTCACAGAGAGTCGGAATGAAGGTAGTTTACTAGTTTAAGGTGCACACCGGCACAAGGATGGGATTGCACAACCAGTGGCTCTTAAATAGACATATTTATACCACACAAAATGCACAATCATGTTTCTGCAAAGTGAGAAATGCTAATCTCTCTAGATAATGGGTCATCCTATGCTAACTAATTCCGTGAATGCCTTCCCACTCTTCACCCTACTTGGGCATGCACTGTGTATAGGTAGGTCTTTTTGAGTATGACTTCCCTCATAGTGATTGATCTGGTTTCTTATCTGAAAGCTTCAGACCTGAAATTCATGGAATCTACCCCCTTGCAATGCACCAGCGATAAGTGAAATCCCTGCCCCATTTCTAGCAAACTCCTCCCAGATCCCTGCCTATTCCTAGAAAACCCCTAGGATTTTCTAGGGGGGGAATGGAGGGGGGAGTGGCAGGGGGTGCAGCCCCCAGCTCCTGGCTGTTGCCCCTGTCAGGGTCCGGTGGAAACAAATCGGGCCCATCATCGTCATCATCATCGCAAAGGCCATCCTGGGGAGGGATGTGAGGGGCCACTGCCAACCTGTCTCCCAAGGCACCGCCATGGTGAAACGGCACAGGGCCGCCTATGTGAGGTGTTGGTATATAATCGACCCCAGGCTTAATGTGGCGCCGTCAGGACCCAAGCCTTCCAGCTGCCATGAAGTCAAAACCACTACTTGTTTTTCTATTTTATGCTTCTTAATGCAATCTATTACATCCCACCATGGTTTCATCAATTTCTTCGCCCCTTTAATAACCTTATACCAGAGAATATCCCCGAGCCTGCGCCACTGTCCCCAAAGAACCCATCTGAGTGAGCAAACAACCCCTCTGCTTTACTAAAGGCTATTAACCCCGACACCTGCTTAATAGTGCTAGAATCTACCTCCCGCTTCGCTAAGAAGCTCCGAAAAAACTTCAGGGCTACCTGTCCTTCCATGGTGCACTGCAACCCGCGTCCCACTGCTGCACGCAGCGCCCACTTTGGGATGTACTGGAGCTCCACTTCCATGCCCTCCGGATCCATGCAGACCCCTCATGGTCGGTCTAGGCAAAATCGCCCCCCAGCTCGGCAATGCAATGCTGGTGCTCTCTGTCTGCCCGGTTCCTAGTCAATCCTCCCTTCATTTGGGCTCCAATTGCCGCGGATTCAGGGTCTGAGTCGATTGCTCTTGGGCAGGGAAGCACGACAGGACTCAATGTGATTGATCAGGCTTCAGTTTATTACCCAGATAGCCTTACTCTTATAGTGTTTAAGACAGGAGCGTATAGAAAATATCACACAACCATTGGTAGAGAGCCTTGAGAAAAACAACTTTAAAACAACTCCCAACAATTAACAGCAGTGAGAAACAAATTCTGTAGGAGGCGACTTTTGATATCATCCTAATCCTAAGAAACCAGGCAGGAATGCGTCGGCAGCGGATGTGAAAGGCAGCGCTGGCAGGGCGTCCCCTGCTTCAAAGTGCACTTTTCCTCTCCCACTTGCCACAGATCACCTCCTGTCTTTACTTTTCTCAAGGTTCACACAGTATAGTTTCCTTTGAGCACCGTATCAGCGTGGCCAGTGCATAACACAGAGCCCAAAGGGAAGAACACCTACTAGCTAAACAGAATAGACTATCAAGGACAGCTTACTCTAAAAAATACCTATAGTTACAATTATCAGCAGTCCTGTAAGGCCTTCTTTGCTGAAGGCAGGCTGAACAACATAATCACGGAAGTTTCCCATAGACATCTTGGCAGCTTGGGTTGCTCAGCTGAAGCCTGCTACCACAGGTTACTAAAACATATCTCACAGTTCCTCATCCAGACGCCTCTTGAACACTTCCAGGGACGGCAACTCCATGACCTCCCTGGGCAGGCTATTCCAGTGCCTGACCACTCTCTGAGAGAAAAAGTATTTCCTTGTGTCCAAACTAAACCTCCTCTGATACAACTTGCAGCCATTTCCCCGGGTCCTGTCCATTGCCTGGGAGAAGAGGCCAAACTCCTCTTCACCCCAGCCTCCCAAAACTGAACACAATACTCAAGGTGCGGCCGCACCAGAGCTGAGTACAGGGGGATGATCACCTCCCTGCTCCTGCTGGCCACACTATTTCTAATGCAGGCCAGGATGCCATTGGCCCTCTTGGCCACCTGGGCACACTGTCAGCTCATGTTCAGCCAAGCATCAACCAACAGCCCCAGGTCTCTTTCTTCTTCACAATCATCTAGCCACTCATCCCCAAGCCGATAACGCTGCATGGGGTTATTGCGGCCAAAGTGCAGGACCCCACACTTGGCCTTATTGAACCTCATCCCATTCATCTCAGCCCAGCAATCCAACTTATCTAGATCCCTATGTAGGGCCTCCCTACCCTCAGGCAGATCCACACCACCTCCCAACTTGGTGTCATCTACAAACTTATTGAGGGTACACTCAATGCCCTCATCCAGGTCATCAATAAAGATATTAAACAAGATGGGTCCCAGTACCGACCCCTGGGGGACACCACTTGTAATGGGTTTCCAGCTGGACTTAACTCCATTAACCACTACCCGTTGGGCATGGCCCTCTAGCCAGTTCCTTATCCAAAGAAGTGTATACCTGTCCAGGCCATGGGCAGCCGGTTTCCCCAGAAGAAGCCTGTGAGAGACCATGTCAAAGGCTTTGCTGAAGTCTAGGTAGACTACATCTACAGCCCTTCCCTTATTATAGATATATCCCTGATATATCTATAAAAGGATTTTTTATTGTCTTTTACTGCAGTGGCCAACCTGAATTCAAGTTGGGCTTTTGCCTTCCTGACTTCCTCCCTGCATACCTTAGCCACTCCCTTGCAATCCCCCCAAGTAGCCTGCCCCTTTTTCCAGAAGACATAGACTCTCTTTTTCTCCCTGAGTCTCAACAGTAGTTCCCGGCTCATCCACACCGGTTGTCTTCCCCTACGAGCCGGCTCACCTTACAGTACTCAGGGACAGCCTGTTCTTGCGCCTAGAAGATTTCCGTCTTGAGGAGCGTCCAGGCTTCCTGGACCCCTTTACCCTTGAGAAGCGACTCCCAAGGGACCCGCGCTACAAGCGCACTGAACAGATCAAAGTCCGCCCTCTGGAAGTTCAAGATGGTAGTTTTACTGGTCACTCTTTTGACATCTCCAAGAATAGAGAATTCTACAATTCCATGGTCGCTCTGCCCAAGACGGTCCCCAACCTTTACTTCTCCCACCAGTCCTTCTCTGTTAGCGAAAACCATGTCTAGCAGGGCACTACCCCTGGTAGGATCTCCTACCAGTTGCATAAGGAAGCTATCTTCCACACAGTCTAGAAACCTCCTGGACTGCTTCCTTTGTGCTGTATTATATTTCCAACATATATCAGGGAAGTTGAAGTCTCCCATGTGAACAAGCGCTGACGATCGCGCAACTTCCGCAAGCTGCTCATGAATGCCTCATCAAACTCTTCATCCTGATTAGGTGGTCTGTAACAGACCCCCACCAAAATGGCGCCCTTACAGGCCTTCCCCCTGATCCTTACCCATAGACACTCCACTCTGTCATTCCCAACCCCAAGCTCTTCAACATCGAAACAGTCCTTAATATAAAGGGCCACACTACCACCCTTCTTGCCTCTTCTATCCCTTCTGAAAAGCTTGTAGCCATCTATCACAGCACTACAGTCATGGGAGTGGTCCCATTGTTTCGGTGATAGCAATAAGGTCATAATTAGCCTGACTCACAATCACTTCCAACTCTTCCTGCTTGTTGCTCATGCTGCGTGTATTGGTATAGATGCACTTCAGTTGAGTCATCTGCCTCACCCCCAGCTCAAGCAACGTTCCCCTAGGCTCATCTCTTGAGAGACCTGTTTTGTCCCCTTTCCCCTTCGTAGCTAGTTTAAAGCTCTTTCAATAAGCCCCGGTAGCTCCTGCACTAGTATTCATTGCTCCCTTTGAGATAGGTGGGTTCCATGGACAGACAACAGGCCAGGGGCCGAGTAAACTGCCCCGTGATCAAAGAATCCAAAGTTTCTCTCTCGACACCAGCCTCTGAGCCAATTATTCATTGCTCGTGCTTTCTGGTCCTGCTCAGTGTCCCTTACTGCCCCTGAAGGTATAGAGGAGAATATCACTTGAGCTCCTGCTCCTTGAACTAAACGCCCTAAACCCCTGAAATCTTTTTTCATTGTTCGTAGGCTTGTCTGAGCAATTTCATCACTGCCGACCTGAACCATGAGTAACAGAAAGTAGTCAGATGACTAGGGAGCTAGTCAGCTAAGGGAGTTTCCTGGTTATGTCTCTGACCTGAGACCCAGGAAGGCAGCACACTTCCTGATGGCCCGGGTCAGGTCTGCATATGGGGCCCTCCGTTCCTCTGAGAAGGGAGTCACCCACCACGACCACCCTTCTTTCTTTCCGGTCAGAGGCAGTCTCAAGGCGTGGGAGTGACCGCCTCACCCTAGGCTCTCTCCTAGGCAGATCCTCCATCATCTCTCCACTCGCCTCCCCTTCAAACTCCAGCAACTGGAACCTGTTACTTAGAGGGAGCTGGGGAAGCAGGCTGGGCAGGTGAGGGTGTCTCCTGTGACACCGAGTCGGGACTCTCTTCCAACCTTCCCCATCAGTCAGGTCTGTCCAACTGTGACAGGGCAGGGGGTCCACCACATTTCTGTGTTTTTTTTCCCGGAACTCTTCCCTCTGGTAAGCCAGCGAGTTACTCCACCAGTTGATCTCCCACTCACACTCCCTGATGGTCCTAAGTCTCTGGACCTCATCCTTGAGCTCCACCACCAGGCTGAACAGCTCATCCACCTGCTCACACCTCGCACAGGTGGAGTCCTTGCCACTCTCCCCTGGCAGAAGGCAGCTCAGGCACTCCCTGCATCCAGAGACCTGAACGGCGACATTTCTCGGCAAGCTCTCCATCTGGGTAGCCAACGGTCTTCTTAGAATACGTCCGCTGTCTAGTGGAGACCATGTTTCAGCCTGTGGTCTCAGAGACTTAAGATACCCACATAATCCTTTTTCTTTCACCAGCAAGAAATCCAAGGCTAATCTAACTTGCAAAAACATTTTGCTATGAGCCTGGACCTGTTTGTTAAATGTCAGAAGACCATGCCTAGTGGCATTTGCAAGGCTTTCAACTTGCCTAGTGAGATTGGAGGTTCGTTCCACTTAGGAGTGAATGATGATTCTTTCCTGTCTTTCATCAGGATCCAGTCTCCAGGTTGTATATTACACACCACAAAGTCCATGGGTAAAGTTTGTGCTAGTTGAGCCTCCTGTTGAAGAGATTTTACAGGAGACAGTACCTTGCCCAAATATTGCCTTAGATAAATAGCAATTTCTATCTCCCCCCCAGACTGGTTACTTGGGTAGGGTATTCCAAGAAGTAACTCATAGGGAGATAATCCAATATCCTCCCTAGGTCTTGAAGTAATTCAGTCTAGAGCCAACGGTAACAATGGCAAACAGTTCTCTATTACCAGTTTCAAGAGGTGTTTGTTTCCCCATTCATTCATTCCACCTTCCTTAAACTTTGAGGATGCCAAGGAGTATGTAAGTCCCATAGTACTCCTAAAGCAGTCATTACCCCCTGTTCCAGTAAAATGGGTTCCTCTATCATAGTCTATTGCCTCTACCATCACATATCTGGGAATTATTTGTTATAGGAATAATTTTATAACAGAGCTGGAGGTTGCTGAAGCCACTGGAAATGCTTCTGACCATCCTGTAAGTTGAAACACTATTAATAGAAGGTATTTGACCCTACCCACCCTGGGCATCTCAGTAAACACTACCTGACCCTGGAAGGGTCACCCAGCCCAGGGTTAGCCTCCTTTTGCTATTTGCTTTATTTGTTTATTTTTTTATATTTTTTATATTTATTTGTTTATTATTTATTTTAGCACTTCACTCAGCAGATCGTCTTGTTAGGGCAAATAGCCCAATGCCATTTAGCAGTGGCCAAGATGTTGGTAATAAAGGGAAGATCATAGGTGCTTCAGTGACAATGGTTCATGGCCCAGATCAGCCTGATTCCCTGACTAAATGGAGTGGGGAAAACCATGGACCCACATGAGGGAAGGGGGGTAGGGAAAAGGTAGGGATATGGGCCTAAAAATAAAACAGCCACAATGAGCTAAGGAAGAAAACTAATTTATTAAATATGATAGCAGAATGAAAGATAACACAATATAATACATTTTAATTGCAACTGAAGCTAATAAATCAAATAAAATGAGAGTTTGTCCAAAATACAAAGGCCTTACTCTAATACTGAAGGAAAGATGGCTAGGGAGCACACACTGCAGTGACAAGCAACAAAAGAAGGCCAACTCGTGACTCATGAGCAGTTTTATCTTTCCCTCTAAACAGAAAATTGAAACAGAACAGTGACGTCTTGTGGAATTTGTAGTTCTTCTCTTCTGTGAAAGGTACCCTGGAATCAGGGACAATCCATGGAACTGGAACATTAAAGCTTTAACTTCCAGTGCACTACATGATGGTGTAGAAGGTTTGTGGGCTGGTTCGGCCCGGTTCCGCGACAACTAAGGAGGGAGGCCCACAGGCCCACACCCCGGACAAGGGGAAGGGGGAAAGGGAAATGGGAGATGAGCCCCGAAAAAGAAACAAAACGGCGGCAACGATCTGAGGAGGAAAAGCAAATTTACTAAATAAGATATTAGGAAGTAAAATAACACAATATAATACAATACAATTGGAACTGAGCCCAATGAATCAAACAAAATGGGCAAGAGAGAGAGAGTGTCCGATAAACCGAAGGCCATACGCTAGCGTTGAAGGCGATACGGCAGCGAGCACCCACTGCTGAGTCGATCCCAGAGGAAAAAGAGAGTGTCCCGTGACCGCAGACCGTTTTTATCTTTTTTCCCTTAGAGCGGAAAACACGTAAAAATACAAAGCATCGCAAAGTCCTCTGGGGAATGTAGTTCTCCCTCTCTTCTGAAACAGGCATATCCATAACTATTGATGATCCACAGAGATGTAGCATTAACTCTCTAATTCCCAATACACCATGTGATGTTATGATGTGGAATATCAACAATACAACAAAAAATCATATAATCATATAATCATATAATCATAATGCTTCCACCCCTGGGGCAAACGGTTCCAGGTGTACTGAACGCCCCTCCAGGTGAAAGCAAACTGCGGCCTGCATTCTGTGGCCAAGGGAATTGAAAAGAAAGCATTGGCAATGTCAATGGTGGCATACCACTTGGCTGCTTTTGACTCCAGTTCGTACTGGAGTTGTAGCATGTCCGGCACAGCAGCACTCAGTGGAGGGGTGACTTCATTCAGGTCACGGTAATCTACCATCAGCCTCCATTCTCCACTGGCTTTACGCACCGGCCATATGGGGCTGTTAAAAGGAGAGTGAGTTTTACTGATCACTCCCTGGCTCTCTAGCTGACGAATCAGATTATGAATGGGGAGCAAGGAATCCCTGTTAGTGCGGTACTGCCGTCTGTGCACCGTTTTTATAGCGATTGGTACCTGTTGCTCCTTCACTTGTAGCAACCCCACAACAGATGGATCTTCTGACAGGCCAGGTAAAACAGATAGCTGCTTAATGTTATCTGTGTCCACAGCAACTATTCCAAAAGCCCATCGATACCCCTTGGGATCCTTAAAGTGCCCCCTTCTGAGATAGTCTATACCAAGTATGCATGGGGCCCCCTGTCCGGTCACTATAGGATGCTTCTGCCAGTCTTTACCACTGAGGCTTATTTCTGCCTCCAACACAGACAATTCCTGAAAGCCCCCAGTCACTCCAGAGATATGAATCAATTCTGTCCCTTTATAATTTGAAGGCATTAGAGTACATTGTGCACCAGTATCCACCAGTGCCTCATATTTTTGTGGTTTTGATGTGCCAGGCCACCGAATCCACAGTCCAGTACACTCTATTATCCCTCTCCCTCCTCTGGCTGAGGGCAGGGCCCCTCTATTCGTTACCTGTAGTGATAGGTATAACTTCACTAGTAGTTGGTCTGTGTTGTAATTCTCTCACCCGTGCTCGCAGTGCAGGGGTGGGTTTTTGATGCCATTCCTTCATATCTTCTCCATTTGCACATAAGTAACTCCACAAAGCCGCGCGTGACATGAAGTTAGTGAAGTTAGTGCTGTCATTTGCTCGAGCAGGACGGCGTTTGCTTCTGATAGCTGCAACCGATTCAACCCTATCAATCAGTCGGGATAATTTTCCCAATATATCTTCCATTTGTCCTTCTAACTTTGTTGTGGCTGAAATGGACGTGTATGGCGGCGGAAATTTTTGTTCGAAGTTTTGAAGTGTAAGAATTAGTTCAAAAACTGGGGGTTTTCTGTCTTGGTCCTCATATCTGTTGAACGTTGTCACTAGTGTACCGGCGTACCTTTCTGGTGCTGTCTTTGAAAGCTTCTGACATATTTCAGGTGTACTCCTTACTTTCTCCGGATCATGGTCCCGATCATCAGGATCAAACGTGGGATCATACAGCATTTCTGCCACAGCTGTTTCTCTCAAATACTGGATGCCTTCCTCAATAGTTTACCATCTTTTCACTTTAGGTGCCAGGTCACTCTTGTAGGGATATCTTTCTCTCACAGCTACTAGCATTCGTTGCCAGAGGCTGGCGATTCCTTCCATATACCTGCTGATCCCTCTGTCGACAGCCGGATCTCGGGCACTGTTTCCTAGTTGGCGAGCTTCGTTACTATCAAGGGACACACTGTTGGCCCCATTGTCCCAACACCGAAGCAGCCAAGTGACAATACTCTCATCCGGACGTCGAACAAACTCCTTTCTTGAGCCTTGGATCTCAGACATTTTCATGGGCCGACGAAACGTGGTAACTTTGACTCTCTCCTCATCTTCATCATCACTATCTTCTCCATGTCTCTCACTTTTCTTTGTTGCCTTTCTCGATGGTGGTGGGGTTGTGCCCTCTCCCTCGCCTGGATCTTCCTCTTCTTTCATCACCTCTTCTTTGCGTTCTAGGCGCGAGGACACACGTTTCCATTTCTGGCCTTCCACAGGGGCAACTGACTTTGATACTGGTGCATCCTTTGGCTGGTCAGGTGTGACCGGGAGGTTTTCCTCTTTGTTTCGGGCCTCAGTTTGGACACTCTCTCTCTTCATAATAGTATATAAACCTCTGTAAGCATAAGCCAAGCCCCAAATAAGCTGTTCCACCTCAGATCTTCCTGAGCCGCAACACCCTTTACTCAGATACAGGCCTAGCTCCTCAGGATCCTGCAAGTGTTCAGGAGTGAAATCCCAGGGCATCGGGGGTCCCCATGCTTCTAATTTCTTTCCTAAAACTCTCCACTCTCCCTGCCATTCAACATTCTCTGTTTTTGGGAGAAGCTTCCTGCACATTATGTAAAGTGCTATTACATGCAGGAGGACTAGTATCCCAATCATTAACACCATCCCTAAGCTGTAATCTTGAAAATTCATAGGAAACTGAGAGGGGAACCTGGACACCCATTCAAACATCATATGATTTGTTAACATATTATCGTTTGTTTCATTAGCCGGGCTGCCTTGGTATCTGGCAAGTGCCTCCATCACTGCTTTTAGTTTATCATACAGGGACCAGACCCAGTGGAACAGAATGGCAAACTTAACCACGTTCCAGTACGTTTTGAGCATTAAAAGGGAAAAAGTGGTGAAGTACAATACCTGTAAGGGCAGTTTTAACAGAAACAGAAGAGACATTCTTTTACTAAAACAACCTGGCAGTACCCAAAAGAAGTTTACAAATATCCCAGAACAACTGGCAGTACGCCCGGACTTCAAGGTCATGTTTTACCATACAGCACTTGCAGTACAGATAAGCTTGCTAACAGGAGACAGAGATTCACTCTAAAACTATGTCTCTGTCCGGCTAGCTCAGTCGGTAGAGCATGAGACTCTTAATCTCAGGGTCGTGGGTTCGAGCCCCACGTTGGGCGCCAAAAATGTAGAAGGTTTGTGGGCTGGTTCGGCCCGGTTCCGCGACAACTATGGAGGGAGGCCCACAGGCCCACACCCCGGACAAGGGGAAGGGGGAAAGGGAAAAGGGAGATGAGCCCCGAAAAAAAAAACAAAATGGCGGCAACAATCTGAGGAGGAAAAGCAAATTTACTAAATAAGATATTAGGAAGTAAAATAACACAATATAATACAATACAATTGGAACTGAGCCCAATGAATCAAACAAAATGGGCAAGAGAGAGAGAGAATGTCCAATAAACCGAAGGCCTTACGCTAGCGTTGAAGGCGATATGGCAGCGAGCACCCACTGCTGAGTCGATCCCAGAGGAAAAAGAGAGTGTCCCGTGACCGCAGACCGTTTTTATCTTTTTTCCCTTAGAGCGGAAAACACGTAAAAATACAAAGCATCGCAAAGTCCTCTGGGGAATGTAGTTCTCCCTCTCTTCTGAAACAGGCATATCCATAACTATTGATGATCCACAGAGATGTAGCATTAACTCTCTAATTCCCAATACACCATGTGATGTTATGATGTGGAATATCAAAAATACAACAAAAAATCATAAAACCATGACAGATGGTATTATGTGGAACACCAATAACAAAAATCATAGAACCATGACATTCCACCCCTTATTCCACATCACTACATCATGCTTAATATATATATATACAAACAATATTTAACGTGCACTAAACACACACACACATATATATACATATATATACATGAAATTACTGACTACACTCCCCCAACATGTTCACTTGTACACACTGAACATCCTCATTATTCTGCATCATCCACCAAGTGGACCCAGGTCTCTGAGCAAAAACAGTTCCACAGAGATGTTTGCCCTTTCCAGAAGCTGGAAGGACCCAAACCGCTTTTCCCAACATGCTCTTCACATGTACTACAGGGACCTTATCTCCCTCTACAGTAGGTAGAGAACTGGATTAGGCAGGACCATCATGACTGATAGATCCTCAAGTGTTGACCAACCAGGTGGCTTCTGCCAAATGCTTCTCCCAATGCTTAAATGTGCTGCTACCCATTGCTTTCAACATGTTTTTTAACAACCCATTGTATCTTTCAATTTTACCAGAAGCTGGTGCGTGATAGGCTATATGATAAATTCACTCAATGCCATGATCTTTGGCCCAAGTATTTACAAGAGAATTTTTGAAATGAGTTCCATTATCTGACTCAATTCTCTCTGGAGTGCCATGTTGTCACAGGGCTTGTTTCTTGAGACCTAATATGGGTGGTAGCATGGGGTACTGGATACATTTCAAGCCACCCAGTGGTTGCCTCCACCATGGTAAACACATAGCACTTATTATCATGGTCTTGTGGCAAGGTGATATAATCAACCTGCCACGCCTCCCCTTATTTATACTTTTGCCATCGCCCTTCCCCCCAAAGAGGTTTCATCCTCTTGGCTTCTTTAATTGTGGCGCATGTATCACAGTCATGGATAACCTGTGCAATAGCGTCCATAGTTAAGTCCACCCCTCGGTCTCTAGCCCATTTATATGTTGCGTCTCTTCCCTGATGGCCCGAGGTCTCATGGGCCCACCGAGCTAAAAATAATTCACCCGTGTGTTGCCAGTCCAAGTGTACTTGTGCCACCTTAACTTCAACAGCTTGATCTACCCTATTTTCTTGTTCTTCAGTAGCCTGAATCTTGGGCACGTGAGCATCTACATGACACAGAATTACAATCATATTTTTTATTTGGGCAGCAATGCCTTTCCACAATTCAGCAGCCCAAATAAGTTTATCTACCCCTTAATTGCAAGTTGGGGGGGAGGGGGGGGCTTCTCCTGGTGGTTGCTGGATGAAGGCTCATTGTCTTCCATGCAGTCTACCTTTAACCTCTTTGGGAGGGGCTCCCCTCTGACCAGTTTCTTTTTGCTTCATAACATCTTACCTTTATTTAGAGAACTTGCTCTGTACTGTCTGCTCAGAGTCCTTGGTCTGTTTTGTACTCTTTCACTATATCATGTTTTTACATTTCTTCTGTTTAACTGATTCATGCAATTTTCTATCCCAGTGCCAGTGCCCTTTCACCATGTCGTGGCTTTATACATTTCTCTTGTTTAACTGACTCCTGCCTTTCTGCCTCAGTTCCCCCCTTTTCTTTAATCTAGCAGAGACACCTATCTGCTAGATTATTTATCCTGAAGGGGAGTTGGGTGACATTTTACCTTTAAGGTGAATTGCTGAAGAGGTCCCATTGAATAATAAAGTATCAGAGATTGAGAAGCAATATGCCTTGTTCACTGATGCGTCTTGTCATATTGTGGGAAAGCATTGGAGGTGGAAGGCTGCTGTATGGAGCCCTACAGGACTAGTTGCAGAAACTGCTGAAGGAGAAGGTGAATTGAGTCTATTTGCAGAAGTTAAGGCCATCCAGCTGAGTTTAGATATTGCTCATGAACATGATTATAAAAGTACATCCATGTACCCAAGAGTCATGCCACCAAAGAACATCAAAGCAACCAGAATTTGGATCGGGCCACAAGGATTGAAGTCATCAGATAGAGTTGGACTTGCAGAATAAGGGTGAATTCTTCATAACTCGATGGGCCCATGACACCTCAGGTCATCAAGGAAGAGATGGGCTTGGGATTGAGGGGTGGACTTGACCATGGATGCTATTGCACAGATTATCCATGAATGTGAAACTTGCACTGTACTCAAACAAGCCAAGAGGATAAAGCCTCTCTGGTATGGAGAACAATGGCTGAAATATAAATATTGGGGAGGCCTGGCAGGTGGATTACATCACACTCCCACAAACTCGCCATGGAGAATGCCATCTGCTTACAATGGCAGAAAGCAAACACTGGATGGCTGGAAACATATCCTGTGCCCCATGCCACCACATTAAACACTATCCTGAGCACTGAAAAGTAACCCTTATGGTGACATGGCACCCCAAGAAAGAATGGAGTCACACAATGGGACTCATTTCTGAAAATAACTTCACATGGTCCAAAGAGCATGGCATTGAGTGGGTGTATCACATCCCCTATGTAGTGGGATTGCCTGGTCACAGCCTGAACCAGTGAATGAGCATCTGAGTGAGCGGAGCGGAGGAGCCCAGGTCCACCCAACCTCTCACTCTCTCCCTCTCGGCGGTGCTTCCGGGAGCACAGATACACTCAGAGCCTGCGCGGGTTGCCCCCCCCCTCCCTGGCTCTCTTCCTTCCGGCGCGCCAGTGTTCGAACGAGAGGCGGCTGCGTTCCTTCGCCTAAACGGTCACCGGGAGGGGTGAGTTCATCCCCCTTATCTCTGACATCTCCTTCTGTAGCGCCTCTACCTCAAATAAAAGCTCTGTCACCGCCTTCGCTTGCTTTACACCCTATTATGCACCAGCCTTTAGAATGATTTGAATGAATTGTATCATTCACTGAATGATACAATGAACTGTTAAGACTGCACTGTGAGCAATGGGTCACTGAAACACTGGGATAAACATTTAGCAAAAGCCACCTAGTTATTCAGACCTCTTATGTACTTACTATGGAAGGAGATAAAGTCCCTGTAGTACACATGAAAAACATGCTGGGCCAGCTAGTTTGGGTTATTCCTGCCTCAGTTATTAGGTAATGCAGAAGGATTGGGAAGTCTGGTGTGTACTTCAAGGGGATTTGATGTTGAGTGAGGATAGGCAATGATTTGAATTGTAAGATGTGAATTGCTACATAACGCTGCATATCTTCAATTGCTATTTACGTTATCAATGGCATTACAGTAAGAATCATCCAGATTAAAGAAGAATGAATTCTTATGGAACCAGAACTGGCTTCAGCATGCAAGAGACCAACACTGAGCATCATCCCTCTTGTCCTGAAGGACTGTTATGATAGATGGTGCTCAAAGTCATGGACTAAATGAACTCCACAGACAATTTAGAGGGAATGGTATGCCTGAGGGATGGGATGTCATTCAGAGAGACCTAGACAGGTTCAAGCAATGGGCCCAGGAGAATCTCATGAGGTTCCATAAATCCAAGTGCAAGGACTTGCACGTGAGTCACAAACACCCCCACAATCAATATTATCTGGGGGATGAAAGGAATGAGCACAAATTCTCCAAAAAGCACTTGGAGGTACTCACAGCTATCTGAAGAAAACAATTCTTTCCCAGCTCAAACTGATAAACTGCCCAGAAAGCCAACTGTATCCTGGGCTGCATCAAAAGAGGTATGGCCAGCAGGATGAGGGAGGTGATCCTGCTCCTCTACTCTGCACTGGTGAGACCTCACCTGGAGTACTGTCTCCAGATTTGGAGTCCTCAGTACAGGAGAGATATGAACCTGTTCAGAACTTTGGGATACATGTTGTCCAGCCTCATAGACTTACACACATTCAGTCTCATGAGGCGCTGTTGGACTTGCTGTTCTCTTACAGTGGGGGTGATTTTGCTTCCCTAGTTCCTACCTAGAGGTTCAGGGATGTGAGAGATACAAGAAGCCTGGCTGCCAATGAAGACTGAGGCAAAGAACTCATTGAGTACCTCAGCCTTCTCCATGTCTGTTGCAGCCAGTTCTCCTTTTTCATTTATCAGAATGGGTAAGCTCTCTTTGGCTTGTCTCTTCGGACCAATGTACCGACAGAATCTCTTGTTTTTTACATCCCTCGCCAAGTGCAGTTCCATCTGCACCTTAGCTTTCCTGATCCCATCTCTGCATGCCTGGACAGCATTCCTGTATTCTTCCTGGGTGGTACGTCCTTATTTTCACTGTCTGTACATATCCTTCCTGTCCCTCAGTTTGACCAGCCAGTCCTTGCCAAGCCATGCTGGTTTCCTGCCTCCTCTGTTTCCCTATACCAGTGGACAGAGAGCTCTAATACTCTCAAAAAGGCATCCTTAAAGAGTTGACAGCTTTGCTCCACTCCTTTGACTCTAAGGACAGTTTCCCAGGGGATCTCACCCAGTAAATCCTTAAATAACATGAAGTTTGCGTTCCTGAAGTTCAAGGTCTATGCTTTGCTTTTTACCAGGCCCATCCTTGAGATCACAAAGGGCATGGTCGCTACAGACCAAGGTACCTCCAGTCTTCTTTAATGAATTCCTCTGTGTTGGTGAGCACCAGGTCCAGAAGCACTTCTCCTCTAGTTGGTTTGTCTAATACCTGGACCAGGAAGTTATCCTCAACACATTCCAGGAGTCTTTGGGATTGCTTGCAGTCTGCCATGTTGCTTTCCTAACAGACATTTGTGCAGTTGAAATCCCCCATCAAGATGAGAGCCTGCAAGAGCGATACTTCCTCCAGTTGAAGCAAGGCCTCATTCACAGGCTTCCCCTGATCAGGCAGCCTATAGTAGACCCCAACCACCAGATGTCCTTTATTTGTCCATTCCTTGATTTTCAACCACAAGCTCTCAACCTGACTGTGGCTGTTTTTTAGAGGCAGCTCTTCACACTCTATCCACCTCTTAATGTAGAGGGCAACTTCCCCGCCCCTCTTTCCTCACCTATCTCTTCTGAAAAGCTTGTAGCCCTTGATCATCAAGCTCCAGTCATGTGAATCATCCCATCATGTCTCTGTGATTGCAGTTAGGTCATACTTTTCTAATTGCACCTGTGGCTTCCATCTCTTCCTGTTTATTTCCCAGGTTGCATGCATTGGTGTAGAGCCACTTCATCTGAGCTGTTGGCAATGTTACCTTCTCTGAGGAGTCCTCATGAGGTCCTTTGGGACAATTCAGAGGTTTTTCCCTGCTGTTTCCTAAAGTGACAGCGTTCCCTGGCCCTTCTCTGTGATGTAGACAGAGCCCTTCTCCATCCCCTTCTTCATCCTCTTCCCTCATCAAAACTAATTTAAAGCCCTGGTAATCAATGCAGCCAGCTTGTTTCCCAGAACACTCTTGCCCCATCTGCTCAGTTGTGTTTCATCTGATGCCCGCGTACTCGATCTCTCAAAGGCCTGTACAAGATCATAGAACCCAAAGCATTTATCATGACACTATTCATGCAGCCAGTCATTTACCTGACCCATTCTCCTCCTCCTTTCCAGGTCCCAGTCACCAATCGGGAGGACAGAGAACACTACTTGTGCTACCTATCCCTTCAGTGTCTTTCCAAGGGATGCAAAGTCTTTTTTAATGTTCTGCAGTTTCCTTGTTGCAGCATCCTGAGATTCAACTTGAATGACAATGAGTGGATAGTAGTCTTCATGTTTTATCAGATACAGTAGACTTTTCTTGACATCTCCAGCATGGGCCCCTGGTGGACAGGAAACCTCTCTGGAGAGGCTATCTGGGTGGAAAGTGGGGGCCTCATTGCCCCTCAGGGAGGAGATCCCAATTACTAAGACTTCACACTTTCTTTGGTAGCACAAGTTTTGATGTGATTCCTCTGTTGGCCCTGCTTAATATGATTGTTATTTCCTGCTTCTGATTGCTATCCAGACCCTCTTCTTCTTTACAGCCCCAGAGCCTCGCATCTGTTGTTCAGGGACACTATGGGGGTAAGGTGAGAGATGCCTCCTTTTGCTCTGAGCAGAGATGAAAGTCCAGCTCCCTTCACCTTGAATGTTGTTGTGACCTTTTTCCTCAAGGTGGAAGATGCAATAGCTGCTTCTTCTTGCGGGGACTTAGGATGGGGCTGTCGGTCAGCATGTGTTGGTTCAGACTTCATTCTATCCATCTCCCTGTCTGATTCCCAGATGCCTCTTAACCTGGTAATTTCATCCTGCAGCCTGGCCAACTGCTCAGAAATTCATCAAGCAAAGCACACCTGAAGCCATGACACTCCCCTCCTTCCCTCAGTCCCTCTATTTTACAAACTGAGAAGGACTGGTGGGAGATGTGGAGGTTGGGAGCTATGACCATGAAATGGTAGAGTTCTCACTACTTGTGACTTGCGGAAACAAACTCTATAACCCAGAGTGTCAAAGGTTTAGGGGCTGGTTTGGCCGGGTTCCATGACGATTGGTGTGGGGGACCCACGGACCCACGTTCCAGGAAAGTGGAAGGGGGAAAGGGAAAAGGGAAAAGGGAGATGGGCCTAGGAACAAAACAGAGGCAACAATCTGAGGAGGAAAGCTAATTTACTAAATAAGACATTTGAAAGTAAAATAACACAATATAATATAATATAATTGGAAGTAAAGCTAATAAATCAAATAAAATGAGCAAGAGAGAGTGTCCGATAAACCAAAGGCCTTATGCTAAACGCTGAAGGCGAGACAGCAGTGAGCACCCACTGCTGATTTGATCCCAAAGGACAGTGTTCCGTGACCGCAGACAGTTTTTATCTTTCCCTCTGAGCAGAACCAAGTAAAAATGCAAAGCATCGCAAAGTCCTCTGAGAAATGAAGTTCTTCTCTTCTGAGACAGGTATACCCAGAACTATCAATGATCCACGGAGCTGGAGCATTAACTCTTTAACTCTTAATACACTACATGATGTTATGAGGTGGAATACCAATACCAAAAATCATAAAACCATGACATTCCACCCCTTATTCCACATCACTACATCATGCTTGATATATATAGAGAGGAACAATGATTAACATGCATTAGATACACACACACACAACATATATATATGCATATACATGGAATTACCGACTGCACTCTCCCAACATCAAATTCCCTTGTGGTACACATTGAACATCCCCATTCTTCTGCATCACCTACCAGGTAGACCCAAGTCCCTGAGTAAAACCAGTTTCATGGAGAGGTTTGCCCTTTTCAGAAGCTGGAAGGACCCAAAGACTGAGCAGGACCATCCGATGGATCCTCAGGTGTTGACCAACCAGGTGACTTCTGCCAAATGCTTCTCCCAGAGCTTAAATGTTCCGCCACCCATTGCTTTCAACGTGTTTTTTAACAACCCATTGTATCTTTCAATTTTACCAGAAGCTGGTGCATGATAGGGGATATGATAAATCCATTCGATGCCATGATCTTTGGCCCAAGTGTTTACAAGAGAATTTTTGAAATGAGTTCCATTATCTGACTCAATTCTTTCTGGAGTGCCATGTCGCCATAGGACTTGTTTCTCGAGACCTAAGATGGTGTTTCGGGCGGTAGCATGGGGTACTGCATATGTTTCAAGGCACCCAGTGGTTGCTTCCACCTTGGTAAACACATAACGCTTGCCATTGCGAGTTTGTGGCAAGGTGATATAATCAACCTGCCACGCCTCCCCATATTTATACTTTTGCCATCGCGCTTCCTCCCAAAGAGGTTTCATCCTCTTGGCTTCTTTAATTGTGGCGCATGTATCACAGTCATGGATAACATGTGCAATAGCATCCATAGTTAAGTCCACTCCTCAGTGTCCAGCCCACTTATACGTTGCATCTCTTCCTTGATGGCCAGAGGTCTCATGGGGCCCATCAAGCTAAAAATAGTTCACTCTTGTGTTGCCAGTCCAAGTCTACTTGAACCACCTTAACTTTGTCAGCTCAATCTACCTGATTGTTATTGTGTTGTTCTTCAGTTGCCCGGCTCTTAGGAACATGAGCATCTACATGGCGCACCTTTACAACCATATTCTTTATTCGGGCAGCAATATCTTTCCACAGTTCAGCCGCCCAAATAGGTTTACCCTTCCGTTGCCAGCCATTCTGTTCCCATTGCTGTAACCACCCCCATAAAGCATTTGCCACCATGCATGAGTCAGTGTAAAGATAAAGCACTGGCCACCTCTCTCGTTCAGCCACATCTAAGGCCAGTTGGACAGCCTTTACCTCTGCAAATTGGCTTGATTCTCCTTCTCCTTCAGTGGCCTCTGCAACTTGTCGCGTGGGGCTCCACACAGCAGATTTCCATTTGTGGTGCTTTCCCACAAAGCGACATGATCCATCTGTGAACAGGGCATATCTCTTTTCATCTTCTGGTAGTTCATTATACGGTGGGGCTTCTTTAGCACGTGACACCTCCTCTGCTGGTGTTGTTCCAAACTTTTTACCTTCAGGCCAGTCCATGATCACCTCCAGGATTCCTGGATGGTTGGGGTTCTCCATCCGAGCTCGCTGTGTAATCAGCGCAATCCACTTACTCCAAGTGGCATCAGTAGCATGATGGGTGGAGGGAACTGTTCCTTTGAACATCCAGTTCAGCACTGGCAGTCGAGGTGCCAGAAGGAGCTGCGCTTCAGAACCGATTACTTCGGAAGCAGCTCGAATCCCCTCATATGCGACTATGATCTCCTTCTCAGTTGGAGTGTAGCGCTCTTCAGACACCCTGTACGCCCAACTCCAGAATCGAAGGGGTCAGCCACAGGTCTCTCAAGAAGCTCTTTGCCACAAACTCCAAGTGGGACCTTCCTTTCCAGCAGCAGTGTAGAGGATGTTCTTTACATCCTGTCCTGTCCGCACTGGCCCCAGGGCCACGGCACGGGCTATCTCCTGCTTAATTTGCTCAAAAGCCTGCTGCTGCTCAGGGCCCCATACAAAATCATTCTTCTTCCGGGTCACCTGATAAAGGGGGCTCACAATGAGGCTGTAGTTCGGAACATGCATTCTCCAAAAGCCCACTACACCCAGAAAAGCTTGGGTTTCTGTCTTACTGGTGGGTGGAGACATGGCAGTAATTTTGTCAGTCACATCTGTTGGGATGTGACGACGTCCATCTTGCCACTTTATACCTAGGAACTGGATTTCCTGTGCAGGCCCCTTCACTTTGCTTCGCTTAATAGCGAAGCCAGCTCTCAGGAGGATCTGGATTATTGTCTCTCCTTTCTCAAAAACTTCCTCTGCTGTATTGCCCCATACAACAATGTCGTCAATGTATTGTAAGTGCTCAGGAGCACCGCCCTGTTCCAATGCGGTTTGGATCAGCCCATGGCAAATAGATGGGCTGTGCTTCTATTCCTGGGGCAAACGGTTCCAGGTGTACTGAAGGCCCCTCCTGGTGAAGGCAAACTGTGGCCTGCATTCTGAGGACAAATGAATAGAAAAGAAAGCATTTGCAATGCCAGTGGTGGCATACCACTTAGCTGCTTTTGACTCCAGTTCATACTGGTGTCGAAGCATGTCTGGCACAGCAGCACCCATTGGGGGTGTGACTTCATCCAGGCCACAATAATCCACTGTCGGCCTCCATTCTCCACTGGCTTTACCCACTGGCCAAATGGGGCTGTTAAAAGGTGAGTGAGTTTTGCTGAACACTCCCTGGCTCTCTAGCTGACAAATCAGCTTACAAATCAGGAGCATGGAATCCCTGTTGGTGTGATACTACTGTCTGTGCACCATCTCAGTAGCAATTTGGTATCTGTTGCTCCTCCATATGTAGCAACCCTACAACAGACGGATCTTCTGACAGGCCATGCAAAACAGACAGCTGCTTTATATTGTCCTTGTCCACAGCAGCTATTCCAAAAGCCCATCAGTACCCCTCGGGATCCTTGAAGTGCCCCCTTCTGAGATAGTCTATACCAAGTATGCATGGAGCCCCTGGGCCAGTCACAATAGGATGTTTTTGCCAGTCTTTATCAGTGAGGCTAATTTCAGCCTCCAACTTGGTCAACTCTTGGGAACCCCCAGTCACCCCAGAAATATAGATTAATTTTGTCCCTTGGTGACTCGAGGGCATTAGAGTGCACTGTGCACCGGTTTCCACCAATGTCTTATATTTTTGTGATTCTGATGTGCCAGGCCATCGAATCCACACAGTCCAATACACTCTATTATCCCTTTCCCCCCCCGGCTGGGGGCAGGGCCCCTCTATTTGGTACCTCTGTTAACTTTATGGCTACTGCCGTGTCCGGCAGTCACTGGAGCAGTCACCATCTTGGAGAAGTTCTCCCTGGTGGTTGACCTATTTCATAACTCTTTTACCCGTGCTTGAAGTGCAGGAGTGGGTTTTTTATTCCACTTCTTCATATCTTCCCCCTGGTCACGTAGGTAATGCCACAAGGCAATACGTGACATAGTCTTACTATTGTCAGTTCCTCGAGCAGGAGAACTTCCTCTTTTGATAGCTGAGACTTTGCTGTTTTGGGAATCCTGGTTCCCATCAGATCCATCAGTTTCATCAGAATTAAGCACAGTAGTCTGTTCGTCCATTATATCTTCTTGATTGCTGTCTATTCTGTCCAGTCTTTCAGTTACCTTTACCAAGGCTGAAACATAAGCTTGTAGAGGGGTTAAATGTAACTCAATATCTTGAAGTTTGTTAATCAGGTCATTTATAAGGGGTCTTCTTTGTCTTCTGCCATACATTGCTGCTAATGTACTGGCATACCTGTCTGGTGCAGTCCTTGTGAATATATGCCACATAGTTGGTGTACACCTGATTCTCTCAGGATCATGCTCTTGGTTTGGTTCATCATGAGTGAATGCAGGGTCATGTAACATTTCCACCACAGCATATTCTCTCAAATAATTTATGCCTTTTTCCATTTCAGACCATTTCTTTTTCTCAGGCAACAGATCATCTCTGAAGTGGTATTTTTCTTTCACGGCTATCAGCATCCAGTTCCAGAGAGTGAAGTGTCTATTGTGGCATGTACTAATGCCTCTGTCAATGGCAGAGTCCCTGGTGATGCTACCCAATTGGCGAGCTTCTCTACCATCTAGCCACACACTGTTGGCCCCACTGTCCCAACAGCATAGTAACCAGGTGACAATAGGTTCATTTGCGTGGCGTGTAAAGTCTTTTCTCAAACCTCGAATTTCATTCATTTTCAGAGGTCGAGTAACATTGGTAACAAGCTCTCTTTCATCTTCTACTCTATCAGGACTCATTACCCTCCTAGGCATTGGTGACCGTGATCTTGCTGGGGGTCTCAGCCCTCCTACTGGAAACTCTAGAGTTTTGAACCACTCCTCTGGACCTATTCTCTCCTCTTCTCTTACAGTGTCTGATTCCTCTACTTTCTCCTCTTCTCTTTCAGAGTCTGCTTCTTCCACTTTCAGCTCCTCCTCTTTCTTCTCTTCTAAGGGAGTCGAGACTTTTTTCATTTTCCGCCCTCTTACAGGGGCAACTGACATCGATTCTGGTGTCACTTGTGGTTGATCATATTTGGTTAGTATTAATGATCATTCTCTCTAGCTCGGCTCGAAGTTCATCTTGCTCAGCTATGACGAAATTTAGTTCACCTTGGAGCCTGACTTGTTGAGCCCGAACATGGATTAGTTCATTTTGGAAACGGCGTAATGTAAATTGATAGGCATCTTGCTCAGTTTTGAGGGTTTCTCGCTCAGATTGGCGGGCATCTTGTTGAGACTGAGGGCTATTGAGTTTGGATTGGAGGGCATCTCGCTCAGTTTGGAGGGCATCTTGCTTGGACTCGAGAGCATCCATGTGTGATTGGAGAGCATCATGTTGAGACTGGAGGGCGTCTCTCTCGGTCTGGAGGGCGTCCATGTTGGATTGGAGAGTATCTTGTTGAGACTGGAGGGTGTCTCTCTCAGTCTGGAGGGTGTCTCTCTCGGATTGAATGGTGTCTATGCTGGACTGGAGAGCATCTTGTTGAAACCAGAAGGTGTCTCTCTCGGACTGGAGGGCATCTCTCTCAGATTGGAGGGTGTCTCTCTTGGTCTGGAGGGCGTCTCTCTCAAACCGGAAGTTGTCTCACTCGGTCTGGAGGGTGTCCATGTTGTATTGGAGAGCATCTTGTTGAGATCGTTGGGTGTCTCTCTCAATCTGGAGGGCATCTCTCTCAGACTGGAGAGCATTTAGATTGGACCTGAGAGTCTGATTGTCAGCTAAAAGACTTACTTTCTGGATCTGGAGACTGTCCCTTTCAGCTCGGAGACACTTTCTCTCCATTTCAAAAACTCTATGCCTCTCTGGAATAGTATTGAATAAGGCCTGGTAAGTATAAGCCAGACCCCAAATAACTGAGGGAGCTGTGATTGTTTAGTCTGGAGAAAAGGAGGCTCAGAGGAGACCTTATCGCACTCTACCACTTCCTGAAGGGGGGCTGTGGTGAGGAGGGGGTCGGCCTATTCTCCCAGATAACTTATGACAGGACGAGAGGGAATGGCCACAAGTTGCGCTGGGGAAGATTTAGATTAGATTTGAGGAAAAGTTTTTTCTCTGAAAGAGTGGTCAGGCACTGGAATGGCCTGCCTAGGGAGGTGGTTGAGGCACCATCCCTAGCGCTGTTCAAGAAGCGTTTAGATGAGATGCTAAGGGATTTGATTTAGTAGCTTAGTGGGTAGGGATTGTGGTAGGAGGATAGTTGGACTAGATGATCTTGTAGGTCCTTTCCAACCTAATGTATCTATGAATCTCTTACTGAGCTGCAACATCCCTGTCTCAAATATCTGCTTAAGTTCTCAGAATCTTGCAGGTGTTCAGGAGAAAAGTTCCATGACACCAGTGATGCCCATTTCTCTAAAGTCTCTCCTAAGTCCCTCCAAACTCCCTGCCAGTCACTGTTCTCTGGCTCTGGGGAAGGCTTTCTCAAACTATTATAAACACAGATACTGATTAAGAGTACATTCAGGGAGACACCACGATCATTATAAGCATTGGATGAGCATTCAGAAAACGCATAATGAATTCAAAGGAGAAGCCAGGCGTCAGTTTAAAAATCACAAGTTCTGTAGAATTAACAATTCCATCTGGAGTTGCTCCTTCCGGAACTGAATGCCACATCGTATACAAAAGCCAGGTAGGTATTTCCATCAGTGTGTTTTGTTTATCATATAGAGACCAAGCTCCATGGATCAGACTGGCAAACTTAATCAAGTCACAGTACATTCTGAGCATTACAAGGGAAAAAATGATGAAATGCAGTCCCTTTAAGAGCAGTTTAAAAAGAGAAAGCATTTTTTTTTCTTTTTTTTTTTCTTTGCTAAAACAAGCTGGCAGCACCCAAAAAAGTTTACAAATATCCCAGAACAATTGCCAGTACGCCTGGACTTCAAGATCATGTTTTGCAGTACAGCCCCTGCAGTACAGATAAGCTTGCTAACAAGAGACAGAGATTCACTCTAAAAGTACATCTCTACCCAGTTAAGATAGCTGGTCTTGCCCTACATTGGGCGCCAAAAATGTCAACGGTTTACCAGGCTGGATTGGCCCGGTTCCGTGACAATTGGTGCGGGGGACCCACGGACCTACGCCCCAGGAAAAGTGAAGGGGGAAAGGGAAAAGGGAGATAGGCCTAGAAACAAAACAGCAGCAATGATCTGAGGAGGAAAGCTAATTTACTAAAAAAGATATCAGAAAGTAAAATAACACAATATAATTGGAATTGAAGCTAATAAATCAAATAAAATGAGCAAGAGAGTGTCCGATAAACCAAAGGCCTTACGCTAAATGCTGAAGGTGATATGGCTAGCAAGCACCCACTGCTGGGTCGATCCCAAAGGAAAAAGAGCGTTCTGTGACACGCAAACAGTTTATAACTTTCCTTCTGAGCAGAAATACGTAAAAATACAAAGCATCGCAAAGTCCTCTGGGGAATGTAGTTCTCCCTCTCTTCTGAAACAGGCATATCCATAACTATCGATGATCCACAGAGCTGGAGCATTAACTGTTAATGCACTACATGATGCTATGATGTGGAATACCAATATCAAAAACCATATAACCACGACAGTGAGTTGAGAGAAAACAGTTCACCAAGATGGGATATATAAATAAATGATGGACGCCCAGCTATAGGCCTGGAATAGCAAAGGGTAAAAACAGTGGTTCAGGCCCTGATTCAACAGTTCCCATACACAGACCAACTAGAGGTGAAGCCTCACTGGACCTGGTGCGCACCAATGCAGTGGAGAGCATTAGAGAGTTGTCCAAACAAGTTAGGGGATTCTGTGAATCCCTGTGGGAGCACTATCCATCTGAGTTGTTGCTTTCTATGGGTGTTCGGATCTTCCCATTTGAAGGCAAAGTAGTCTCTGCATTCTGCTTTCAAGGGGCAGGTCCAAAAAGCATCATTTAAATCAATTACACCGTACCACTTAGATTCTGGGTTTAATTGACTGAGCAGGGCATAGGGGTTTGCCACTACTGGGAAACGGGTAATTGTTCTCTTATTAATTTCCCTTAAGTCGTGGAACAATCTGTATTTTTTTTTTTTACAGGGAGTATAGGAGAATTACAGGGAGACATACAGGGCTCTAATAGCCAATAGTCCTTTAGATATTAATCTTTCAATTTCAGGTTGTATCCCTAATTTGCCTTCCTGTGAAATGGAATATTGTTTTATCCTAATTGGGATCCCTGGATCCTTTATAGTTACTTCAAAGGGTTCTATGTCTAACTTCCCTACTGATTCTGGAGTATACCAAACTTCTGGGTTAATTCTAGCCTCATCTTCTATCGTTAGAGTACATAGCTTAACAATTATCTTTTACTTCCAAATTTATTCCTAACTCCACAATTAAATCTCTCCCTAGCAAATTATATTCTGCTTCAGATACCAATAAAAAAACCCAATTCCATAGGTGCTAGGTGATTCTATTTCTACCTGCTTTATAACAGGTACCATAAAAGGTTCCCTTTTGCTCCAATTACTAGTAGCTTTTCTGAGGATAAAGAACATCCTCGAGGTAAATATTGAACAGTCGATCTTTCTGCCCCAGAGTCTACTAAAAATTCCATTTCCTGACGTTGAGGACCCAATTTCAATTTTATCAAGGGCTCTTTTCTTTCCGGGGTCCCCAGCACATAAAGCCCCTGGCCCCCTCAGTCCTCCTTAAACAGTTTCTCATCCTGGATTCTCTTTCTACAGTCTTTCTTCATGTGTCCCTTTTTCTGACAGTAGAAGCATTCTATTGTCCTCATATCTCTGGGTCTCATCTGGTTAGGTTAAAGCACGTTGTCTGCCTGAGGAATATTCCCTCTTCTCCTTGCCTGAAACACCCCCATCTGTCCTTCTTTTACTGCAGCTCTCAGAATTTTTGCATGCCTTTTCTGAGTCTCCTCCTCTCACCTTACATATACTTTCTGAGCCTCTCTTAGCAATTCGTCTAATCCTCTTCTCCTGCCAATCCTCCAATTTCTCTGTTTTCCTTCAAATATCCAGGACCTAGCTACAGGCTGCATTTTCAGGAGAGCTTGCCCCACAGGGGTAGCAGGATCTAATCCTGAATATAACTAACTTTTTTGTGTAGTCTCTCTAACTACTTGGTAGAAGTTTCATATCTTTTTTTTCCGTTGCTCGCTAAAAAGCCTTATTAAGATTCTCTAATCCCTTGAATAAAAAGAACTCGCAAATCTGCTGTGTGAGTACGATGTTCCTGGTTCTGATTATCCCAATTGGGCCATTGTAAGGGCCACTTTATATCTGCTCCTGGGCCAGCCTGGTGTTTCTGATCCTAAATTTGCATACCTGCCTGTTAAAAGTATGCCCAAAATAACCTGTATCTCATCCCAGGTATAAAGGCTGGGACCTAGCCTCTCTGAGAACCCTAAAGGATCCTCTAGCAAATTCCCCATCTCCTTCTTAAATTCCCTTACATCTCCTGAGTTTAAGGGAACTGAAACATATCCAACTCCTGGGTTTGATCCCCTGGTAGCTATGGGTATTTCTCTTAAAGGGAGAAGGTTTCTTCCTCGACTCTCTCCTGCCTAGTTTGCCTTCTAGTGATCCTTTTCCTAGGGAAGTCTAGGGGTTCAGATTCAGGTTTGTCTCCTGAATCAGATTCAGCTTGCTCCGGAGAAGCCACTGGATTCTGTGCGGGGGGAGCATAAGGTGGGGGTGGATAGTGTATAATGTCCTCCTCTGTTGTATTCCTTTTTTTTTTTTTTTAACTAAAGGGAATACAAAGGTTCGAAAATCAGATTCCACCCATAATTTGGCATACTCGCACTCTCCTAGATTAAAAGGCCGTTTTTCGTTCACATAAGTATTTAGAGCCTGGCAGATCTGATCCTCAAAGGATCCGAATACGGGCCAGAACAACTGATCTGCCCTTATCTGCTTTCCTCCCCACACTTCCACACAATAATGTACCATCTTAACCTTACTCTTTCCTTGTCTAGAGGGAGAATCGCCCCAATGTTTTAGCATTAAACCTAGGGGGCTTTCTAGTGGTATGTCTGGTAGCTTTACCTGCGAGCCAACCATGGGGTCAGAGGGCTTACTTGTCCTCTGTCCCATCTTCCGGAGCACTCTCACACTCACACACACACTCGCGCCCCTCGGTTGTGACCCACGCCCTCGCGGGCAATGGGAACTGCACTACTAGAGGATCCGCGCTCGCTTCGCCCCTACGGGACGTCTCAGTCAGGCGTGCTCCGGGATACCCACCCCGACCGAACAGATCCATGCAAATACTTACTCAATCCTGAGTCTTTGTTCGGGTCTTCGTGCACAAAAATTATGGGGTACTGAGTTTCTTTCGCTCGTTAACTGAATTTAGAGTTCGGAGCTACAGGTCTCCGCAACGGAACTGCCCAGCCCAGGGGCCGTCTGAAGACGGGGCGCCCCCCCTGGAGTGAGAATTCCGCAGCAGAGTCGCCTGGATCCGAGGCACAGCACCAAATTGTTATAGGTGTGAAGAACGATACACACCGATCGTTGCCAATAGTAAGGAATTTATTGAGTAAGCAATAAACGAGCGAAACAGCGCTGGGCGGCCGGGAGTCTCCACTCCACCAAAGGCGCGCACCGGGGGCCTCCTGATCCCTCTTTTTATTGTCTCTTATCTCTATATTCGTGTTTATCTTTTCTTCCTGGGCTGCGCCGGCTGGTATTCGGGAGTCATCCTCTGTCTCCTTGCAGAGAAAAGACGAATACTGCAGTCCTCTTCAGCTCTAATCATGCATGCTTAAAAGAAGATTTCTGCTTATTTTTCTTTTCCAGTTCCTTAGAAGGTCACTACTATCTGTGCAGGTGTTAGAACAAGACGCTGTGGCTCCAACTTACAAAAACATTTATAGGCCTATTTTTAAGTCTTCTACAAACTACATAGTTCTAAGAGAAGGAAAATAAAAAAAACACGGAAAAACACAGACACATCTGTCTTGAGACTGGTTTGATTAACAAGTATTGAAAGTACAGAACTCAGTTTCTATCACAGCATCATACCACTGAAGAAAATAATTTCATCCCAACTAAAACCAAGACAGACTCTTAAATCAGAACTGAATACAGAAATTTTATGATCAAACATATGACTGCTATGCAGAAACAAGTTTTGGTTTAACTATAACAAAACAGACTGGGCCCATTTTCTTGCAGTTCCAAGGGATCACCACATTCGAGCACAATGTTCTTCTTTCTCTCAACTTAATTGTATGTAGCCCCAATATACAAAAAGCACCAAATAAAATGAGTTTATTATCTGGAGGACCTGCGCCACCAAACACTGCTTCAACCTATCCATCCCCATCCTCCAGCCACATCACAACCACAGACTTGGTTGGTAATGACTTGCCCTTGCCCCCTCGCTGTTGTCCCAGGGGCATGTCACTTACTATGGTCTGAGACGCAGCCTTAGCATGTGGGCATTCCTTTTGTTAATGCTCAAACTCTTTACAACTGGCACAATGATCTGCCAAACACAGTCTTCCAAAGAGGAGGGACGTCTCACTCCTCCCCATCCCATTGTCCCTTTCTCCAGTGTCCTAAAGGAGTTTCTTCAAATCTTCCCTCCTTCCACAGAAGTGTATTACCCATTATAGAATAATATAATAGTGGCACAAAACATAAAAACAACATTCTATTTTCCCATTTTCACACTTAATTGTTCGAAAGAAAGGTCTGACCTTTTGTTTTCCTGTGGTGACAATAGTATTATATTTTATATAATATATAGTATATGTTGCCTTTCAAAGGCGTGTTGGCACGGCAGCCAACCCCAGGTTGCTCGGTCCATCTGCTCGCAGACGCCAATGTGGTGGACGGCAAATGGCGTTTATTGGTGGGCTACACAGTACTTTATAACCTAAGGTTACAATGTTGTCTCCGCCTACTTACACCATGAATGAAGACTATTGGCTGAGAGGTGGCCCTATCTTCCCATACAGCACGGTATCTTCCGTCCGCCAAAACCCTGACTACAACAAGTATAGTATTATAGTTTGTGCTTGAACTAATACAGTTAACAAACTTGCAGCATTTTTTTTCCCCAATCTCCCATTGTTTCTTCCTTTGTTACCTTACAAAATTTTCATCTACTTAGCCATCTTATCTGGGTCTTTCTTTTTTTTTTTTTTTTCCTCCTGACATTCTTTCCAGATTGCAAACTCAAATATCTATTTCTCTCTCTAACCTAACTGGAGACAGGGCACTGTTGCCCAGAAACCACATGTCCTGGCTACCTCAATGCAATCTGAAGGGGCCCAATTTCCAACCTCCCACAATCTCCCTGGTGAGAATCTGAGAAAACCAACCAAGTAACTTGACACACCAATGAGTCATGTCAAGCAGGTATTCCCTTTATTACAGCGCTGGGTGCATGGGGGATCGCTCCACCAAACATGCACACTGAAGAGAGAAACAACTACGTATTTAAAGGCATAGCATATACATATTCATTACATTCCAAGAAAACAGGCCAAAATTCCAAGAAATAATTAACATATTGTCCCACCCTCCTGAGAAAACATGGTGGAGGTCTCTGGTGGTTGTGGGATGAAGGCTAGTAATCATTCTCGCTGTGAATTTCCAACCATTTAAGGGGGGGGGGGGGATAACCCGAACTGGTTCTCACTGGTGTTGCGTTGAACTAAGGCATCTGTTTCGCTGTCTTATCTTCAACAATAGGACATTTATTCTACTTTCTTATCTTCACTTGATGACAAGCTCCGCAGTCTCCTCCACATTCTGTTCTTGAGAACAGAACATTTACATCTACATTTACACAAGCCTCTTGTCCCTCAGCTTATATCTGCTCAAGTTATGCAAAAGGTTGTTCTCACAATATGGAAAAGCTGCTCTCATGATTCAATTCAAATTAATGGATTAATTAGGATAAATGTTTGCAGTCCAGAAATATTAGTATAAAATAGTTGGTGATAACAAATGTCTGTAACTTCAATCTTGGAAAAGACTTTAAAATGTCCCCACATATCTCTCTAATCTAGAGAAATGTGATGATTAAACAATTCAGATTCTTGAAACTGTGTCGCAAATCACCAATGATTTTTTGCAGATCTTCCTTTAAACTGATGTATTTAATTGACAGTATGAGTGTTGCAGTGGAATCTGTGGGTTTTCTACCTTTTAAGTATTGGGATATTTTTCTACTTAAAAACAAACAAACAAACAAAACCGTATCTGTAAAAGAAGTAATTCTGTTATGTGGGTGTGAAGTGTTTTGTTACTAACAAATGGAAGCAGTGGGCCTCTGCCTTACATCTGGTGAAGGTAATGCAGTTTCTTCTACTTTCAGGTGGGGTTTTTAAAGTAGTTGTCATTCTTCCTTGTACTAAAAGTGGGTTTTAAGAGTTTTTTTCTTGGTCTGTCTGTGGATGTGGATCAGATAAAGAGCCTGCACAGTGAATAAAAGTACCAGCCCTAGTATATGGCTACTTGCCCTGTGATTGCAGGATGTGTAAAGAATAACAATACAAAGAGACTTCTAATTGAGCATGAAATAAAAAATATATTAACATCAATGTTTATCTTTACCAAGTCTCAAATCAGAGTATACTTTGGTGAGTTTTTTTTGTTTCTTTTTTTCAGAGTAATATAATTGAAAGTCCTTCTCCTATATTTGAGGAAGAACTAATTGTTGGTTGGATGGTGGATTCATAAGTAGTTATCATACTACAAGAGTAAGAAGATATTTTGGTATTTGTGAAGAACTGGATTTTCACCCTAGTCTAGCAGCTTTGCTGCTCACTTAAACACAGATGAATGAAGACCCCATTTGGAAAATCACCAGGTCCACGATCCAGAGCTGATGCAGGTGAGGTGTTACTGAATTTACTTCTGCTGTTTGTTTGTTGACTGGTTTTTATTGGGTAAAAAATTGTTCTTAGAACATAAGAGAATCTATAAAAAAATGGTTTATGAAGCAGTTATTGTTTCTTTGTTGTTGTTTTTTATTTGTTTTTAAATATGAGAATTATGCTTTCATAGAAAACTGTGGAATTGAAAAGGCTATACGTAAATGTTAATTAAGTTTTGCATACTTAGATTGTAGGGCAAATAATCCCCAAAAATAGCACCCAAAAGAAATAGTGCCAAAGCTGGTATATTTTTGATAGGCTTAAGTAGATGATGTACAGATAGTTAATAAGAAAAGAGTAACACACCTTTAAAGATGGTCAAAGCACACCGATAACTCCACTAGAAAGGGATCTCCAACCAGAGATCCTTCCCTGGTGGTGGTCAGCCCTTAAATGGGGTCTTGGGAGAGGTGGAGTCAAACTCCGCCCCTTCCAATCACACTCACTTGTGCCCCTGCGGCTGACCCAGTGCTTGCCTCAGGTGATCAATCAGTGGTTCAGGCCCTGATTCAACAGTTCCTATACACTCCACCACTTCATGACATGAACCACTGATTAAGGAACTATAGGGTGAGCCCTCCTTAATACAGAGACCCAATACATCGCGACGCTTTACATAATAACCCGTCGTGATGCATATTGATATAATCTGGGATGAGTGATGATCAGCGTATGGCTCGTGTTCTTCCTTGGGTCAGTGCTCGGTGGTGTCTACTGGAAGCATGCGGTCACGTTGTGCAGGTCCGTCCTACTCTTCATCAGTCCCGGGTAGACCATCACCGGATGTTGCACATGATGTTATTGCAACTCTGGAACACTTCAGCAGTATTTGGTTCCCTCCGGTGACTCATAGACTCACGGAGAGTAATATAGGTGCTTCAAAGATACCAAGAGAGGGAGGCCTGCCCTCCAGGGTAAGATACAGGCCATATTCCTGTCTTGGGTCAACACTTCAGTTTGTACAGGGGCATGCCCTGGCCGCCTGTACCAAACCTTTTGTCCAGATGTCTGTGGCTGCACGATTATATCAGGCACCAAAGGGGGTGTCCTGATCTGCCACAGAGACATGATAAGGGTTCCTTTAGCAATAAAGACTGGAGTGTTGACCACATCAGTAGGCCATGTACCAATCACCGGAGGGACTACTGAACCCCCCACCTCCAATAATCTCCCCCAAGGTGCAAGTAGGCCACACCATCGTGGTCCTACCTGCACCTTCCAAGGCCATCTTATTTTATTGGTGCCTGGTTTCAGGTTCTCAGGGGCAGGGAGCAGAAGATTGTTCTCATGGCCGGTCTGAGGTCTTACCTCATTATCTGTACCCGTAATCTGGATCCTAAGCGGGGAGGCCCATGTTGTTTGCAACATTTTCAAGGCACTGGGTCTGCCATCTCTAGGTCTTTCATTCAGATCTCGCAGGGTTTCATGGAGTCTCTTCGTCCACCCCTGCAGAGACTGAGAGTCTGTCTTCAGGGCAGCCTTGAGAATACCATTATAACGCTCAATCAGGCCTGCCCCCGTTGGATTGTATGGCAGGTGGAATCGCCACTTGATGTTGTACTCTTCTGCCCAGCGTTGTATCATTGCACCCGTGAAATGAGTCCCTTGGTCGCTCTCAATGACTTGTGGTGTCCCGTAGGCAGCCATCAATCTTGTGAGCGCCTTGATGGTATATGCCTGGTTGGCTTTTGCTACTGGATAGGCCTGCATTAGCCCACGCACGGTGTCAACACAGGTTAGAGCATATCTCGCCCCCTCAGATCGAGGGAGGGGCCCAATATAATCAATCTGCCATCGCTGTAGAGGATTGTGTCCTCTAGCAAGATGGGCTGTTGTTTCAGGCAACGACCTCGGTCTCATTCTGGAGCAGGCATCACAGTCTCGACATGCTTGAGCTACATCCGATAGTTGTACGGGCAGTCCCCATGCTTTGGCAGCTGCCCACATGGTCTTCTGTCCAGCATGCCGCAGCTTTTGATGTAACCAGTAGGCAATGTTCTCAGATGGTGAGTTCTCAACCCATCTAACTCGAGCCAGTGTGTCGGCTTCATCATTTCCTGGTGACTGTAGGGGTCGGTGACCAGAAACATGGTAGACACGTACAGTTCTGTGTTTGACTGTATTCCGTATGTCTAACCACATATCTTTCCCCCAGATCGGTCGGGAGTGGATAGTCCACTCCTGGGTAGCCCACTGTGCGATCCAAAGAGTGAGCCCCCGGTACACAGCCCAACTATCTGTGCAGATATTCAGGACACTGTCACCAGGTTCTTTGGTTATAACCATCCACATGGCCCGCAGCTCTGCCCACTGGCTGCTTTGACCATCCCCCTCTTCAAACCATATTGTATCTGTAGCGGGATGGTATGCTACTGCTCTCCACTTACTTGGGTTGCCCTTGCTGGACCCATCCGTGTACCAGGCATCTTCAGGAATGGGATATTTTCCTTCCTGGATGGGACTCTTCTGTGGCGGAGCAACCAAGGTTTGTTTTGGTGCATCACTGTGATACGTCACTGGGCCTAGAATCTTTTGAAGTTCTTCTTTCAACGGTGAGGAAGACAGACTACTCCTCTGGCTGAGATAGGCGACCCATCGTGCCACCGTCTGTGCCTGGGCCACCCCTGTCTTAGGAAGGTGGGTCAGATCTCTTACCCACCCCTGAATTGGAAGAGTGGTCTTAACTATGACTTCGGCCGTCTGGGTTATTGGCTCTACCGCTTGTAATGCGGTATAGGCAGCCAATAGCTGTTTTTCAATCATACTATATCTTTCTTCTGCTCTGTGCCAGACCTGAGACCAAAATCCAATGGGGGTCCGAACAGAACTCTGACGTTGCCACAGGCCCCAGCAAAAGCCATCCTGAGTAACATGAACATCCAATTCAGCTGGGAGGGTAGGATCGAATATACCCAATGCCTGGGCTTGTTTCACCGCCTGTTTTGCTTGCTGGAAAGCATCCTGTTCTGTTCTCCCCCAATCCCATGATTGGCCCCTTTTTGTGAGTCTATACAAAGGTCTCAGCAGCTGCACCAAATGAGGTATAAAGGAACGCCAGTATCCCAATATACCTAGAAATTCCTGCAGCTGCTTTGGCGTTGTAGGGACTGGGAATGCCTGAACCTTATCTATGATGGCACTGGGTAGCACTTGGGTCTTTCCTGACCAGGCTACCCCCAGAAATTTTACGGACAGGCCTGGACCTTGCACCTTTTGAGGACTGATAGCCCATCCTCTTTCATTTAGGTAGGAGGTTAATGAATCTGCTGCCTCTCCTACTGCTTCCAGTGAGTCAGATGTTAACAGGAGATCATCAATGAAGAGGTATAGGTTGACGTTATTATTAGGTTTCCTCCAATTACCTAGGTCACGCACCACCAAGTTATGACAGTATGCTGGTGAGTGCACGTACCCCTGTGGCAGGACCTGAAAGGTCCACTGCCTGCCTCCCCATGTGAACACAAATTGATCTTGCGGTTCTTTGGCAATCGGGATACTAAAAAACACATTTGCCAAATCCAGGACACAATGGTAGGTCTTAATTTCCCTACTGAGTGTGTCCATTAGGGAAGCAATATTGGGTACGGCCGCATGGATGGGCGGCGTGACCTTATTTAATTCCCTATAATCTACCGTCATTCTCCATGTTCCATCCGACTTCCGCACTGGCCATATGGGGGAATTATATGGACTATGTGCAGGTCTTATAATACCTACTTTTTCTAGTTCCTGCAACGTTTTTGATATTTCCTCCTGCCCCCCCGGGAGTCTATACTGTCTAACATTAGTAATCCAGCGTGGTTTCGGCAAACAAATGGGCTCATGTCTCGCATGGCCCCTCAATACTGCCTGTATCGCCCAGATACTAATGTACCTCTGTCGAAGTCTGAACTCTCCCACAGTCGTCTGGAGAGCCAGACCCCATAAAATGTCTATGCCCAAGATGTATTCTGGGATTGGGGCAATCGACACTTTATACTCTCAGGGTGGGAGACGCCCAACCCCCAATTTCAGCCATGTTTGGGTGACTGGAATGGTCTGTCCCCCAAACCCACCAATCATCACTCTACTGCCCTTAAACTTTGTTGGGTCTCCATATATAATTGATGTTTCCGCACCAGTGTCTACTAGCGCCATCACCTTTTGAACATTCTTCTCTGACCAAAAGATGTCTAATTCTACATAGGGCCTCCGGTCACATCTGGAGGCCCTAAGGGGACCAAAGTCCTTCGTTACTCCATGAAGTTGGCTAAATCTAAGTCTTTTACCGCAGGTGGTTCAGGCATTGTATCCCGCAACACCTGTGGATGTTTCTTCCTTCTATTTGGGACTATAAAGTCAGCCAAATTCCAGGTTGTCGTTGGTGCTGCCTGTATTATTCGTACTCCCAGTTTTCTGGGAGTACTCTGAAATTTTTGATCGTTTCTAAGTTGTTTCCAGAGTTGTAACAAGACATGGTTGGGTTGCCCATCGATTTTAGCAAAGGCAACCCCGGCCCGTATAAGATCATTGAACATGGTCTTCTGGGATACCCGTATGGGGCCCGATCAGGGTATCCGTGGGACAGGCTTCTTAGTTTTAATTGGGAATGCCTCAGCTGTTTCTACCAGACGGACATTGCGCCTAGTTCTTATGCGCTCAGTTTCCCCAAGGTCTGCCACCAACTGGGCTGCCTGTTGGACGATAGCCTCCAAAGCCACCAACAGGTTCAGTATGGAGACCAAAGTCCCATAAAGGTGAGAGGGGGCTTGCTGTAGTATTAGGTCTCGCATACCTGCCGTAAATTTGTCTGTATCAGGACTTTCAAAGGTTTCTGAATACATAGCCTCCCTCATACCCAGTTCCCGGATGTATGTTTGGAGGTCCTCCATAGAGGACCATAAACCAGTTTTGAGTGGAATGTCAGATTTGTTGGGCCATGTTAAGCGGCATGCTGCTATCAACCAATCTATAATGGAATGATTCTCATTAGTATAGTGGATGGCAGCATATAATCTTTGCCTCGGGGCTGGGTGTATAGTAATAGATGCCAGTTTTGACATCTCTGTCCCACTAACACGCTTTCAGCTCCTGCATCCCATAACCTCAGGAGCCATGATGGTATGCTTTCTCTTGGTTTTTGATGGAATCGTTGTACTAGGTCCATCAACTCATTTGCTGTATATGGGCGCGCTGTCACATGCAAGCATGTTTCAGCGGGGGGCCATTGGTCAGGAGGCACTCCTGCTGGTCTATCTTGCATTTTTTTTTGTTTTTTGAGTTATGATTGGTCGGATCTCCAACGGATCCTCCAGAGATGGAGCTTCGAGATCCCATTTAGAAATCTTTTTTTCTGAAACATCCAGGTCCGCTACTTCAGGGACCTGGATGTCCTCCACTGATATGGTACGAATTTGTCTTGTTGGCACATCTAGTCCAGGTTTTTTGGCTACTAATGTGCCCCACTGTTGTTCCAACTTTTCAATACGATCTCTTAACAATTGATTTTCGGATTCTATGTTTGTATTTGTTATTTCCAGTTTATGTAAGGCCATTATTAGAGGCCAGGCCACAGCAGAAGCAGCTAGCCGACATTCTTTTGTAACTACTATGTCCTTATCTAGACCTTGAAAATAATCTGTCAGCCGGGCTGGAGAAGGAGAAACAGTCCCTGTAACCCGCAGGGGTCCCCATTTTTCAATAACGGTGGCAAGACCATAATAGGATGACCCCATAAATCCTGGAATTTGACCAGGAATTGCTTGGTCTAGGGGAGTAGCGTTCTCCCCCCTGCCCCATTTGAAAACGTTCCAAATGAAGGACATGGTTAATTATTGTATATGTATATATATTTTTTTTAAGCCTGCCTGGCTCACCAATTGTAGGGCAAATGACCCCCAAAAATAGCACCCAAAAGAAATAGTGCCAAAGCTGGTATATTTTTGATAGGCTTAAGTAAATGAAGTACAGATGGTTAATAAGAAAAGAGTGGCTCAAATTTAAAGATAGTTGAGGCTCGCTGATAACTCCACTAGGGAGGGATCTCCAACCAGAGATCCTTCCCTGGTGGTGGTCAGCCCTTAAATGGGGTCTTGGGAGAGGTGGAGTCAAACTCCACCCCTTCCAATCACACTCACTTGTGCCCCTGAGGCTGACCCAGTGCTTGCCTCAGGTGATCAATCAGTGGTTCAGGCCCTGATTCAACAGTTCCCTTACACACATCCAGCCTGGCCTTGAATGCCTCCAGGGAATTGGGCATACACAACCTCCCTGGGCAACCTGTTCCATTGCATCACCACCCTCTGTGTGAAAAACTTCCTCCTAATTTCTAACCTAAACCTCTCCTGTTTCAGTTTAAAACCATTCCCCTTGTCCTAGCACTATCCACCCTCGTAAACAGGCATTCCCCCTCCTGTTTATATGCTCCCTTCAAGTACTGGAAGACCACAATGAGGTCTCCCCTGAGCCTTCTCTTCTCTAAGCTGAACAAGCCCAGTTCCCTCAACCTATCCTCATAGGAGAGGTGCTCCAGCCCTCTGATCATCTTAGTGGCCCTGCTCTGGACCTGCTCCAAGAGTTCCACATCCTTCCTGTACTGGGGCCCCCAGGCCTGGACACAGTACTCCAGATGGGGCCTCACAAGAGCTGAGTAGAGAGGGACAATCACCTTCAATAAGGCCTGCCTCCATTGGATTATATGGCAGGTGGAATCACCATTTGATGTTGTTCTCTTCTGTCCAGTGTTGTATCATTGCACCAGTAAAGTGAGTCCCATGGTCGCTCTCAATGACTTGAGGTGTCCCATAGACAGTCATCAATCTTGTGAGTGCTTTGATGGTATATGCCTGGTTTGCTTTTGGCACTGGATAGGCCTGCATTAACCTACTTGAAGTGTCAACGCAGGTTAGGGCATATCTTGCCCCCTCAGAGCGAGGGAGGGTCCCAGTGTAATCAACCTGCCATCATTGGAGAGGATCATGTCTTCTAGCAAGATGAGCTGTTGTTTTGGGCAACAACTTCAGCCTCATCCTGGAGCAAGCATCACAGTCTCGGCATGTCTCGGCAATGTTGGATAGTTATACGGGCAGCCCCCATGCTTTAGCAGCTGTCCACATTGTTTTTTGTCCAGCATCCTACAGCTTTTGATGTAACCAGCAAGTGACGTTCTCAGATGGTGATTTCTCAATCTATCTAACTCAGGCCAGCTCGTTGGCTTCATCATTTCCCAGTGACTGTAATGACTGATGACCAGAAATGTGGTAGACACATACAGTCCTATGTTTAACTGTATTCCATACGTCTAACCACATATCTATACCCCAGATTGATCAGGCATGGAGAGCCCAGTCCTGGGTAGCACACTGTGCAATCCAATGAGTGAGCCCCCAGTACATAGCTCAACTATCTGTGCAGATATTCAGGATAATATCACCAGGTTCCTTGGTTATAACCATTCACACAGCTTGCAGTTCTGCCCATTGGCTATTCTGACCATCCCCCTCTTCAAAACAGATTGTATCTGTGACAGGATGGTATGCTACTGCTCTCCACTTGCTTGGGTTGCCCTTGCCAGACCAGGCATCCTCAGGAATAGGATATTTGGATACTTTCCTTCCTGGATGGGACTCTTTTGTGGTGGAGCGACCAAGGTTTCTTTTGGTGCATCACTGTAATATGTCACTGGGCCTAGAATCTTGCTTCTTGTATTAATCATACTCCTGATTTTCTGGGAGCACTCTGAAATTTTTGATCATTCCTTAATTGTTTCCATAACTGCAGTAAAATATGATTGGGCTGCCCATCAATTTTAGCAAATGCAACCCCGACCCATATCAGATCGTTAAACATTGTTCTCCGGGATACCCATATGGGGCCCAGTCAGTGGGCCCGTGGGGCAGCCTTCTTGGTTGTAATTGGGAGGGCCTCAGCTTCCCCAACCAGACACTGTGCCTTGTATGTATGTGCTCTGTTTCTCTTTTAAAGCAGAAGGATTGGGAAGTCTGGTGCATACTTCAAGGGGATTTGACGTTGAGCGAGGATAGGCAATGATTTGAATTGTAAGATGTGAATTGCTACAAAACGCTGCATATCTTCAGTGCTATGATTGCTATTTACCTTATCAATGGCATTACAGTAAGAATCATCCAGATTAAAGAATAAATTCTTATGGAACCAGAACTGGCTTCAGCATGCAAGAGACCAACACTGAGCATCATCCCTCTTGCCGTGAAGGACTGTTAAAACAGATGGTGCTCAAAGTCATGGACTAAGTGAACACCACAATTTAGAGAGAATGGTATGCCTGAGGGATGGGGTGTCATTCAGAGAGACATAGACAATTCTCCTGGGCAATGAGCCCAGGAGAATCTCATGAGGTTCCATAAATCCAAGTGCAAGGTCTTGCACATGAGTTGCAGACTCAAAGCAACCAGCAGGTGAATCAGGCTGCTAGGATTGAAGTTTCTTAGCTAGAAATGGAATGGCAGCATAAGGATGGGCCCATGATATCTTAGGCCATCAAGAAAGAGATGCAGTATTTGGACAGTATCAGGTTTGAGGGGTGGACATTAACATGGACACTTCTGCAGAAATTATCCTCAAATGTAAAATGTGCTACAGTCAAGCAACCAAGTGGATAAAGCCTCACTGGTATGGAGAACAATGGCTTAAATATTAATATGGGGAGGTCTGTCAGGTTGATTACATCACATTCCCATAAATCCACCATGGTAAATGCTATGTTCTTACAGTGGTGGAAAAAAGCTCTAGATGGCTGGAAACATATCCCACGCTATATGCCACTGCCCAAAGCACTACTCTGGGCATTGAAAAGAAAGTCTTATTGCAATATAGAACCCATAAAAACTAGAGTCAGATAATGCATTTCATTTCTGAAATTACCTCATAAACAAATTGAGCCTAAGAACATGGCATTGAAAGGATATACCCCATTCTTTATCATGCACCAGCCTCTGGGAAAATTGAATGATACAATGGGTTGTTAAAGACTACATTGAGAGCAGTGGGTGCTGGGACATTAAAACGTTGGGATACACATTTAGAAAAAGCCACCTGGTTAGTCAATGCTAAGAAGTCTGACAATCGATCTGGCCCTACCCAGTCAAGACTCTACTGTACTGCATACTGTACTGCAGAAGGAACTAAAGAACCTGTAGTGTACATGAAAAATATGCTGGGGAATACGGTCTGGGTTATTCCAGCCTCAGGCAAAGGCAAGTATATTTGTGGGACCTGAGTGCACTTGGTAAGTAATGTGGAAGGATTGGGAAGTCCAGCATGCACCTCAAGAGGTATTGATATTGAAAGAGATTATCTAATGTAGCAATTAATATCATACAATTCAAAACATAATACTGGATGTCATCACTATTATGGTTGCTATATGCCCTATCTATGGTATTACCTGGATTAAGGAAGAATGAATTCTGATGGAACTGGATTCATCATGCAACAATGCAGCACCATGCATCATCTCTCCTGTCTTGAACAACTGTTATGACATATTGCTCTAGTGAGCAATACAGACAAGCTAGTAAAAACAAGCAAGGAGAACGATAAGGTACTCAACACCTTTTTGCCTCAATCTTCACTAGTCACTGCTCTACACACGGCCCTCAAGTGAATAGTTCAAAAGGTAGGGACTGGGGGAAGCAATGTCCCTCCTGCTGTAAGCAAACAACAGGTTCACAATCACCTGAGGAACCTGAACATCCACAAGTCTATGGATCCCAATGAGATGCATCCCAGAGTCCTGAGGGAATCGGCTGATGTAGTGGCCAAGCCACTCTTGATGATATTTGAGAAGACACAGCAGTCAGATGAAGTCCCTTTTGACTGGAAAAAAAAGCAGTGTTGCATTCATTTTTAAGAAGGGTAGAAAGGACAATGCAGGGAACTAGTGAACTGTCATCTTCTGTCATCTTCACCTCTTTGCCATGGAAGATCATGGAGCAGATCTTCCTGGAAACTCTGCTAAAGCAAACGGAAGAGAGGGAGGTGTTATGGGATAACCAGCATGGCTTCACAAAGGGCTAGTCCTACCTGAACAAATTATTACCATTTTTATTATGGTTTCACTGCATCAGAGAATAAGGGAAGAGACACTGATCGTAGAGCAAATAACCCCAAAAATAGCACCCAAAAAAAAAATAGCACCAAAGATGGTATATTTTTGAAAGGCTCAAGTAGATAGTATACAGACAATTAGTAAGAAGAGAGTGGCTCACCATTAAAGATGGTGAAGGCTTACCAATAACTTCACAAGGGAGTGATCTCCAACAAGAAATCCTTCCCTGGTGGTGGTCAGCCCTTAAATGGGGTCTGGGAGAGGTGGAGCCAGACTCCACCCCTTCCAATCACACAGGTACATTACCTTCACCTGTGCCCCTGCAGCTGACTCAGTGCTCGCCTCAGGTGATCAATCAGTGGTTCAGGCTGTGATTCAACAGTTCCCATACACTGATATAATCTATCCATACTTCAATAAGGTCTTTGACATGATCCCGCACAACAACCTTCTCTCCAATTTAGAGATATATGGATTGACATATTTAATGGATGAGGAACTGGTTGCAAGATTGTAGCCAGAGAGTGGTGATCAGTGGCTCAGTGTCCAGATGGAGAATAGTGATGACTGGTGTCCCTCAGGGGTCAGTATAAGGACAGATGCTCTTTAATTTCTTCATCAGTTGCATCAACAGTGGGATTGTGTGCACCCTCAGCAAGTCTGAAGATGACACCAAGCTATGTGGAGCAGATGACATGCCTGAGGGACAGACTGCCAGACAGGCTTGAGCAGTGGGCCCAGGAGAACCTCATAAGGTCAACGAATCCAAATGAAAGGTCTAGCAACTGGGTCAAGGCAACTTCTACTACCAATACAAACTGGAGGACAAAAGGATAGAGCACAGCCCTGCTGAAAAGGACCTGGGCACACTGGTCGATGGGAAGCAAGACACGAGCCAGCAATGTGCCCTTTCAGCTCAGAAAGCCTACCGTATCCTGGCCTTCATCAAAAGAGGTGTGGTCAGAAGTTCGAGGGAAGTGGTCCCGTCCCTCTATTCTGTACTGGTGAGGTCTCACCAGGAGTTCTGTGTCCAGATGTGTCATCCTCAGTACAGAAGAGACTTGAACCTTTTGGAGTGCATCCAGAGAGGGCCATAAAAATGATCCAAGGGATGAAACACCTCCCTTACAAGGACAGACTGAAGGAGCTGGGGCTCTTTGGCCTGGAGAAGAAAAGGCTCTGGGGGGACCTGATAGCAGCCTTTCAATATCTAGAGGGCAGCTACAGGAAAGAAGGGGACAGATTGTTCAGCAGAGTCTGTTGTGATAGGACATGGAGAAATGGTTTCAATCTAAAAGAGGGGAGATTTAGACTAGATATAAGGAAGACGTTTTTTACAATAAGGTTGGTAAGGCACTGGAGTAGGTTGACCAGAGATGTAATGGATGCCCCATTATTTCAGACACAGAAGGAAAGACTGGACCAGGCTCTGAGCAACCTGATCTAGCTATTCATTGCATGGGAATAGGACTAGATGACCTTTAAAGGTCTCTTCCAACTCAAATGACTGTATGATTATATGAAGACCAAAGTCATGGACTAAATTAACTCCATGGACAATTTAGAAGGGTAGCCCATAGACTAAGGAATGAAATCTGTGTGTATACATCAAAAGGCAGGACACGTTATGGTTATTAATTGGGATTAATGGGAAAATGTGGGACTTTAGCATGATTTAAATGGCATGAAACAAGAAATGGATATAGTAGCCAAGTTCCAGTGGTGGTGTCTTGTCACGAGGTAGCAACATGACAGAGGGTTCTTGTGCAAGTAAGATTTCTTTATTGCTGCATTTCTGTCTCTGTCTCTTGTATTCTTCTAAGCATACCCTTTTATATTTTAACACGCATATTCGGTACTTTTCCACTAACAATCCATTGGCTAGACTCCAAAACGAGTCTTCATAAACAGCAGAGAGATTATCTTATACCTAGCTACAAAATGTCCCTATTTGTTCTATCCAATCCTCTGTCCCAGCACCGTATTATCAGCAAGGCAACATTCAACAAGGTCAAAACGACCTCTCCATCTCCCACATCTCTCCCTTCTTTACTAATGAAAAAAGCACGATTCAGAGCATCTTGTATCATTTTCTGAACACACTGCAATAAGCAAGAAATGCAAACTAAAACATAGAAAAAAGCAATAAGGTAAATTAATTCTATTTTTAACACATTCTGTATCCACATTCCCAGGCTTCTGAAGAGGCCTCCAAATATATCCAACCCGTCATTAACCTGTACTTTTTTAACTCCATTCTTCAAATCTTGAATGCTTTTACATATTGATTTTGAATTATCTGACAAATTCATACAACGCGTGCCATCAAAATCCTAACACCTGTGACCATGAGCTAACAGCAAGAAGTCTGTAGCAGCATGATTCTGTAGCATAGTATGTCGTACTGAGTCTATATCTAGTAGCAGCCCGCTTAGCACCAAGGAAGTAGCATTTGTTTGCTTGGCCAGCCAGCATCAAAGTTTATTAAGCGTGTTCAGTGCCTTAGCTGATGCAACACCTGGGGCTAAAAAGGATGCTGCTACTATTCCCCCAGGGTTCCAAAATTCTGTTATCCTTACAGTCTTGATTGAAAAGCATGTACAGTTCACTTAAGGCACTTTCAGTGGTGAGTAATCATGGAGATGTTAGGTGCTAGTAAAGTTAGTCTTCCCAAACTGCATGGACCTCCTTTGATGTGAGAGGGGATAGCAGGCCATGCCCTGTCCCCACAAATGAGAAAAACTCCTGCTGGCAAGCTAAGCAGATGGTTACTAGATATAGAGAAATTAGGTGAAGCATAATTACACCAAGCAGAGTGATTTCTATAAGCAGATAAACTAGAATTAACACACTGAACTAATTATTGATTCTTTCCACTATAGTTAAAATACAGACAATAATCCAAATAATCCAAACCAAACCCAACAGTTCAATTTCTTGTGGCTCAAGATTGCTCTGTTGCAGACGGGTTACCCATCCATTCCATCTGTTGTCTACTGCATGTTAAATGCTATCCCAAGAACAGAGTTTGGGATGGGTCACTTGTCCAAGGGTGTCATGGTTTTATGATTTTTTGGTATTGGTATTCCACATCATAACAACATGTAGTGCATTAAGAGTTAAAGAGTTAATACTCCAACTCCATAGATCATTGATATTTCCGGGTATACCTGTCTCAGAAGAGAAGAACTACATCCCCCAGAAGACTTTGCGATGCTTTGCATTTTTACGTATTTTCCGCTCAGAGGGAAAAGATAAAAACACTCTGCGGTCACGGGACACACTCTTTCCTTCGGGATCGACTCAGCAGTGGGTGCTCGCTGCCGTCTCGCCTTCAGCGTTAGCGTAAGGCCTTCGGTTTATCGGACACTCTCTCTCTCTTGCTCATTTTATTTGATTTATTAGCTTCAATTCCAATTATATTGTATTATATTGTGTTATTTTGCTTTCTGATATCTTATTTAGTAAATTAGCTTTCCTCCTCAGATCGTTGCCGCTGTTTTGTTTCTAGGCCCATCTCCCTTTTCCCTTTTCCCTTTCCTCCTTCCCCTTTCCTGGGGCGTGGGTCTGTGGGTCCCCCACACCAATCGTCACGGAACCGGGCTGATCCAGCCCGGTAAACCGTTGACAAAGGGTTGTCCCACCAAGCATGTCGAGAAAGGGTTTCCTGGTGATGCAGTTGACTAACAGTGTGTCTTGTCCCATCTTGTTGGCAAGGGTGACCCATATGTTCTGTTTTGGTTGAGCTGGAATCCAAAATGCTGATGAGGATGTGATGATCATGTTACAGCAGATGATGAAAGGGATGGCTGTACCCATCGTGCTGGTACCTATCTCGGGCCTGTTCCTGTTGAAACACAAGCATAACCTCAACCCCAAGTTATCAATGAATAGGGTCCTTCCCATTGGTTAGAACTCAGATTTTTTACCATAACCTGTGCTTTTACTTTGTCAGGAGTTAAGATATTACAGCCAAAATGCCTGTAAATTGGAGGGCCTTCTGTTGTCCAACAATTTAGAAAATTGAGAACATAGCATGCTTTAGCTATTCTTTCCTGAGGGGTCATACCCATACTCACCCTTTTTTGTTTTTGAAGCATGGCCTCGGCTCGTTCGATAATAGCTTGACCCGTGGGAGAATGGAGTATGCCTGTCAGCTGTTGAATATCCCACTGCTGAAAGAAGGAGTGGGTAGCATGGGCTACATATCCTGTCCCACTGTCTGTTTTAATTGTTTTCAGGACCCCAAGGACTGCAAAGGCCAGTAAGAAATGATTACAGACATCTTTTGCCTTTTCTCCTGTATACACAGATGCAAAAACCCAGGTAGAGAATGTATCAATAGAAACATGAACATAATGGAGCATCCCAAATCTGTTTGCCAAATTTCTAAGGAGCTCAATCCTCAAGTATTAACTCTAACAGAGGGTGTTGGTGCAACAGTTTGACAGTCTGGACAGGACTATGATCTATCTGGCCAGATCCGTGGTCAATTGGAAGGCACACTGTAATGCCTTTGCATTTTGATGGTAAAAATCATGGGATAACCATGCTTGGGCAAACTGACTGGGAACAACAATTGCTCCTGCCAGTTTGTCTGCCTGCACATTACCTTCAGAAATAGGACCTGGCAGAGAGGAATGAGAAAGAACATGCTGAATAAAGTAAGATTCCAAGTGATGATCTAGAAACCATTTTAAGCACAAAAGAAGCATGAACAGCTGCGTGTTAATTGTCTCCTTTAGATAAACATGCTCCAGTTGCATCATGATGCCTGCAACATAAGCAGAATCTGTTACTATATTGATGGGTTCAGACCATCACTTGAACACACAGACCACTGCTGTAAGTTCCACAATTTGTGGAGAACCAGTGGTGACATGGATGTCACTATCCCAGGTCCTGGCAGTACCTCTCCATATGATGACTGCATGGCCAGTCCTGCCAGATCCATCTGTAAAAACAGTAAGAGCGTCTACAAGAGGGGTTAGTGATAATTTAGAAATTGGCAACAAATAAAGGGAGTGAAGAGACTGTAAAAGCTTGTGCGCTGGCAGATGAATACTGATCTGCCCTGAAAATCCTACCAACGTACACTGCAGCTGTTGCGACATGCAGAACACAAACTCCCATTGCTTGAGATCAAATGGGACATAAATTGTCTCTGGATCCTTGCCATCTAATGCTAATAAATGGTCCCTTCCCCTGCAAATGACCATAGCTACCATATTGTCATGGTTTTATGATTTTTTGTTATATTATTGATATTCCACATCATAACATCATGTAGTGTATTGGGAGTTAAAGAGTTAATGCTCTAGCTGCATGGATCATCAATAGTTACGGATATGCTTGTCTCAGAAGAGAACAACAACTACATTCCCCAGAAGACTGTGCAATGCTTTGCATTTTTACGTGTTTCCACTCAGAGGGAAAGATAAAAACTGTCTGCGGTCATGGGACCGTCTCTCTTCCCTTCGGGATCGAGCTCATCAGTGGGCATTTGTTGCAGCCGTCCGCCTTCAGCGTTAGCATAAGTGCTTTGGTTTATTGGACACTCTCTCTCTTGCTCATTTTATTTGATTCATTAGCCTCAATTCCAATTATATTGTATTATATTGTGTTATTTTGTTTTCTGATATCTTATTTAGTAAATTAGCTTTCCTCCTCAGATCGTTGCCACTGTTTTGTTCCTAGGCCCATCTCCCTTCTCCCTTTTTTCCCTTTCCCCCTTCCTCTTCCCCGGGGCGGGGGCCCTTGGGTCTCCTGCCTCAATCATCACGGTACTGGGTCAAATTGGCCCACAAATCATTGACACATATCAACATTGGTGGTGACAGTCTTAGCAAATTTGGCAAAAAAACCCATTCCAAAATTACCAAGGGGTCAGGGTCTCCCTTGACCCACTGTGCTAACAATCCACAGGGTTGAAAAGGAGAGTTAATGACAAAAAGACTGATAGGATGATCAGGTTTTCTTTGATGTGCTTTTTGTTGGGTCATCCTTGACATGGCAGTATTCAGCGCTGTCGTTGCTGTTGGTGTCAAATGTCACAGTGATGATAAGTCCGGATCCCCTTCCAGTAATTTGAATATTGGGTGAAGATATTCTGTAGAAATGCCCACTAGGGGTCGCACCCAGCTTATGGCTCCTAACAGCTTTTGCAGATCATTTAATGCACTAACTTTGGTACCCAAAGTTAGAGTCTGAGGCTGGATTTGAGTCTGCAAAATCCTCCAGCCCAGATATAGCCAAGGTGGTGTCTTTTGGATTTTGTCCTGCACAATCTGCAATCCTATCTGAGTTGCTGCTGTTATAATCACTGACACAACCTCAGTCAGTCTCCTCTCTTGGCGTGGCAACCAGGATGTTGTATATGTAGTGGTATATGCAGACCAGGAAATCTTTGGCATACAGGTGATAAAATGCCAGCAACGAATTGTTGACAAATGGTCAGGCTGTTCTTCATGCCCTGAAGTAACACAGTCCAATGGTATCAATGGCGGGGTTCCTCATTGTTAATAAAGGGAACTGAAAATGCAAAGCGTGGTGCATCACCAGAGCACAGTGGGATGTTAAAAAAAAACAACAGTCTTTTAAGTCTATTACTTTAAGCAGCCACGACTGTGGGAGCATAGTGGTGGAAGGCAGCCCTGGTTGCAAAAGGCCCATATCTTCAATGATGGCATTAATCTTTCTGAGATCATGTAACAGTCTCTATTTCCCTGATGGTTTTTTGATCACAAGCACAGGGGAATTCCACAGGCTTGTAGTTGGCACTATATGTCCAGCCACAAGCTGTTCCCCAACAAGGATATTTAGCTGCATCAATTTGTCTCGGGATAGGAGCCACTGGTCCACCCACAAGGGTGTGTCTGTTTTCCATACCAAACGCAGGATCTGCTGCAAGGCAGTGGCCCCTAGGAAAAATCCATACTGAGGGAAAGCCCCCATTGTCCCATACAGTCCCTTCCCCACAGAGTGATGGGGCTATGTGAGACATAGGGTTGAATGGAGGCAGCTCTGCCCTCCAGTCCAATGATTGTATTAACTGCTGAGCTTTGTTTCGGCACGGTATGCCCCCATATGCCTGTTAGTGTTGCATGGGGATTTGTAAGTGGCCACTGCTGTGGCCAGAGCATCACAAGAATGACTGTAACATCCGCACCACTGTCAAGGACATCTGTCTCTTGCTCTTGTTTCCCTTGTCACAGCACACAAGTCATATTTGGTCTCCCCTGCAAGACTTTTTGAGACCAGTAAACCTGGGGTTTGCCAGTCAATCTGAAACCACTATCACCCCGTGGGATGTTGGCTTGTTGGGGCGGATTAGGCTGAAAGTAAATCAGCTGTGCTATGCGACTTCCTGTAGGGACTGTTCAGGGTGGGGTTGGTGTCCACAGCATTATCTTAATTTCCCCAGTGTAATTCGCATCAATAACACCAGGCAAAACAAAATGGCCCATCACAATTACAGGGAATGCCCTTAACATATCTGTGTCTCCAGCTTTCCTAGCCTGCCTGCAAACGAGCACCCATGCCTTGCGTGGATCAGGGGAAGACAGATCTGGCTTTTCATCAGGGTCTATCAGGCCAGGAGCAAAGGGATCACTGGGGCCCTCGGAAGGGGAGGCAGCAAGCCTCCCCTGTGGCGGTGGAAACAAGGGGGCTGCTGGCACAGCGGGTGAATCTGAGGGGGAGCCTACAGCTCCTTCATCCTTGGGCAGACCAGGAGTGACCAATGATGAGCCTGCATGACTTTTTAAAGCTTCAAATTTTTTTCTCCAGGTTTCTTGCAATCCAGATGCCACCTTTAGTGGATGCGTCCCACAATTTCACCCCATCACTTCCCAAGTCTTTGGGTCATAAACTGCCTGAGTGGTGATGGAGGGGTCCTTCCTGGTGGTCCATGCAAGCATTTGCTGTAAATTGGGGGAGGATACTGACACCTCCCATTGTTTAAGGATAGATTGAAAAGTAACTAGGATGTTTTTTCTGTTCTGAGGTCATTTTGTTCCCCATAGTGCGCATGCTTACCTTCATCCAGCAAGAGGCAATCAAAACAGTTACGGATGATGAGTCCTTGGGCTGCTGTGTTTATCTCAACGCTCCTGTACAGGCTCTCTACATTTTTCTCAACACCCACCACGTTTGTCTCAATACATTCAGCTTGCTCTGCATTTGCTTCAACATTCCCTGCGTTTGTTTCAACGTGCTCTGGATCGATCCTTTCTGTAAATAAGTTTTTCTTTATATTCAACCTGAACCTCCCCTGAAGCAACTTGAGACCATTTCCCCTTGTCCTGTCACCTCTCACCAGTGAGAAGAGACCAACCCCGCTCTCACTACAATTACTTTTCAGGTATTTGGAGAGCAATAAGGTCTCCCCTCAGCCTCCTCTTCCCCAGACCAAACAGCCCCAGCTCCTTCAGTTGCTCCTCATAGGGCATATTCTCCAAGCCCTTCACAAGCCTTGTTTCCCTTCTTTGGACCTGCTCCAGCACCTCAATGTCCTTTCTGTATTGAGGTGCCCAAAACTGTACACAGTACTTGAGGTGGGGCCTTACCAGTGCCGAATACAGGGGGAGGATTATTGCCCTAGTCCTGCTCACCACACCATTCCTGATACAGGCCAGGATGCCATTGGTCTTGTCCACCTGGGCACACTGCTGGCTCATATTCAACCGACTGTCCATCAGCACACCAAGGTCCCTTTCTGTCAGGCAGCTTTCCAGCCAGTTGTCCCCAAGCCTGTAGGGTTGCCTGGGGTTGTTGTGACCGAAATGAAGTACCCAACACTTGGCCCTATTGAAACTCATGCAGTTTACCTTGGCCCACCAATCCAGTCTATCCAGGTCCCTCTGTAGTGCCCTTCTTCCCTCAGGCAGATCAACACTCCCTCCCAACTTGGTGTCATCTGCAAACTTACTGAGGGTGCACTCAATCCCCTCATCAAGATTGTTAATAAAGATGTTAAATAGAAGCGGCCCCAGTACAGAGCCCTGGGGGACACCACTCATGACTGGCTGCCAACTGGATTTAACTCCATTGACTACAACTCTTTGGGCCCAGCCATCCAGCCAGTGTTTCACCCAGGAGAGCATATGCCCATCCAAACCATGGGCAGCCAGCTTCTCCGTGAGGATGTTGTGGGGGACAGTGTCAAAGGCTTTACTGAAGTCCAGGTAGACCACATTGACAGCCTTACCTTCATCCACTAAGTGGGTAACCTTGTCAAAAAATTGAAATCAGGTTTGTCAGACAGGATCTAGCATTCATGAACCCATGCTGGTTGGGCCTGATCCCATGATTGACCTTTAATTGATCCATGATGGTTCCCGATATTAACCATTCCATAACCTTCCCTAGCACCAGGGTGAGACTGATAGGTCTGTAGCTACCAGGATCATCTTTCCGGCCCTTTTTGAAGATGGGCATCACATTTGCCAGTCTCCAGTCCACCGGGACATCCCCGGTTAACCAGGACTGTTGAAAGATGATGGAGAGTGGCTTGGCAACCACATCTGCCAACTCCCTCAGCACTCTAGGGTACAGTCCATCTGGTCCCATGGACTTGTAAGTGTCCAGCTTTTAGAGCAGGTCCAAAACCATCTCATCATGGATTAAGCAGGGACTATTCTGTTCCCTATCTTCCAGCACAAGGGGCTGCATGCCCAGGGAGCAACTAGTCTTACTATTAAAGACTGAGGTAAAGGCAACAATAAGTACTTCCGCCTTGTACTAGTAAGTATATATATATCTTTGCAGCATCTCGGGCACGGACTCAGATGTGAATGGTCCAAATCATTTATTACAGGTTTTAACATCCCTTATATACTTTCACAAGTTCTCTGTAACTTTCCCACCCGCCTTTATATATCAACAGTATAACTTCCCAAAACAGTCCTTAACCGTGCATACAGGCAATTATCCAATCAGGGCTGTGAGTCTTCCCAAGCTATGCACTCTTCCTCCAATTGGGGTCTGCTATCATGCAGCTTACTTGAACTTGTTTTCCTCTTCTTCTGGAAGTGTCCTTGGTTCTCAGCCTTCCTTTCTCATGCTGTTTATCCTGTTCCACAGCTGCAGCTCTAAATATACTTTTTGTATTCCCACATATCTCTACAAAACAAGTGATGCACAATGCAATTGCTCATCACTCCCCAGCAAATGCCCAGCCAGTCCACAAACAGCAGCTGCCCCCTCTACCCAACTCCCACTAGTTTTACAGCTGTTTGCATTATGTCCTATGTTATGGAATATCCCTTTGGCCAGTTTAGGTCATTTGTCCTGGTACTCTGACCACTCAGATTCTTGTTCAGTCCCAGGCTCTTTGCTGTCAGGAAGCTAGATTATAGGGCAGGTGAAACCGCCATTCGATGTTGTCTTCAGCCCACTTTTGCACAATTGTACCTGTGACATGTGTACCTTGGTCACTCTCAATGACATCAGGAGCCCCAAATAATGCCATCAGCCTAGTTAGAGCTTTAATGGTATAGGCTTGGTTTGCCTTTGATACAGTCCACTCACTGTATCAACACAGGTTAGGGCATATCTGGCCCCCTCAGATCGAGGAAGGGGACCTATGTAATCGATCTGCCATCGTTGTAAAGGGTTGTGTTCTCTAGTGAGATGGGCCATTGTTTCTGGCAGAGGTCTTGGTCTCATTCGTGAGCAAGCGTCACAGTCCTGACATGCCTGGACAATATCCGGTAACTGTATGGGCAGCCCCCATGCTTTAGCTGCTGCCCACATGGTTTTCTTTCCTGCATGTCATAATTTCTGATGCAACCAATGGGCAATATCTTCTGCTGATGTATTTCCTAGCCATCGAACTCGAACCAGTGTGGCAGCTTCATTATGGCCTGGCAACTGCAAGGGTTGATGTTGAGAAACGTGGTATGCTCGTACAGTCCTGGGTCTAACAATGTTCCATATATCAGCCCACATATCTTTGCCCCAGATAGGTCGGGCATGGATTGACCATTCCTGAATGGCCCACTGTGCTATCCAGAGCATGAGCCCTTGGTAGACTGCCCAGCTATCTGTGCAGATATTCAATGTGCTGTCACCCATCTCTTGAGTTATCACCATCCACACAGCTCGTAGCTCAGCCCACTGGCTACTTTGTCCATCCCCTTCTTCGAACCATATTGTTTCAGTTGCGGGATGGTATGCAACTGCTCACTACCTACTTGGGTTCCCTCTGCTGGATCCGTCTGTGTACCAGGCATCTTCTGGAATAGGATATTTCCCCTCCTGTACAGGACTCTTCTCTGGAAAAGTGACAATTATTTCCTCAGGTGTTTCACTGTGATATGTTACTGGGCCAAGTATCTTCTGCAGTTCTTCCTTCAGTGGAGATGATGACAGGCGGCTTCTCTGATTGAGGTAGGCAACCCAGCGTGCCACTGTTTGTGACTGGGCCACCCTCGTCCCAGGAATGTGAGTTAGATCTTTTATCCACCCCTGAATTGGCAAAGTCATTTTAACAATAACCTCCGCAGTTTGAGTTATTGGTTCTACCGCCTGCAGTGCAGAATAGGTAGCCAATAACTGCTTTTCAACCATGCTGTGTCCTTTTTCTGCTCCATTCCAAACCTGTGACCAGAACTTGATTTGGGTTCAAATGGAACTCCGGCACTGCCACAGCCCCCAGCCAAACCCTCCTTGAGTTACATGCACATCTAGGTCGGCAGGAAGGGTTGGATTGTATATACCCAGCACCTGAGCCTGTTTAACAGTTATTTTTGCCTGCTGGAAGGCCTCATGCTCCATTCTACCCCAATCCTATACTTAGCCTTTTTTAGTTAATCGATACAGAGGTTTTAGGAGTTGTACTAAGTGTGGTATAATGGATTGCCAGTATCCTAACATACCCAAGAACTCCTGCAACTGTTTTGGTGTTGTGGGAACTGGGAACGCTTGAATCTTATCTATGATTGCGTTGCGGAAGACCTTAGTCTTACTGGTCCAGACAACACCCAGGAATTTAACTGATAACCCTGGTCCTTGTACTTTTTGTGGGTTTATAGCCCATCCTTTTTCCTGTAAATAAGTGGTTAATGATGGCACTGCCTTCTCTAATGCCTCAATTGAGTCGGATGTCAGCATCAGATCATCAATGTAATGGTACATTTTGACGGTAGGTGATTTGTTCCAATTTGCCAAGTCACGTGCTATCAGGTTATGGCAAAAAGTAGGTGAATGCATGTATCCCTGAGGTAGGACTTGGAAAGTCCACTGCCTGCCCTCCCATGTGAATGCAAACTGGTCTTGAGATTCCTTAGCAATTGGAATGCTAAAAAATGCATTTGCTAAATCCAAAACACAGTGGTATGTTTCTATTTCTCTACTTAATGTATCCATGAGGGAGGCAATGTTGGGTACGGCTGCGTGTATCGGCGGAGTGACTTTATTTAGTTCGATTGCCATATACTATCTGACTTCCAGATTGGCCATATGGGGGAGCTGTATGGGTTGTGTGCAGGTCTAATAATCCCTACTCTCTCCAGCTCCTGCACAATCGTGGTAATTTCTTCTTGCCCACCAGGGAGTCTGTATTGTTTTGTATTTGTGATCTGGCGTGTTTGTGGCAAACAAATAGGCTCAATTTTTGCATGGCCCCTTAAAATTGCCTGCACCACCCAGATACTAATACATCTTTCCCTTAGTCTGAACTCTCCCACAGTGGTCTGGAGAGTCAGACCACACAAGATATCTATCCCCAATATGTAATCCGGAACTGGGGCAATAGACACCTTGTACTCCCAGGGCGGAAGACACCCAACCCCCATTTCAACCATGTTTGTGTTACAGGGATCATCTGCCCCCCGAACCCACCTATCATACCCTTAGTGCCCAGGAATTTACTTCGGTCCCCATATATGATGGATGTTTCTGCTCCAGTATCTACCAGTGCCATCACTCGTACATTCTTTCTGGACCAATGAATATTTATTTCAACATAGTGTCTCTGGTCACCTCTAGAGACCTCTAGAGACTCTAGTCCTGTGGAATTTTGGCTCCTCTGTCATGCCATCAGCTCTGCAATCCCCAATTCTTTTTCCTCCAACAGCTCGACTGTGGATGCCTGGGCTGCCTGAGAAGGTTTATGTTTTTTCAGTGGCACCATGAAGTCTTCTAGATTCCATGTGTCTTGTGGAATCTGTTCTATGAGTCAAATTCCTTCCCTTTTAGGGGAGGATTGGAATCTTTGATTATTGGGCAACTGTTTCCATAGTTGTAATAATACCTGATTAGGTTGTCCAGCAATCTTTTCAAATTGAATTCCAGCTCTTATTAGATCATTAGACATCTGCTTTCTTGATACCCTAATGGGTCTAGATTGAATGACCTTAGGGGCTGGTCTCCTAGGTCGTGGTGGTGGATGGATCTCTGACCTTTCCACCACCATTCGGACATTGCACCTGGCCTGCAGGTGCTCTGTGACCCCCCAGATCTGCTGCCAATTGGGAAACCTGTTGTATGATGGCCTCTGAGGCCACTAGTGGGATCAGTATGGATTCCAAAGTACCATACTGATGTGGTGGAGCTTGCTGCAGGATATCTATCATTCCTGCTGAGAATATTATCAGGTCTGGGCTCTCAAAATCTTCTTCGTAGATTGCCTCTCTCAAACCTAACTCCTGATTATAATTTTGCAAATCCTCCATAGAGGACCATAGGCCAGTATTTAATGGCATGTCACTTATGTTTGGCCATGTTATACGGTGCACAGCTGTTAACCATTTGATTAATGAATGATTTTCATCATTATGTTGGACAGTGGCATATAGTCTTTTTCTGAGGACAGGGTGAGTGGCAATGGATGCCAGTTTTGAAATTTCTGTCCCACTTACCACAACACCTTCTGCTCCCATGTCCCATAACCAGAGCAGCCATGCTGGTACACTCTCCCTCAGTTTTTGTCTAAACAGCTGTACTAAATCCATCAATTCAGCTGCTCTATATGGGCAAACTGTTACATGTAAAGTGCTGTGGGCAGGGGGCCACTTGTCAGGGGGCAGCCCCACTGGTCTCAGTGGGGCCACACCATCTTAGACACATGTAACTGTAATTCTTGAGTAGTCAGTATGTTTTTGTTAAAAGAGAAAATACTCAGCTAGGCAGGACGGGGATTCATGGACGTTTCCTCCACCCCGCAGGGGGCTCCATTTTTCAATGATAGAAGCAATCCCATATTACGGGGATCCTAGGAAGCCTGGGTTGTGCCCTGGTAAAAGGTCATTGAAGGGGGTAGTCCTTTCCCGTGCAAACCACCCCATGATACTATTCAGAAATGTCATAGTGAATGTTTTCAAAGGTGTTTGGCTGCCTAGCTTGCCAAGTGTAAAATAAACAAAGGCGGTGACAGAGACTTTATTTGAGATACAGGTGCTAAAGAACAAGATACTAGAGAAAAGGGGAATTCACTCACCCCTCCCGGCAACTGTTTGGGTTAAGGAATGCAGCTGACTCTCATTCGAACTCTGGCACACCGGAAGCAAGAGAGCAAGGGAGGGGGAGGTCATCCCATGCAGGCTCTGAGCATATATGCACTCCCAGAAGCACAGCTGGAAGCACCACAGAGAGGGAGAGAGAAGATGGTTGGATCTGGGCTCCTCCGCTCCAGTTACTCAGATGCTCATTTCCTGGTTCAGACTGTGACCAGGCAATCCCGTTGCAATGAGAAAGCTCATAGGTTGAGATAAAGACAGGGAGATTGCAAAACAAACTTGATTTGGGGAGAGAATTAATTTATTTCTAGTTAAAATCGATTTTAATTGTAAGAAACAAACACTATATCAGTACCTTTCCTTCCCATTTTCCCATGATTAACTTCACTCCTAACTACCCTCTCTCCCCCAGGCAGCACAGGCTTAATTGGGGAGGGGCGTTTACAGCCAGTACATAATAGTTTCTCTTTCTGTTACTCTTCCCCTCTTTTCTTTTCCCCTGAACCATCATAGGTTTTCTACATGCCAGTGTTTCTGTCAACAAATATCCAATTGTTCCAGCACAAATCCTCCACAGACTACAGTATGGATTTCTGCTCTGGTGTGTCTGGGCGTACTGCCAGTTGTTCTGGGATATCTGTAAACTTTTTTGGGTGCTGCCAGCTTGTATTAGTAAAGAAAAAAAAAAAGAGAAAAAGAAAAAAAAATGCTTTCTCTTTTAAAACTGCTTTTAAAGGGACTGCATTTCATTGTTTTTTCCCTTGTAATGCTTAAAATGTACTGGGACCTTTTCCCTGAACACCTGCAAGATCCTGAGAGGCAGATATTTGAGACAGGGATGTTGCGGTTCAGAAAGATCTGAGGAGGCCCAAATTATTTGGGGTCTGGCTTATGCTAATCAAACCTTACTCAATACCATCCCAGAGATGCACAGAGTTCCTGAAATAAGACCGAGAGAGTCTCCGAGACGAAAGGGACAGCCTCCAGATCCAGAAAGAGAGTCTTTTAGCTGACAATCAGACTATCTAGTCCAATTTAGACAGCCTCCAGTCTGATCAAGACACCCTCCAGAGCAAGCAAGTCGCTTTTCAGATCAAGAAAAACGCCCTCCAGCCTGAAAGAGATGCCCTCCAAACTGAGCGAAATGCCCTCCAGTCCAAACTCAACACCCCTCAGTTTCAACAAGATGGTCTTCAATGTGAGCAAGATGCCCTCCAACCTGAAAGAGACACCCTCCAGTCTGAGCGAGACGTCCTCCTGTCTGAACAGTACTTCTTCAGAACTGGGCGAGGTACCTACCAGCCACAATAGCCCCTGTCCCCCAGCCAGGTGGGGGAAAGGGATAATAGAGTGCATTGGACTGTGTGGATTCGATTGCCTGGCACATCAGAACCACAAAAATATAAGGCACTGGTGGACACTGGTGCACAATGCACTCTAATGCTCTCAAGTCACCAAGGGACAGAATTAATCTATATTTCTGGGGTGACTGGGGGTTCCCAAAAGCTGACCAAGTTGGAGGCTGAAATTAGCCTCACTGGTAAAGACTGGCAAAAAAATCCTATTGTGACTGGCCCAGGGGCTCCATGTATACTTGGTATTGATTATCTCAAAAGGGGATATTTTAAGGATCCCAAAGGGTATCGATGGGCTTTTGGAATAGCTGCTGTGGATGCAGATAGCATTAAGCAGCTGTCTGCTTTCCCTGGCCTGTCGGAAGATCCGTCTGTTGTGGAGGAGCAACAGGTACCGATTGCTACAAAAACGGTGCACAGACGGCTGTACAGTACTAACAGGGATTCCTTGCTCCCCATTCATAACTTGATTCATCAGCTACAGAGCCAGGGAGTGATCAGCAAAACCCACTCATCTTTTAACAGCCCCATATGGCCAGTGCGTAAAGCCAGTGGAGAATGGAGGCTGACGGTAGATTACCGTGGCCTGAATGAAATCACTGAGTGCTGCTGTGCCAGATATGCTACAACTCCAATATGAACTGGAGTCAAAAGCAGACAAGTAGTATGCCACCACTGACATTGCCAGTGCCTTCTTTTCAATTCCTCTGGCCACAGAATGCAGGCCGCAGTTTGCCTTCACCTGGAGGGGCTTTCAGTACACCTGGAACCGTTTGCCCCAAGGGTTGGAAGCACAGCCCAACTATTTGCCATGGGTTGATCCAAACTGCATTGGAACTGGGCAGTGCTCCCGAGCACTTACAATACATTGATGATATCATTGTATGGGGCAATACAGCAGAGGAAGTTTTCGAGAAAGGAGAGAGAATAATCCAGAGCTGGCTTTGCTATTAAGCGAAGCAAAGTGAAAGGGCCTACACGGGAAATTCAGTTCCTATAAAGTATAAAGTGGCAAGATGAATGCCGTCACATCCCAAGGGATGTGATTGACAAAATCACTGCCATGTCTCCACCCACCAGTAAGACAGAGACCCAAGCTTTACTGGGTGTAGTGGGCTTTTGGAGAATGCATGTTCCAAACTAGAGTCTCATTGTGAGCCCTCTCTTTTGGGTGTCGTGGAAGAAGAATGATTTTGTATGGGGCCCTGAGCAGCAGCAGGCCTTGGAGCAAATTATGCAGGAGGTAGCCCGTTCCATGGCCCTGGGGCCAGGACAGACGGGACAGGATGTAAAGAACATCCTCAACACTGCTGCTGGAAAGGAAGGTCCCACTTGGAGTTTGTGGCAAAGAGCTTCTGGAGAGACCTGTGGCTGACCCCTTGGATTCTGGAGTCGAGCATACAGGGGGTCTGAGGAGCGCTACACTCCAACTGAGAAGGAGATCTTAGCCGCGTATGAGGGGGTTCGAGCTGCTTCCGAAGTAATTGGTACTGAAACACAGCTCCTCTGGCACCTCGACTGCCAGTGTGGATGTTCAAAGGAAAGGTTCCCTCCACCCATCATGCTACTGATGCCACTCGGAGTAAGTGGATTGCACTGATTACACAGCGAGCTTGGATGGGGAACCTCAGTCATCCAGGAATCCTGGATCACTACAGCCCAGGCTGCCTCCAATCTTAACCTCTCTAATGCTCTCCACTGCATTGGTGTGCACCAGGTCCAGTAAGACTTCACCTTGGGTCAGTCCATCTAGTTCCTGGGCCAGGAAGTTATTCCATACTGTCATGGATTGCACGTTATACAATTCAAGTTTAGCAGCAATTTCATAGAATCCTAGAATCCTTAGAATCGGAAGGGACCCTTAAACGTCATCTAGACCAACTCCTCTGCAATGAACAGCGACATCCACAGCTAGATCAGGTTGCCCAGAGACTGATCCAGCCTCAACTTGAAAGTCTCCAGAGACAGGGCATCCACTACAGCTTGTTGAGCAACCTGTTCCAGTGCCTCACCACCCTCATTGTAAAAAACTTCTTCCTTATATCCAGTCTAAATCTCCCCTCTTTTAGGTTGAAACCATTTCTCCATGTCCTATCACAACAGCCTCTGCTGAACAATCTGTCCCCTTCTTTCCTGTAGCTGCCCTCTAGATATTGAAAGGCTGCTAATCAGGTCCCCCCAGAGCCTTATCTTCTCCAGGCCAAAGAGCCCCAGCTCTCTCAGTATGTCCTTGTAGGAGAGGTGTTCCATCCAGGCCAGGATAATGTAGGCTTTCTGAGCCGCAAGGGCCCATTGCTGGTTCATGTCCAGCTTCCCATCCGCCAGTATGCTTAGGTCCTTTTCAGTAGGGCTGTGCTCAATCCTTTCATCTCCCAGCTTGTGTTGGTAGTGAGGGTTGTCTCGACTTTGCATTTGGATGTGTTGTACCTCATGAGGTTCTCCTGGGCCCACTGCCCAAGGCTATCTAGGTCCCTCTGGATGGCATTTGATCCCTATGGTATGTCAACCCACACCTTGGTGTCATCAGCAAACTTGTTGAGGGTGCACTTAACCCCACAATGTCAGTAATGAAGATATGAAAGAGTACTGACCCCTTGGGGGGGACCACTCGCCACCAATCTCCATCCAGACATTGAGCCACTGACCACCACTCTATGGACTCAGTCCTGCAGCTAGTTCTTTGTCCATTGAACAGTCCACCCATCAAATCCATATCTTTCCAATTTGGAGAGAAGGATGTTGTAGGTGACCGTGTCAAAAGGCCTTACTGCAGTCCCAACAGATTACATCAGTGTTTTTTCCCTTGTCCATTTGTCATGGTTTTATGATTTTTTGTTATATTATTGATATTCCACATCATAACATCATGTAGTATATTGCAAGTTAAAGAGTTAATGCTCCAGTTCCATAGATCATTGATAGTTCTGGGTATACCTGTCTCAGAAGAGAAGAACTACATTCCCCAGAGGACTGTGCGATGCTTTGCATTTTTACGTGTTTCCACCCAGAGGGAAAGATAAAAACTGTCTGCGGTCACGGGACCATCTCTCTTCCCTTCGGGATCAAGCTCAGCAGTGGGCATTTGTTGCAGCCGTCTGCCTTCAGCATTAGCATAAGGCCTTCGGTTTATTGGACACTCTCTCTCTTGTTCATTTTATTTGATTCATTAGCCTCAATTCCAATTATATTGTATTATATTGTGTTATTTTGCTTTCTGATATCTTATTTAGTAAATTAGCTTTCCTCCTCAGATCATTGCTGCTGTTTTGTTCCTAGGCCCATCTCCCTTCTCCCTTTTTTCCCTTTCCTCCTTCCTCTTCCCCGGGGCGGGGGCCTGTGGGTTCCCTACCTTAATCATCACAGTACCGGGTCAAACCGGTCCACAAACCGTTGACAATTTTGGCGCCCAATGTGGGGCCCAAGGGGTTGTTAGCTGTCTTACTTTTAGAGTGAATCTCTCTGCTCTCAGAGACCTTTGTTAGAAAACTTATCAGTACTGCAGGAGCTGTACACCAAAGCACAGCCTTGAAGTCCAGGCGTACTGTCAATTTTTCTGGGATATTTGTAAACTTTTTGGGTGCTGCCAGATTGTTTTAGTAAAGAAAAAAAATGTTTTTTTCTGTTTCTGTTAAAACTGCTCTTACAGGGATTATATTTCATTGCTTTTTCCCTTTTGATGCTCAAAACGTACTGGAACTTAATTAAGCTTGCTAGTCTGATCTTGGTAAGTTGGCTTTTGAGTAAGGCCAACACTACATACAGAAAAATACCAGAAACATCCACCACAAAATCACAATCTACGTCTCACAATTGACGCAAATCTACAGATGAATGCTATCTTTTGCAAGTGGTTTTTCATTTCTCAGCTGTTGTTTCTAAACATGCTGTACTTGTATAATGGCAAAAGGACCAGCACAAAAAAATGATGTCACAAAGAATGAAAAAAAAGGCTCACCCATCTCCAGTAATTAGGGACTGCAGAGAAAAAACTCCACAAACAAGAGATCTCTTAATGGGGGGGGGGCAGTTCCAACAGTCCCGCATAGGCCATCACTGGGTGTCGTTCTCCATCTCACGGCAGCACTGGAGCACTTCGATGACACTTTGCTCCTTCCGGTGATCCTAGAGACTCCAAAGTCTCATGGGGAGTAGTACAGATGTTTCAGAAGCACCAAGAGGGGGAAGTCTGCCCTCCATGGCAAGATACAGGCCCTATTCCTGTCCTGGGTCAACACTTCAGCTTGCACTGGGGCATGTCCCAGACGTCTGTACCACACCCTTTGGCCAGATATCTGTGATTGCATAACTATCAGGTACCAAAGAGGGAGTCCTGATCTGCCACAGGGACATGATTAGGGTCCCCTTAACAATGAAGACAGAAGTGTTGACCGCAATATCGATAGGCCATGTACCAATTACGAGAGCAACTACCAAACCCCCCACCTCCTGTAATCTCCCCGAAGGTGCAAGTAGCCCACACCATTTTGGTCCTACTTGCACCTTCCAGGGCCATTCTATTATATGGGTACTGGGTTCTAAATTCTCAGGGGCAAGGAACAGAAGGTTACTGTCATTACCAATTTGGGGTCTTCCCTGATTGTCAGTGCCCACAATTTGGATCCTAAGGGGGGAGGCCCATGTCATCTGAAGCATCTTTAGGTCACTGGGTCTGCCATCCCTAGGTCTTTCATTCAGGTCCCACAGGGTTTCATGCAATCCCTTCATCCACCCCCACAGGGACTGAGAGTCTGTCTTCAGGGCAGCCTTAAGAATACCATTATAACATTCAGTGAGGCCTGCTCCCATTAGATTATATGGCAGATGAAATCATCACTCGATGTTGTTTTCTTCTGCCCAGCATTGCACCATCATGCCCATGAAACGTGTACCCTGGTTGTTCTCAATGACCTGCAGAGTCCTATATGCTGCCATTAACTTGGTTAAAGACTTGACAGTATACGCCTGATTTGCTTTTGGTGCTGGATAGGCCTGCATCAGTCCACTTGCCAGGATGATGTAAGTTAATGCATATCTGGCCTCCTCAGATCATGGGAGGGCCTAAATAATCAACTTGCCATCTTTAGAGGGGGTTATGTTCACTGGCAAAGTGGGCAGTCATCTCTGGCAAGGGGTTTGGTCTCAACCTCAAGCAAGCGTCACAATCATGAGATGCCTGGATGATATCTGACATTGTTATGGGCAGCCTCCATGTTTTCGCTGCTGCCCACATTGTCTTCTGTCCAGCATGTCACAGCTTCTGGTGTAGCCTAGGGGCAAAGTTCTCAGAAAGAGAGTTCTCAATCCAGTATGCTTGAGCCAGTGTGTCAGCTTCATTATTTCTCAGTGATTGCAAGTAGTGATGCTCAGAAACATGGTAGACACATACAGTCCTGTGTTTAACCACATTCTATATGTCTAACCACATCTCCTTGCCCCAGATCAGTTGGGCATGGATTGTCCAATCTTGGGTGGCCCACTGTGCAATCCAAAGAGTGAGTCCCTGGTACACAGCCCAAGTATCTGTGCAGATGTTCAGTACACTGTCACCAGGTTCCTTTGGTTATAACCATCCACACAGCTTGCAGCTCTGCCCATTGACTACTTTGACCATCCACCTCTTCAAACTGTATGGTGTCAGTGGAGGGATCGTATGTCACTGCTCTCCACTTGCTTGGGTTACCTTTGCTGGACCCGTCCATGTACCAGGCATCTTCAGGAATAGGATATTTCCCTTCCTGAATGGGACTCTTCTAGTGGAGCAACCGTGGTCTTTTCTGGCATGTCACTATGGTACATCACTGGGCCAAGGATCTTCTGAAATTATTCCTTCAATGTTGATGAAGATATACTGCTCCTCTGGCTGAGGTAGTCAACCCAACAGTCTGAGCTTGGGCCACCCTTGTCTTAGGAAGGTGTGTTAGGTCTTTTACCCACCCCTGAATTGGCAACGTTGTTGTTCCCACAATCTTAGCTGTTTGAGTTATTGGCTGTATCACCTGTAATGTAGAATAGGTAGCCAATAACTGTTTCTTAATCATACTGTGTCTCTCTTCTGCCCCATGGCAGACATGAGACCAAAACCCAATCGGGGTTCTAACAGAACTCTGACATTGTCACAGGCCCCAGCCAAAGCTGTCCTGAATGACATGGATGTCCAGTCCGGCTGAGAGGGCAGAATCAAATATACCCAATGTCTGGGCTTGTTTAACAGCCAGTTTTGCCTGTTGGAAAGCCTCATGTTCCGTTATCCCCCAGTCCCATAGTTGCCCCTTTTTCGTGAGTATATATAATGGTATCAGCAGATGCACTAAATGAGGTATAAATGAACACCAATATCTCAAAATACCTAAGAACTCCTGCAGCTGCTTTGGTGTTATAGTGACTGAGAACGCCTGAACCTTATCTATTACTGCACTGGGTAGTACTTTGGTCTTTCCTGACCAAACTACCCCCAGGAACTTTACAGATAGGCTCAGACCCTGCACCTTCTGTGGGTTTATAGCTCATCCCTTTTCCTGCAGATAGGTGATCAATGAATCCGCCGCCTAACTTACTGCCTGCAGGGAGTCAGATGTCAACATGAGATCATCGAGATAGTGATACAAGTTGACATTATTAGGTTTTCCCCAATTTGCTAGGTCACGTGCCACCAGGTTTTGACAATATGTTGATGAATGCATGTACCCCTGTGGCAGGACCTGAGAGGTCCACTGCCTGCCTCCCCATGTAAATGCAAATTGGTCCTGAGATTCATCACCAATTGGAATACTGAAGAATGCATTTGCCAAGTCTATGACACAATGGTAGGTTTTTATTTCCCTACTCAATATTGGGCATGGCTGCATGAATAAGGGGCATAACCTTATTTAATTCCCTATAATCTACCATCATTCTCCATGTGCCATCTGACTTCCACACTTGCCATATATGGAAATTATGCGGGCTATGTGTAGGTCTCAGCTTTTCCTAATTCCTGCAGTCCTTGATATTTCCTCTGCCCCCCCTGGGTGTCTATACTGCTTTACATTAGTTACCCAGCATGGTTCCTAGCTCACGCTTTTCATGGCCTTTCAATATCGCCTGCACCCCCCAGACACTAATACACCTCTGCCCGAGTCTGAATTCTCCTATAGTTGTTTGGAGGGCCAGACCCCATAAACTGTCTATACCCAAGATGTATTCTGGGTCTGGGGCAAAAGACAACTTATACACCCAGGGTGGGAGATGCCTGACCCCCAACCTCTACCATGTCTGGGTGTCAACGGTTTACCAGGCTGGATCGGCCCGGTTCCGTGACGATTGGTGTGGGGTGCCATATGGGGCTGTTAAAAGGAGAGTGAGTTTTACTAATCACTCCCTGGCTCTCTAGCTGACGGATCAAGTTATGAATGGGGAGCAAGGAATCCCTGTTAGTGCAGTACTGTCGTCTGTGCACCGTTTTTGTAGCAATCGGTACCTGTTGCTCTTCCACTTGTAGCAACCCCACAACAGACGGATCTTCTGACAGGCCAGGCAAAGCAGACAGCTCCTTAATGTCATCTGCATCCACAGCAGCTATTCCAAAAGCCCATCAATACCCTTTGGGATCCTTAAAATATCCCCTTTTGAGATAATCAATACCAAGTATACATGGAGCCCCTGGGCCAGTCACAATAGGATGTTTTTGCCAGTCTTTACCAGTGAGGCTTATTTCAGCTTCCAACTTGGTCAGCTTTTGGGAACCCCCAGTCACCCCAGAAATATAGATTAATTCTGTCCCTTGGTGACTCGAAGGCATTAGAGTGCATTGTGTACCAGTGTCCACCAATGCCTTATATTTTTGTGGTTCTGATGTGCCACGCCATCGAATCCACACAGTCCAATACACTCTATTATCCCTTTCCCCCCCCTGGCTGGGGGCAGGGCCCCTCTATTTGTTACCTCTGTTGACTTTACGGCTACTGCCATGTCCAGCAGTCACTGGAGCAGTCACCTTCTTGGAGAAGTTCACCCTGGTGGTTGACCTATTTTGTAACTCTTTTACACGTGCCTGAAGTGCAGGAGTGGGTTTCTTATGCCACTTCTTCATATCTTCCCCCTGGTCACGAAGGTAACGCCACAAGGCAATACGTGACATAGTTTTACTGTTGTCACTTCCTCGAACAGGAGAACGGCTTCTTTTGATAGCTGAGACGCTGCTGTTTTGGGAATCCTCATTCTCATCAGATCCATCAGTTTCATCAGAATTAAGCACAGTAGCCTGTTCGTCCATTATATCTTCTTGATTGCTCTCCATTTTACTCTCTATTCTGTCCAGTCTTTCGGTTACCTTTACGAAGGCTGAAACATAAGCTCGTAGAGGGATTAAATGTAACTCTATGTCTTGAAGTCTGTTAATCAGATCATTTATAAGGGGTCTTCGTTGTCTTCTGCCATACATTGCTGCTAATGTACTGGCATACCTGTCTGGTGCTGTCCTTGTGAATATATGCCACATAACAGGTGTGCACCTGATCCTCTCAGGATCATGCTCTTGGTTCGGTTCATCATGAATGAATTCAGGGTCATGTAACATTTCCACTATGGCATATTCTCTCAAATAATTTATGCCTTTTTCCATATCAGACCATTTCTTTTTCTCAGGCAACAGATCATCTCTGAAGGGGTACTTTTCTTTCACAGCTATCAGCATCCGCTTCCAGAGGGTGAAGGGTCTATTGTGGCATGTACTAATGCCTCTGTCAATGGCAGAGTCCCTGGCAATGCTACCCAATTGGCGAGCTTCGTTACCATCTAGCCACACACTGTTGGCCCCACTGTCCCAACAGCGTAGTAACCAGGTGACAATAGGTTCACTTGCGTGGCGTGTAAAGTCTTTTCTCAAACTTCGAATTTCATTCATTTTCAGAGGTCGAGTAAAATTGGTAATAACCTCTCGTTCATCTCCTAACCTATCAGGACTCATTGCCCTCCTGGGCGTTGGTGACCGTGATCTTGTAGGGTGACTCAGCCCTCCTACTGGAAAGTCTGAAGTTTTGAACAACTCTGGACATACTTTCTCCTCTTCTCTTACAGTGTCTGATTCTTCTACTTTCTCCTCTTCTCTTTCGGAGTCTGCTTCTTCCACTCTCAGCTCCTCCTCTTTCTTCTCTTCTAAGGGAGTCGAGACTTTTTTCATTTTCCGCCCTCTTACAGGAGCGACTGACATCGATTCTGGTGTCACTTGTGGTTGATCACATTGGTTAGAATTAATGATCATTCTCTCTAGCTCGACTCAAAGTCCATCTCGCTCAGCTGTGACAAAATTTAGTTCACCTTGGAGCCTGACTTGTTGAGCCCGAACATGGATCAGTTCATTTTGGAAACGGAGTAATGTAAATTGATAGGCATCTTGCTCAGTTTTGAGGGAGTCTCGCTCAGATTGGAGGGCATCTTGCTCAGTTTGGAGGGCATCAATGTTGGACTGGAGAGCATCATGTTAAGTCTGGAGGGCGTCCCTCTCAGTCTGGAGGGCATGCATGTTGGACTGGAGAACATCTAATTGAGACTGAAGGTTGTCTCTCTCAGTCTGGAGGGTGTCTAGATTGGACTGGAGAGTCTGATTGTCAGCTAAAAGACTCTCTTTCTGAATTTGGAGACTGTCCCTTTCGGCTCGGAGACTCTCTCGCTCTATTTCAAAAACTCTATACCTCTCTGGAATAGTATTGAATAAGGCCCGGTAAGCATAAGCCAGACCCCAAATAATTTGGGCCTCCTCAGATCTCTTTGAGCCGCAACGTCCCTGTCTCAAATACCTGCTTAAATTCTCAGGATCTTGCAGGTGTTCAGGAGAAAAGTCCCATGACACTGGTGATGACCACTTCTCTAAAGTCTCTCCTAAGTCCCTCCAAACTCCCTGCCAGTCACTGTTCTCTGGCTCTGGGGAAGGCTTTCTCAAAATATTATAAATACAGATACTGAGTAGAATGATGAAGAATACATTCAGGGAGACTGACACCACAATCATTATGAGCATTGGATGAGCATTCAGAAAACGCCTAATAAATTCAAAGGAGAGGCTAGGAGCTGGTTTAAAAATCATGAGTTCCACAGAGTTAACAACTCCATCTGGAGTTGCTCCCTCTGGAACTGAATGCCACATCGTATACAAAAGCCAGGTAGGTATTTCCATCAGTGTTTTTAGTTTATCATATAGAGACCAAGCTCCATGGATCAGACTGGCAAACTTAATCAAGTCCCAGTATGTTCTGAGCATTACAAGGGAAAAAACCATGAAATGCAGCCCCTTTAAGAGCAGTTTAAAAAACGAGAGCATTTTTTTCTTTTTACTAAAACAAGCTGGCAGCACCCAAAAAAGTTTACAAATATCCCAGAACAAATGGCAGTATGCCCAGACTTCAAGGTCGTGTTATGCCGTACAGGACCAGCAGTACAGATAAGCTTGCTAGCAAGAGACAGAGATTCACTCTAAGAGTATGTCTCTGCCCGGCTAAGGCAGCTGCTTTGCCCCACGTTGGGCGCCAAAAATGTCAACGGTTTACCGGACTGGATCGGCCCGGTTCCGTGACGATTGGTGTGGGGGACCCGCAGACCCACACCCCAGGAAAGGGGAAGGGGGAAAAGGGAAAAGGAAAAAAGGGAGATGGGCCTAGAAACAAAACAGCGGCAACGATCTGAGGAGGAAAGCTAATTTACTCAATAAGATATCAGAAAGCAAAATAACACAATATAATACAATATAATTGGAATTGAAGCTAATAAATCAAATAAAATGAGCAAAAGAGAGTGTCCGATAAACCGAAGGCCTTACACTAATGCTGAAGGCGATACGGCAGCAAGCACCCACTGCTGAGTCGATCCCGAAGGAAAGAGAGTGTCCCGTGACCGCAGAGGGTTTTTATCTTTTCCCTCTGAGCGGAAAATACGTAAAAATGCAAAGCATCACAAAGTCTTCTGGGGAATATAGTTCTTCTCTTCTGAGACAGGTATACCCGGAAAATATCAATGATCTGTGGAGTTGGAGTATTAACTCTTTAACTCTTAATGCACTACATGTTGTTATGATGTGGAATACCAATACCAAAAAATCATAAAACCATGACACTGGGTAACAGGAATGGTCTGTTCTACACACCCACTGATCATCACTCTGTCCCCTTTAAACTTAGTAATATCCCTGCAAATAATTAATGTTTTCACACCTGTGTCAAGCATTGCCATAACCCACTGTATGTTTTTCCAGGACCAACAAATTGTGAGCTCAACATAGGGCCTCTGGTCCCATCTAGAGGCCCTAATTACAGGGGGACTAACATCCCCTGTCACACCATGAACCATGTGATTGACACATCTTTCCCCTCAGGTGGCTCAGGCATAGTGGCCTGGGTCACCTGAGAAGAGTTTCTCCTTTTACCAGGAACCCGGAAATCTTCCAGGTTCCATGTTATTGGTATTTTTTCATTAATTCTCACCCCTGTCATTTAAGTGTGATTTTGAAATTTTTTATTGTCCTCCAACTGCCTCCATAGCTGAAGGAGGACATGATTGTGCAGGAGATCAATTTTAGTAAATGGAACCCCAGCCTAAATTAAATCATTAAACATTTGTTTGCAGGATACCCATATGGGTCCCAATCGAGGAGTCCATGGGGCAGGTCTCCTGGTTTAAGATTTCAAAAGGATCTGCCTCAAGTAGGGCTTCAAGACCCAATTTTTTCCTTTGGAGTACCCAGATCCACTGATTCAGGGACTTGGGTATTCTCCAAGGCAATATTTCAGATGTGTTTAAGAAGGAAAGTCAAAATGGATTTTTTTCCTGTTAATATACCAAGTTGTTCTAGTTTCTTGACATGTGTCAACAGTTTAGGGGCTGGTTCGGCTCTGATCCGTGACGACTGGAGCAGGGGACTCACAGTTCCACACCCTGGGGAAGGGGGAAAGGAAAAAGGGAGAAGGGCCTAGAAACAAAACAGCGGCAATGATCTGAGGAGGAAAGCTAATTTACTCAATAAGATAGCGGAATGCAAAATAACACAATATAATTGGAATAGAAGATATGTACACACACGTATAAATACATATATATACATGAAATTACAGACAGCACTCCCCCAACATCAAATTCCCTTGTGCTACACATTGAACATCCCCGTTATTCTGCATCACCCACCAAGTAGACCCAGGTCCCTGAGCAAAAAAAGATCCACGGAGAGGTTTCCACTTTCCAGAAGCTGAAAGGAACCAAACCACTTTTCCCAACTCTTCTTCAGAATCCAAGGGGTCGGCGTCAGGTCTTGCAGAGGCTCTTTACCACAAACTCCAAGTGGGACCTTCATTTCCAGCAGCAGTGTAGAGAATGTTCTTTATATCCTCTCCTGTCCAAACTGGCCCCAGGACCATGGCATGGGCAAACTCCTGCTTAATTTACTCAAAAGCCTGTTGCTGCTCAGGGCCCCATACAAAATCATTCTTCTTCCGTGTCACCTGATAAAGGGGGCTTACACTGAGGCTGTAGTTTGGAACATGCATTCTACAAAAGCCCACTACACCCAGAAAAGCTTGGGTCTCTGTCTTACTGGTGGGTGGAGACATGGCAGTGATTTTGTCAATCACATCCCTTGGGATGTGACGACGTCCATCTTGCCACTTTATACCTAGGAACTGAATTTCCTGTGCAGGCCCTTTCACTTTGTTTTGCTTAATAGCAAAACCAGCTCGCAGGAGGATCTGGATTATTTTCCCTCCTTTCTTGAAAACTTCCTCTGCTGTATTGCCCCACACAGTGATATCAATGTAATGTAAGTGCTCGGGAGCACTGGCCTGTTCCAATGCAGTTTGGATCAACCCATGACAAATGGTTGGGCTGTGCTTCCACCCCTGGGGCAAACGGTTCCAGGTGTACTGAAAGCCCCTCCAGGTGAAGGCAAACTGCGGCCTGCATTCTGTGGCCAGAGAAATTGAAAAGAAAGCATTGGCAATGTCACTGGTGGCATACCACTTGGCTGCTTTTGACTCCCATTCATATTGGAGTTGTAGCATGTTCGGCACAGCAGCACTCAGTGATTTCATTCAGGCCACGGTAAACAACTGTCAGCCTCCATTCTCCACGGGCTTTATCCACTGGCCAAATGGGGCTGTTAAAAGGTGAGTGAATTATGCTAATCACTCCCTGGCTCTCTAGCTGACGAATCAAGCTGACGAATGGGGAGCAAGGAATCCCTGTTGGTGCTGTACTGCCGTCTGTGCACCGTTTTTGTAGCAATCGGTACCTGTTGCTCCTCCACTTGTAGCAACCCCACAACAGATGGATCTTCCGACTGGCTGGTCAAAACAGATAGCTGCTTAATGTTTTCTGTGCCCACAGCAGCTATTCCAAAAGCCCATCGATACCGTTTGGGATCCTTAAAGTATCCCCTTTTGAAGTAATCAATACCAAGTATACATGGAGCCCCTGGGCCAGTCACAATAGGATGTTTTCACCAGTCTTTACCAGTGAGGCTTATTTCAGCCTCCAACATGGTCAACTCTTGGGAACACCCAGTCATCCCAGAAATATAGATTAATTCTGTCCCTTGGTGACTCGAGGGCATTAGAGTGCACTGTGCAACAGTGTCCACCAAAGCCTTATATTTTTGTGGTTCTGATGTGCCAGACCATCAAATCCATGCAGTCCAATGCACTCTATTGTCCCTTTCCCCCCCCTGGCTGGGGGCAGGGCCCCTCTATTTGTTACTTCTGTTGTCTTTACGGCTACTGCCGTGTCCGGCAGTCACTGGAGCAGTCACCTTCTTGGAGAAGTTCACCCTGGTGGTTGACCTATTTCATAACTCTTTTACCCGTGCTTGAAGTGCAGGAGTGGGTTTTTTATTCCACTTCTTCATATCTTCCCCCTGGTCATGTAGGTAATGCCACAAGGCAATATGTGACATAGTCTTACTATTGTCACTTCCTCGAGCAGGAGAACTTCCTCTTTTGATAGCTGAGACTTTGCTGTTTTGGGAATCCTGGTTCCCATCAGATCCATCAGTTTCATCAGAATTAAGCACAGTAGTCTGTTCGTCCATTATATCTTCTTGATTGCTGTCTATTCTGTCCAGTCTTTCAGTTACCTTTACCAAGGCTGAAACATAAGCTGGTAGAGGGGTTAAATGTAACTCAATATCTTGAAGTTTGTTAATCAGGTCATTTATAAGGGGTCTTCGTTGTCTTCTGCCATACATTGCTGCTAATGTACTGGCATACCTGTCTGGTGCAGTCCTTGTGAATATACGCCACATAGTTGGTGTACACCTGATTCTCTCAGGGTCATGCTGTTGTTTTGGTTCATCATGAGTGAATGCAGGGTCATGTAACATTTCCACCACAGCATATTCTCTCAAATAATGGATGACCTTTTCTATATCATACCATTCTTTTTCTTAGGCATCAGAATCTCTGAAGGGGTATTTTTCTTTCACGGTTATCAGCATCCGCTTCCAGAGAGTGAAGGGTCTGTTGTGGCATGTACTAATGCCTCTGTCAATGGCAGAGTCCCTGGCAATGCTACCCAATTGGCGAGCTTCGTTACCATCTAGCCACACACTGTTGGCCCCACTGTCCCAACAGCGTAGTAACCAGGTGAGAATAGGTTCATTTGGGTGGCGTGAGAAGTCTTTTCTCAAACCTCGAATTTCGTTCATTTTCACAGGTCGAGGAGTAATGGTGACAATGTGTTATGGTTTTATGATTTTTATTATATTATTGATATTCCACATCATAACATCATGTAGTGTATTGGGATTTAAAGAGTTAATGCTCCATCTCCATGGATCATCGATAGTCCTGGGTATACCTGTCTCAGAATAGAAGAAGAAATATATTCCCCAGAAGACTTTGCCATGCTTTGTGTTTTTATGTGTTTCCTTCCAGAGGGAAAGATAAAAACTGTCTGCGGTCATGGGACCGTCTCTCTTCCCTTCAGGATCGAGCTCAGCAGTGGGTGTTTGTTGCAGCTGTCCGCCTTCAGCATTAGCGTAAGGCCTTCGGTTTATCAGACACTCTCTCTCTTGCTCATTTTATTTGATTCATTAGCCTCAATTCCAATTATATTGTATTATATTGTGTTAGTTTGCTTTCTGATATCTTAATAAATTAGCTTTCCTCCTCAGATCGTTGCCGCTGTTTTGTTCCTAGGCCCATCTCCCTTTTTTCCTTTTTTCCCTTACCCCCTTCCCCTTCCCCAGGGTGTGGGCCCTTGGGTCTCCTGCCTCAATTGTCACGGTACCGGGTCAAACCGTCCCGCAAACCATTGACACAATGTCTTTCTCACTTCTTAATCTTTCAGGACTTGCTGTTACCCTCCTAGGTGTTGGTGATCATGTTCTTGCTGGGAGTCTCAGCCCTCTCTCTGGAAACCCTAGAGCTCAGAGAAACTCCTCTGGAACTCTTTTCTCCTCTTCTCTTTCAGTGTCAGATTCCTCTACTTTCTCCTCCTCCTCTTTCTTCTCTTCTAAGGGAGTTGAGATTCCTTTCATTTTTCATTCTCTTAGGGGGTTAACTGACTTCAATTCTGGTGCCTGCTGAGGTTGATCAGGTTGGTCAGTTTCAATGATCATTCTCTCCAGCCCGGCTCAGAGTCTGTCTCATTCAGCTAGGAGGAAATTTAGTACAGTTTGGAGCCTGACTTGTTGAACCTGGAGTAGTTCATTTTGGAAACTATTGTGATCTTGTAGGCATCTCGCTCAGGTCTAAGGCAATACCATTCAGACTGGAAAACATCTCGCTCAGATTGGAGGGCGGTTCATTGATACTGGAGGGTGTCTCTCTAAGGTTGGAGGACATCTCACATGGAGTGGAGGATGTCTTGCTCAGTCTGGAGACTCTTTTTGAGACTGAGGGCTGTTGAGCTTGGATTGGAAGGCATCTCACTTGGTCTGGAGGGTGTTCGTGTTGGATTGGAGGAGTCTAGGTTGGACTGGAGAGTCTGTTTGTCAGCTAAAAGACTCTTTCTGGATCTCAAAACTGTCCCTTACGGCTCGGAGACTCTCTCGCTCTATTTCAGAGACTCTATGCTTCTCTGGGATAGTATCGAATAAGGCCCTATAAGCGTAAGCCAGACCCCAAATAATTTGGGCCTCCTCAGATCTGTCTGAGCCACAACATCCCTTTCTCAAATACCTGCTTAGGTTCTCAGGATCTTGCAGGTGTTCAGGAGAAAAGTTCCATGACACCATTGATGCCCATTTCTCTGAAGCCTTTCTTAAGTCCCACCAAACTCCCTGCCAGTTACTATTCTCTGGCTCTGGGGAAGGCTTCCTCAAAGTTTTATAAATACGGATACTGAGTAAAATGATGAGGATTACATTCAGGAAGACTGACACCATGATCGTTAGATGAGCATTCAAAAAAAGCATGAAGGATTCAAAGGAGAGACCAGGAGACTGTTTAAAAATCACAAGTTCTGTAGAATTAGCAATTCCATCTGGAGATAATCCCTCTGGAACTGAATGCCACATTGCATATAAAAGCCAGGCAGGTACTTCTATCAATGGTTTTAGTTTATCTTATAGACACCAAGTTACATGGATCAGACTGGCAAACTTAATCAAGTCCCAGTACGTTTTGAGCATTAAAAGGGAAAAAACAATGAAATGCAGTCCCTTTAAGAGCAGTTTCAAAAGAGAAAGCATTTTTTTTCTCTTTACTAAAACAAGCTAGCAGCACTCAAAAAAGTTTACAAATATCCCATAAAAACTGGCAGTATGCCTGGACTTCAAGACTGTGTTTTGAGCATCTGCAGTACAGCACCTGCAGTACAGATAAGCTTCCTAAGCAATCTCTCCGAGAACAGAGAGAGATTCACTATAAAAAGTATATCTCTAGCCAAGGCAGCTAACTGCCCCATGTTGGGCACCAAAACTGTCAACGGTTTACAGGCTGGTTCGGCCTGGTTCCATGACGATAGGCATTGGGGATCCACAGACCCATGCCCCAGGGAAGGAAGAAAGGAAAAAAGGGAGACTGGCCTAGAAACAAAACAGCGGCAACGATCTGTGGAGGAAAGCTAATTTACTAAATAAGATAGCAGAAAGCAAAATAACACAATATAACTGGAATTGAAGCTAATAAATCAAAATGAGAGGAGAGAGTGTCTGATAAACTGAAGGCCTTACACTAAATGCTGAAGGCGAGACAGCTAGCGAGCACCCACTGCTGGGACGATCCAAAAGGGAAGAGCCTCTTGTTACACACAAAGATTTTTTATCTTTCCCTCTAAGCAGAAAACACAAAAATGCAAAACAATGCAAAGTCCTCTAGGGAACGTAGTTCTTCTCTTCTGAGACAGGTATACCCAGAGCTATCAATAATCCACGGAGCTGGAGCTTTAACTGTCAAGGCACTACATGATACGGAATACCAATAACAAAAATCATAAAACCATGATGACACAGACATGTAATAATTGGTTCTCATTCTCTAGCATTGAGAGTTGTGCATGACTCAATGCATTTAATAGCAGTCACGCCACAGAGGACACAGCCAGTTGTGGCTCCTTTGTGATTAGAACTTCTTTGTCTAGCCCATAGAAACATTCCGCCACGCAGTATGGGGAATTTAAGGATATTCCCACTATCCCACAAGGAACCCCATTTTTCAACAATAGCTACTAGTTCATAATAGAGGGATCCCAGAAATCTTGGAATATGCCCTGGTAAAGTTTTAACTAAAGGGGCAAGATTCTCCCCCTTGACCCACTGTCAATGGTTTGTGGGCCAGTTCAACCTGGTTCCATGACTAATGGGGCAGGGGACCATGGATCCACATTCCAGAAAAGGAAAAGGGGGAAAAGGAAGAGGGTAGGGAGATGGGTCTAAAAACAAAACAGCGGCAATAACAGGAGGAGGAAAACTAGTTTTCTAAATAAGATATACTGTATTATTTTGCATTCTGATAATATAATAGAATTGGAATTGAAGCTAATAAAGAAAATGAGAGAAAGAGCATCCAAAACGAAAGACCGTACATTAACTGATGAAGGTGAGATGGCTAAGGAACCTCTACTGCTGAGATGAACAGCAAAAGAAGTCTCTGGGATTTGCATGCAGTTCTATCTTTCCCCCTGAGTGGAAAATGGGGACACAAAGTCCTCTAGGGTACCTAGTTTTTTCTCTTCTGAGCACCAGGTACCCAGAAATTTGGCAGTCCACAGACTTAGAGCATTAGCTCTTTAACTCCCAGTGCCTCACATGATGGCATGACGTGGAACACCAATAACAAAAGTCACTAAACCATGACACCCACCTAAAATTACTCCAATGAAAAGCCATTTTTGATATTTTGGCCTGCCTGGCTTGCCAAATATAACAGCAGAGGGACCAGCACAAATGAGAAAATGTTACAAGAAGAAAGAAAGGAATGCTCATGCACCTCTGAGGACCTAAGCTTGCAGAAAAAAACTCCAAGAGGAACGCTCTTCAACATAAATGCCTTCCTCAGTGTCAGTCAGCCTTTAAATGAGGTCTAAAAGAGGTGGAGCCTGGCATCACACCTTCTAGTCACACAGGTGAATTGCCTTCACCTGTGCTTCCAGGGCTGACCAGGTCTTTTTGCCAGGTGCTTAATCAGTGGTCCGAGCTATGACTCAACATTTCCCATACACCAGGTATTTAAAGGTATGATCCGTTGGTTTGTTTCCTTGTCCATGCTCAATACAGGAGACAGAAAAGATGATATTTGCATTCCATTTCTTTAACTGTTGTCCTAAGGCCCTGAAGTCCTTTTTGATAGCCCTTGACTCACATGTAGTTGCTTTATCTATCCCTACATGGAAAAGCAGTAAGTGGTTGTGGTCTGTCAGCTGTACCAGACTTAGGTAGTTTCCCTGTGACATCCCTTACCTGAGTCCCAGGAAGATGGCAGGTGACAGATAAAGATGGTCTGCTCAGTATATTGGACATTCAGTTTCTTGTAGAGAGTAATCACCTAATCACCTACAATTCATCATTTCTTCAATCAAGTAGTCTTTGTGTTGAAGGAAGGCTTTTCTTGGTTTGGTTTTGTTAGCATGTTTAGACTGGGCTGTTACCACCCACAGATGAGCCTTCCACATCCAGGGTCTCATACCTGTTCTGTAGAAGAAGTGCCTCTGTAGAGGCACTTAAGGGGATGGAGCAGGCAAGGAGGGTTTACACTTGCAGCTTTGGGCGCAGACTTGCCTCCATCTGCTCCATCCTCCATCTCCACCTGGCTGGGGGACAGGGGCTATTGTGGCTGGTAGGTACCTTGCCCAGTTCTGAAGAAGTACTGTTCAGACAGGAGGACGTCTCGCTCAGACAGGAGGTTGTCTCTTTCAGGTTGGAGGGCGCCTTGCTCTGATCGGAGATGATCTTGTTGAGACTGAGGGTTGTTGAGTTTGGACTGGAGGGCGTCTCACTCAGTTTGGAAGGCATCTCTTTTGGTCTGGAGGGTGTCTTTCTCAAACAGGAAAGCATCTTGCTCAGTCTGGAGAGTGTCCATGTAGGATTGGAGAGCATATCGATTGGACAGGAGGCTGTCTAAATTGGACTGGAGAGTCTATTTGTCAGCTAAAAGACTGTCCCTTTCGTCTCGGAGACTCTCTCGTCGTATTTCAGAAACTCTATGCCTCTCTGGGATGGTATTGAGTAAGGTTTGATTAGCATAAGCCAGACCCCAAATAATTTGGGCCTCCTCAGATCTTTCTGAACCGCAACATCCCTGTCTCAAATATCTGCCTCTCAGGATCTTGCAGGTGTTCAGGGAAAAGGTCCCAGTACGTTTTAAGCATTACAAGGGAAAAAACAATGAAATGCAGTCCCTTTAAAAGCAGTTTTAAAAGAGAAAGCATTTTTTTTTCTTTTTCTCTTTTTTTTTTTTCTTTACTAATACAAGCTGGCAGCACCCAAAAAAGTTTACAGATATCCCAGAACAACTGGCAGTACGCCCAGACTTCAAGGTCGTGTTTTGCTGTACAGCACCTGCAGTACAGATAAGCTTGCTAACAAGAGACAGAGATTCACTCTAAAAGTATGTCTCTGCTCGGCTAAGGCAGCTAGTATTGCCCCACGTTGGGCGCCAAAAATGTCAACGGTTTACCAGGCTGGATTGGCCCGGTTCCGTGACAATTGGTGCGGGGGACCCACAGACCTACGCCCCAGGAAAAGTGAAGGGGGAAAGGGAAAAGGGAGATGGGCCTAGAAACAAAACAGCGGCAACGATCTGAGGAGGAGAGCTAATTTACTAAATAAGATATCAGAAAGCAAAATAACACAATATAATAAAATATAATACAATATAATTGAAATTGAAGCTAATAAATCAAAGAAAATGATCAGGAGAGAGTGTCCGATAAACCAAAGGCCTTACGCTAACGCTGAAGGCGAGACGGCAGCGAGCACCCACTGCTGAGTCGATCCCGAAGGAAAGAGAGTGTCCTGTGACCACAGACAGTTTTTATCTTTTTCCCTCTGAGCGGAAATACGTAAAAATGCAAAACATCGCAAAGTCCTCTGGGGAATGTAGTTCTTCTCTTCTGAGACAGGTATACCTGGAACTATCAATGATCTATGGAGCTGGAGGATTAACTCTAACTCTTAATGCACTACATGATGTTATGATGTGGAATACCAATGCCAAAAATCATAAAACCATGACATAGATGCTTTTTATAACGAATGGGATAAAAAGCAGTTTGAGACAGCTCTGGTATGCTAATGCCATTTTTCCCTTACATCATTTTAGTTTTCCTGTTACTGAAAGGATATCAGACAGGGATATTTGGTTTATTGTATGTTTAATACACCAATGCAACTGCTAAATCAAGATTTTTTACACATACTTTGTCAGAAATAATTCAAATGATTTTTTGGAGACTGGATCTCTTGTGAAAAAGTTTTAATTCATGATTGCAATGGCAGATGTCCTGCAAGCAGGAGCGCATAATCAAAAACATGTCACAGCCTTATATTCCCATCCCCCAATGCCAAGAATTCCTCCTGTTTCCCCATTGATTGAGTATTCCAAGTTCACAATCTATCCAATGCTTGCTATGGTATTTACAGCCTGATTACACCAATATTTGGTCCTCTCTCATAATTCGCTACCTCTTATTTATCATGTCTGTCTCATCCATTTCCCTAATCTTCACAGTTGAGCCTCTACCTATCTGCTTATCTGTTTATCCAAGCATACTCTAGCTGGTATGTGAGGCTGGGAAAAAAACACAATTTTAACTCTCACATACTTGAACTGTGCAAGCACTTGGTTCTAATGCTTTATCATTAGAATCACATAATCACAGAATTGTAGAAGTTGGAAGGGACCTCTAGAGATCATTGAGTCCAGCCCCCTGCCAAAGCAGGCTCCCTAAACCATGTTGCACAGGTAGGCATCCAGGCAGGTCTTGAACGTCTCTGGAGAAGGAGACTCCAAGTACTCTCTGGGCAGCCTGTTCAAAGAGGTCCCACACACATTTGTGTGGAACTTCCTATGCCTCAGTTTGTGGCCATTTCCCCTTGTCCTATCACCACACACCACTGAGAAGAGTTCAGCCTCGTCCCTTGGCCTCCCGCTCCTTAGATATTTATAAACATGGATTAGATCTCCTCTTGAGTCTTCTTTTCTCAAGGCTGAACAGACCCAGGTCTCTCAGCCTCTCCTCATAAGGTGTTCCACATCCTTTATCATCTTTGTAGCCCTCCGCTGAACTCTTTTGAGGAGATCCCTGACTTCTTTGTACTGGGGAGCCCAGAACTGGGCACAGTACTCCAGGTGAGGCCTCACCAGGGCAGAGTAGAAGAGGAGGATCACCTCTCCCGACCTGCTGGCCATGCTCTTTTTAAGGCACCCCGGGATACTATTGGTCTTCTTGGGCACCAGGGCACACTGCTGGCTCATGGCCAGCCTGTCATCCACCAGGACACCCATGTCCCTCTCCTCAGAGCTCCTCTCCAACAGGTCAACCCCCAACCTCTACAGGTGCAGGCGGTTATTCCTCCCTAGGTGTAAGACTCTACACTTGCTTTTGTTAAACCTTGTCTGGTTTCTTTCTGCCCAACTCTCCAGCTTGTCCAGGTCTCGCTGAATGGCAGTACAGCCTTCCGGCATGTCAGCCATTCCTCCCAGCTTTTTTTTTTTTATTGTTAGACTTGTTTTGATTTCAAAATCCTCACTTGTAAGAATTATTGCTTGACTATACTTTGTTAGCAGTAACGGAAATGCTTTTCAGAGTGGAAAAAAAATCCACAATCTTGTAACATCTTAAATGTTCCCCTCTCCCTTTAAGTTTAGATGTAATTTCAAAAACTATCTGGATGCTATTGAACTTAGACCCTACAAGTAGTCTATAGAGTTATTGCGTTTTTTCTATTTACAGTAGAAAAACTATATTGATGAGGTAATTTACTTGAATAAAGCTAGATTCAGGCACGTAGATGCATTGGGTAATTTTTATTTGGTCCTTACTCTGTAAGGTTAAAAATAGAAGATGTTAAATGTAAGGATTTCATGTTGTTCCATCTCCCTATTTATAGTTGCTATAGGGGAGGGCAATACTCATTGTTCAATGAACTGTTGCAATTTCAGAGGATGTCTAGCTATGTGAAGCATTACATGGTTAAGTAGTTTAAGTGAAGATGTTTTTAAAAGGAGTTTACATTTCCTTGTACTCAGACAATACAAAACACAAATGTGAATTATTACCAATATATATCATTAGTACTAGGATGGGTATGTTTTTCACGTACCTTGTTATAATCTCTTCTTGTAAGTAGGCTCTATTCACACTAATAATCTAAATGCCATAACTGGGCACTAACTTAAGCTACTGACAGAAGAAACTGAGCAATACTCAGTCTGCTTAGTTGCTTTTTGTTTTTATACCTCAGTACGTGAAGTTCTTATAATCAGGAACTGTCAAGATCATTTTCACCTCACAGCAAGAAAGGATAGTCACCTCTCAAACTCTTGGTTGTGTGTTGCAACTATTTGTTAGCTAGGTACATGTCACTTGATGCATGGAGACTGTGTATGGATAGACAAGAAATTCTGGACATAAATGAATTTGAGAGAAAAAGTCTAGAGCTTGAGTCCTATCAAAAATAAGAGGCAAGTAGTTACTGAACAGGGAAATCACTCATTCCTAGTAGTGGACATAGCATATCCTTTATGGTTTATGCAGCTTTTGTAAAAGATCTTTCTTTTGTGTACTTGTAGATTTCCTTTTCTCTTATTTTGGAAGGTAAAATGCTTTTCACTGTATAAGATTAAGAGTCTCTTAGCAGAGGACAGAAAACAATTTTGTGTCGAATCACTGCTGAATATATATGGATTTTTTTTTTTTATTTAGTGTTTTAACTACTTGAGCTAATTTAGTTAAATCATACTCATAAACCACAATTTCATGGAAAACATGTGTCAACAGTTTACCGGGCTGGATCGGCCCAGTTCCGTGACGATTGGTGCAGGGGACCCACAGACCCACGCCCCAGGAAAGGGAAAGGGGGAAAGGGAAAAGGAAAAAGGGAGATGGGCCCAGAAACAAAACAGCGGCAACGATCTGAGGAGGAAAGCTAATTTACTAAATAAGATATCAGAAAGCAAAATAACACAATATAATACAATATAATTGGAATTGAAGCTAATAAATCAAATAAAATGAGCAAGAGAGAGAGTGTCCGATAAACCGAAGGCCTTACGCTAACGCTGAAGGCGATACGGCAGCGAGCACCCACTGCTGAGTCGATCCCGAAGGAAAGAGAGTGTCCCGTGACCGCAGAGGGTTTTTATCTTTTCCCTCTGAGCGGAAAATACGTAAAAATGCAAAGCATCGCAAAGTCCTCTGGGGAATATAGTTCTTCTCTTCTGAGACAGGTATACCCGGAAAATATCAATGATCTGTGGAGTTGGAGTATTAACTCTTTAACTCTTAATGCACTACATGCTGTTATGATGTGGAATACCAATACCAAAAATCATAAAACCATGACAACATGAAATCTGTGTTCATGTTCTGATGATGCCCTTCCTTTACTTTTTGAAAATGGATTTTTTTTTTTTTAAATATATACTTTTAATTTTCTTTCCCCTCATTTACCTATGAGCTGGCTATTGATTTGATGACAATGTACATTTAGTGGTTGCAGTCCACTCCTAAAATCATTTGGGTTTCTAGTCACACTTTTTATAATATAGATTCATAGATACATTAGGTTGGAAAGGACCTACAAGATCATCTAGTCCAACCATCCTCACACCACCATCCCTACCCATCAAGCTACTAAATCAAATCCCTTAGCACCTCATCTAAACGCTTCTTGAACAGCGCTAGGGATGGTGCCTCAACCACCTCCCTAGGCAGGCCATTCCAGTGCCAGACCACTCTCTCAGAGAAAAAATTTTTCCTCAAATCTAATCTAAATCTTCCCCGGCGCAACTTGTGGCCATTCCCTCTTGTCCTGTCATTAGTTACCTGGGAGAAGAGGCTGACCCCCTCCTCACCACAGCCCCCCTTCAGGAAGTTGTAGAGTGCAATGAGGTCTCCTCTAAGCCTCCTTTTCTCCAGACTAAACAATCCCAACTCCCTCAGCCGCTCCTCGTAAGACTTGTGCTCCAGACCCCTCACCAGTTTTGTTGCCCTTCTCTGAACACACTCCAGGGCCTCAATGTCTTTCTTGTAGTGAGGGGCCCAAAACTGAACACAGTACTCGAGGTGCGGCCGCACCAGAGCTGAGTACAGGGGGATGATCACCTCCCTGCTCCTGCTGGCCACACTATTCCTGATACAGGCCAGGATGCCATTGGCCTTCTTGGCCACCTGGGCACACTGCTTGCTCATGTTGAGCCGAGCATCAACCAACACCCCCAGGTCCTTTTCCTCTATACACTCCTCAAGCCATTCTGCCCCAAGCCTGTAGCATTGCATGGGGTTATTGCGGCCAAAGTGCAGGACCCGGCACTTGGCCTTATTGAACCTCATCCCATTGACCTCAGCCCAACTGTCCAGCCTATCCAGATCCCGCTGAAGGGCCTCCCTACCCTCAGGCAGATCGACACATCCTCCCAACTTGGTGTCATCTGCAAACTTACTGAGGGTACACTCAATCCTCTCATCCAGGTCATCAATAAAAATATTAAACAAGATGGGCCCCAATACTGACCCCTGGGGGACACCACTCGTGACAGGACGCCAGCTGGACTTGTCTCCATTAACCACTACCCGCTGGGCACGGCCCTCTAGCCAATTCTCAACCCAAAGAAGAGTGAACCTGTCCACACCACGGGCTGCCAGTTTCCCCAGGAGAATACTGTGGGAGACCGTGTCAAAGGCTTTGCTGAAGTCCAGGTAGACTACATCAACAGCCTTTCCCTCATCTACCAGTCTGGTCACCCAGTCGTAGAAGGAGATGAGGTTGGACAAGCACGACCTGCCCTTTGTGAACCCGTGCTGGCTGGGTCTGATCCCCCGATTGCCATGCACGTGCCGTGTGATCTCCCTCAAGATCAATTGCTCCATAACTTTCCCTGATACCGAGGTCAGGCTGACAGGCCTGTAGTTCCCCAGATCTTCCTTGCGGCCTTTCTTGTAGATGGGAGTCACATCGGCTAGCCTCCAATCTTGTGGGACCTCTCCAGATGACCAGGAATGCTGATAGATGGCAGAAAGCGGCTTGGCTATCACCTCTGCCAGCTCCCTCAGCACCCTTGGGTGGATCCCATCTGGCCCCATGGACTTGTGGCAGTTCAGATGGAGGAGCAGGTCTCTGACTGTCTCTGCTGGGATCACAGGGGGTGTATGATGTGCTTTGTCCCAGACTTCCGGGTCAGGGCGAAAAGTATCCTGAGGATAACTGGTCTGTCTATTAAAGACAGACGTGAAGAAGGCATTGAGAACCTCAGCCTTTTCCTTATCCTCTGTGGTTACATTCCCTGCCGCATCAAGTAAAGTAGGGAAATTCTCCTTGGTTCTTCTTTTACTGTTAATATATTTATAAAAGGATTTTTTGTTCTCCTTTACTGCAGTAGCCAGTCTAAGTTCAAGCAGGGCTTTTGCATTTCTAACTTCCTGCCTGCAAATCTTGGCAAGTTCCCTGTAGTCTCCCCAAGTAGCCTGTCCCATCTTCCAGAGGACATAGACTCTCTTTTTCTCCCGGAGTCTCAACAAAAGATCCCGGTTCATCCACACTGGCCTTTTTCCCCTCTGGCTTGACTTACAGGACTCAGGGACAGCCTGCACCTGTGCCTTTAAGATTTCCATCTTGAGGAGGACCCAGGCTTCCTGGACCTCTTTACCCCTCAGGAGCGAGTCCCTTGCAACAAGCATCCTGAACAGGTCAAAGTCTGCCCTCCGGAAGTCCAAGGTAGCAGTTTTGCTAGTCACCCTCTTGACGTCACCAAGAATAGCAAACTCTACCATTTCATGGTCACTCTGGCCAAGACAATCCCCAACCTTCACATCTCCTACAAGTCCTTCTCTGTTAGTGAAGAGCAGGTCTAGCAGGGCACCTCCCCTGGTAGGTTCTTGCACCAGCTGTGTCAGGAAGCAATCTTCCACACACTCCAGAAATCTCATGGACTGCTTCCTCTGCATGGTATTGTATTTCGAGCATATATCAGGGAAGTTGAAGTCCCCCATGAGAACTAGTGCTGGCCATCATGCAACATCTACTAGTTGCTTGTAGAACACCTCATCTATCGCTTCATCTTGAATAGGCAGTCTATAACAGAGCCCCACCACGATGTCACTCCTACAGACCATCCCCCTGATCCTTACCCACAGACACTCCACTTGGTCATTTCCAACCTCAAGCTCTTCAACATCAAGACACTCTTTGATATAGAGAGCTATGCCACCACCCTTTTTTCCCCACCTATCCCTTCTGAAGAGCTTGTAGCCATCCATCCCAGTACTCCAGTCATGGGAGGGGTCCCACCATGTTTCCGTAATAGCAACAAGGTCATAGTTAGCCTGCCTTACAATGGTTTCAAGCTCTTCTTGTTTGTTGCCCGTGCTGCGTGCATTGGTGTAGATGCACTTCAGCTGAGACATTTGCCTCACCCTTTGTTCCAGCACAGCCCCCTGGACTCTTTACTGGAGAGCCCTGTTATATCCCCTACCCCCATCACAGCTAGTTTAAAGCTCTATCTTTTAGTTTCTAGCTAATAGTTCTTATAAATGTGAAAAGGAAAGTTCTATTTAATTGGTATTTTAATAGTCTAAAATTACAAATAGAATACTTACTCTAGCTATTAGCATAAAGGGCCTTGTCTCATCCCACTCAGTGGGTTGCGAGGAAGGTGAATCTTCGGAAGTCCACCAAACAGGAAATTCTCTAGCTGTTAGAGTCAACAAATTCCTCATCAGTTTCAGACAAATCTAATTTTTGAAAATTTGAATCTCCATTTTTAATGGCAGCTGGAATTTTATCTTTCCATGGATTCAGTACAAGTTTGAGTGTCGAAAACATGAAGTATAGTCTTATTTTAATTCTGACATTTCTGTCACTTGATATATGTCCTCTTTATTTCTCCATCTGAAAATCCAAGTTTTAAAATATTCATGAAAAATTAAGATTAGTGGCATTTTCAGTGATTGACTCATGTGGCATTACTACTGTTATGAAAGTTCATTTTCAAAATGCATATGCCAAAGCTACACTTGGAATATGTTCAGAATGTTAAAGAACTTGTTTATTTGGATCTGTAGCGGAACTCAATTGTATTTTTCCATAGGTATAAATTTAAGCATTTGAAGACAACACTCTGAACATGTTTCTAAAGATATACTAGGTATACTAGGTATATTTTTTATTTTATTGATAGACACTGAAGTTATAAACATGTATACATGTTCAACACTCCTTGACCAGGTTCTTTTAGATGATACATATGTAGAGATTTATTGTTTAAGGCCAACTGTTATCATTCAATCTCAGTAGGCAGCTAAGTACCACACAGTAGCTTGCTCACTTTCCCCCTGCTTCCCCAGCTGGATTGAAAGCATGAGAAACAGAAAAGCCCTCAATTCAATGTAAGTGCCACTTAGCTCAGCTAAAACACTGGTGTGTTATCAGCACTATTTTCATCCTAATCCAAAACACAGCACCACATCAACTACTAGGAAAAAAATTATTTATATCCCAACTAAACCAGAATGTCAACTTTACTTTTTTGAAATTATTTGACATTACACAGTGTAGGGCAAATAGCCCCCAAAAATAGCACCCAAAAGAAATAGTACCAAAGCTGGAATATTTTTGATAGGCTTAAGTAGATTGTGTACAGACAGTTAAGAAAATTCATAAGAAAAGAGTGGCTCACCTTCAAAGATGGTTGAGGCTCACTGAAAACTCCACTAGGGAGGGATCTCCAACCAGAGATCCTTCCCTGGTGGTGGTCAGCCCTTAAATGGGGTCTTGGGAGAGGTGGAGTCAAACTCCACCCCTTCCAATCACACTCACTTGTGCCCCTGCGACTGACCCAGTGCTCGCCTCAGGTGATCAATCAGTGGTTCAGGCCCTGATTCAATAGTTCCCATACACACAGTATTTCAGGACATGTTTGGATCTGAGAGATAGAATGTCTCAGGAGCAGAGACAAGCAAACTACTCACTCAGAACAGCACAGAGAGTTATGAGTTTTATTCAACATACACACACTCACACACACAGGCATCCATTCTAGATAATCCCAGTAAGTGGCAAGCAGAAGTTTCTTAAGCAAGCACACTATTACTGACTCCTGAGAGATGGACAAAATGCCAAGGAGAGGAAGAAGGAACATGCCAGCAGTGGATTTTATAAGTAGTGTCAGCAGGGTGTCCCCTGCTTCAAAGTGCACTTTTCCTCTCTCTCCCACCACAGCCTCCCTCCTGCTTTTATTCTTCCCAGGGTCTGTAGGGTTTTTTCCACTTGCACACTGTACCCGCATGGCCAACACATGATAAAGAGCCCAAGTGGAATACCTGCTTGCAAAACAAGTTCTTGCAAAACAAGATCAACTACTGAGGTCAGCTCTCTCTACAAAACAACTTCCCTTAAAATTGTCAGAATACTTTGTTCCATCCCAGGATCATTCTTTAGATAGGGGCCTTTAAATCCCCAAGACACAAAGGACTTTGATTTAGCAGAATGAAACAGCAATTTACTTCAATAACAGTACAAGTACAAATTATGCTTTGCAGAGTATAGCAGTCGCAATCTGTAAAGCAAGCAAACGCGGTGACAGAGCTTTTATTTGAGGGAGAGGCGCTACAGAAAGAGATGTGAGAGATAAGGGGGATGAACTCACCCCTCCTGGCGACCGTTTAGGCGAAGGAACGCAGCAGCCTCTCGTTCGAACACTGGCGCGCCAGAAGGAAGAGAGCCAGGGAGGGGGGAGCAACCCGCGCAGGCTCTGAGCGGATCTGTGCTCCCGGAAGCACCACCGGAAGCACCACCGAGAGGGAGAGAGAGAGAGGTCGGGTGGACCTGGGCTCCTCCGCTCTGATCACTCAGATGCTCATTTACTGGTTCAGGCTGTGACCAGGCAATCCCACTACACTCCACCCCTTCACAGCATGAACCAGCAACTGAGCAGGTTGGGCATAATCTCCTGCTGTTCTGATGGCTCAAAATACCAAGTACATCGCGACGCATGTACAATACCCACCGCAATGTAGAATGTTAAGGCACTGAAGGCCATTATTTGTAGTCCCTTCTTGTGGTTTTCTTGGGCCAGTACTCGATGTTCCTTCTGGAGGCATATCTTCTTTAAGGACCAGTAGGTTCACACTCGCCAGTTACCGAAAGTTCAACAGTCCACCACAGGATGTCATGATGTTTCCTCATGGTCACTGGAGTGTGCTGGAGTGGTGTTGCTCCTGCCGGCTGTCCTGTGAACTTGATAACCTCAATTGGAGTAATACAGATGTTTAACAGGTACAAGGAGGGGTAAGTCTGCCCTCCATGGTAAGATACAGGCCGTATTTTGGTCTTGAGTCAATACCTCTGCCTGTACTGGAGCATGGCCCGGCCTTCGATACCATCTCCTTTGGCCTGATATCTGTGGTTGGATCACTATATCAGGTACCAAGGGGGGAGTTCTAATTTGCCATAAGGACATGATTAATGTCCCCTTTGTGATGAAAATTGGAGTGTCAACTACAACCTCCGTTGGCCATGCACCGACCACAGGAGGGGTTACTGATCCCCCAACCTCTAACAATCTCCCCCAAGGTGCAAGGAGACCATGCCATTTTGGTCCTACTTGCACCTTCCAAGGCCATTTTACTTTGTGTTTCCCAGGCTCAAGGTCATCAGGGGCAGGGAGTAGAAGATCATTCATGGTGCCAACTTGTGGCTTAAGTGAGGTATCTTTGCTTGTGATTTGTATCCTAAGTGGAGAGGCCCAAGTTGTCTGCAACATTCTTAAAGCGCTGGGTCTGCCATCCCTCGGTCTCTCATTCAAGTCCCGCAGGGTTGCATAAAGCCTCTTGGTCCACCCCTGCAAGGACTGTGAATCTGCCTTCAGAGCAGCCTTCAGGATTCCATTATACCTTTCTATTAGGCCTGCTCCCATTGGATTATAGGGCAGGTGAAACCGCCATTCGATGTTGTTGTCTTCAGCCCACTTTTGTACAGTTGTACCTGTGAAATGTGTACCTTGGTCACTCTCGATGACCTCAGGAGTCCCATATGATGCCATCAACCTAGTTAGAGCTTTAATGGTATAGGCTTGGTTTGCCTTTGCTACAGGATAGGCTTGCATCAGTCCACTTGCTGTGTCAACACAGGTTAGGGCATATCTGGCCCCCTCAGATCGAGGAAGGGGACCTATGTAATCAATCTGCCATCGTTGTAAAGGGTTGTGTCCTCTAGCAAGATGGGCCGTTGTTTCCGGCAGAGGTCTTGGTCTCATTCGTGAGCAAGCGTCACAGTCTTGACATGCCTGGACAATATCCGGTAACTGTATGGGCAGCCCCCATGCTTTAGCTGCTGCCCACATGGTTTTCTGTCCTGCATGCCGTAATTTCCGATGCAACCAATGGGCAATATCTTCTGCTGATGTATTTCCTAGCCATCGAACTTGAAACAGTGTGGCAGCTTCATCATTACCTGGCGACTGCAAGGGTTGATATCCAGAAACGTGTTATGCTCGTACAGTCCTGTGCCTAACCATGTTCCATATATCAACCCACATATCTTTGCCCCAGATAGGTCGAGCATGGATCACCCAGTCCTGAGTGGCCCACTGTGCTATCCAGAGCGTGAGCCCTCGGTAGACTGCCCAGCTATCTGTGCAGATATTCAATGTGCTGTCACCCATCTCTTGAGTTATCACCATCCACACAGCTCATAGCTCAGCCCACTGGCTACTTTGTCCATCCCCTTCTTCGAACCATATTGTTTCAGTCATGGGATGGTATGCAACGGCTCACTACCTACTTGGGTTCCCTCTGCTGGATCCATCTGTGTACCAGGCATCTTCTGGAATAGGGTATTTCCCCTCCTGTACAGGACTCTTCTCTGGAAAAGTGACAATTATTTCCTCAGGTGTTTCACTGCGATATGTTACTGGGCCAAGTATCTTCTGCAGTTCTTCCTTCAGTGGAGACGATGACAGGCGGCTTCTCTGACTGAGGTAGGCAACCCAGCGTGCCACTCTTTGTGATTGGGCCACCCCCATCTTAGGAATGTGGGTTAGATCTTTTACCCACCCCTGAATTGGCAAAGTCGTTTTAACAATAACTTCTGCAGTTTGAGTTATTGGTTCTACCGCCTGCAGTGCAGAATAGGTAGCCAATAACTGCTTTTCAACCATGCTGTATCTTTCTTCTGCTCCGTGCCAAACCTGTGACCAGAACCCAATTGGGGTTCGAATGCAACTCTGGCGCTGCCACAGACCCCAGCCAAACCCTTCTTGAGTTACATGCACATCTAGTTCGGCTGGAAGGGTTGAATCGAATATACCCAGTGCCTGGGCCTGTTTAACAGCTATTTTTGCCTGCTGGAAGGCATCTTGCTCCATTTTACCCCAATCCCATACTTGGCCTTTTTTTGTTAATCGATACAGAGGTTTTAGGAGTTGTGCTAAGTGGGGTATAAAGGATCGCCAGTATCCTAACATACCCAAGAACTCCTGCAACTGTTTTGGTGTTGTGGGAACTGGGAACGCTTGAATCTTATCTATGATCGCGCTGGGTAAGACCTTAGTCTTACCTGACCAGATAACGCCCAGGAATTTAACTGATAACCCTGGTCCTTGTACTTTCTGTGGGTTTATAGCCCATCCTTTTTCCTGTAAATAAGTGGTTAATGATGGTACTGCCTTCTCTAATGCCTCAATTGAGCTGGATGTCAGCATCAGATCATCAACGTAATGGTACATTTTGATGGCAGATGGTTTGTTCCAATTTGCCAAGTCACGTGCTATCAGGTTATGGCAGAATGTAGGTGAATGCACATATCCCTGAGGTAGGACTTGGAAAGTCCACTGCCTGCCCTCCCATGTGAATGCAAACTGGTCTTGAGATTCCTTAGCAATTGGAATGCTAAAAAATGCATTTGCTAAATCCAAAACACAGTGGTATGTTTCTATTTCTCTACTTAATGTATCCATGAGGGAGGCAATGTTGGGTACAGCTGCGTGTATCGGCGGAGTGACTTTATTTAGTTCTCTGTAGTCTTCTGTCATTCACCATGTACCATTTGACTTCCTAACTGGCCATATGGGGGAGTTGTATGGGCTGTGTGCAGGTCTAATAATCCCTACTCTCTCCAACTCCTGCACAGTCTTGGCAATTTCTTCTTGCCCACCAGGGAGTCTATATTGTTTCGTATTTGTTATCCGGCGGGGTTGTGGCAAACAAATAGGCTCAATTTTTGCATGGCCCCTTAAAATTGCCTGCACCGCCCGGATACTAATACATCTTTCCCTTAGTCTGAACTCTCCCACAGTGGTCTGGAGAGTCAGACCCCACTAGATGTCTATCCCCAGTATGTACTCTGGAACTGGGGCGATAGATACCTTGTACTCCCAAGGTGGAAGATGCCCAACCCCCAGTTTCAACCACATTTGGGTTATGGGGATCATCTGCCCCCCGAACCCACCTATCATAGCCTTAGTGCCCAGAAATGTATTTGGGTCCCCATATATGATAGATGTTTCTGCCCCATTATCTACCAGCGCCATCACTCGTTGTACGTTCTTTCTTGACCAATGAATAGTTAATTCAACATAGGGTCTCTTGTCTCCTGTAGAGACCCTAGTCCTGGGAAATTTGGGCTCCTCTGTCATGCCATCAGCTCTGCAATCCCCAAGTCTTTTTCCTCTGACGGCTCGACTGTGGCTGCCCAGGCCACCTGAGGAGGTTTATGTTTTTTCGATGGCACCATGAAATCTTCCATATTCCATGTGTCTTGTGGAATGTGTTCTATAAATCGAATTCCTTCCCTTTTGGGGGAGGACTGGAATCTTTGATTATTGGGCAACTGTTTCCATAGTTGCAGTAATACCTGATTAGGCTGTCCATCAATCTTTTCAAATCGAACTCCTGCTCTTATCAGGTCATTAAACATCTGTCTTCTCGATACCCTGATGGGTCCAGATTGTATTACCTTAGAGGCTGGTCTCCTAGGTCGTGGTGGTGGATGGATCTCTGACCTTTCCACCACCATTCGGACATTGTGCCTAGCGCGCAGGCGCTCTGTCTCCCCCAGATCTGCCACCAATTGGGCAGCCTGTTGTATGATGGCCTCTGAGGCCACTAGGGGGTTCAGTATGGATACCAAAGTACCATACTGATGAGGCGGAGCTTGCTGCAGGATAAGATCTCTCATTCCTGCTGAGAATTTCATCAGGTCTGGACTCCCAAAATCTTCCTCATAGATTGCCTCTCTCATACCCAGTTCCCGAATATAATTTTGCAGATCTTCCATAGAAGACCATAGACCTGTATTTAATGGGATGTCAGTTTTGTTTGGCCATGTTATACGGCACGCAGCTGTTAACCATTTAATTAATGAATGATTTTCATCATTGTGTTGGACAGTGTGTCACGCTCCAATATAAAGGAGGGAGACGAGGTTCTTTGATTATGTGTATACCCGATGGCGAGATTAAGACACAACGGGTCAAATGTTAGCCCAACCAGTTTATTACAATTACTAGTTGCTTAGGGATATGGGGAAGGGAAGGTGAGCGATAGAAAAAGGTCTAAGAAGCAAGGAGTCTTGATAGAAAGCAAGAGAGATATAATCACCACTGTGGGTCCAACGACGACGTTCATAGTCTCAGGAACTCGTCTGGTCACTGCGGGGGATGGGAGATAGCAGCAAGCAGGCCTCAGGGTCCGTCTTCGGGAGTTCTCAAAGATTTTCTCTTTGGGAGTTCTTCTCCCAGGAATTCTTCTCTTCTCCTCCCCCCAAAAATCCTTGGTTCAGTGTAGGCCTTTTATCCCCATTTCTCAGGTGTTTTTTTTTCTCTTGGTTTGTGTGACATGTCTGGCCCAACAGATAAGCCAGCAGCGGATGTTGCCTTCATTGCCATGCAGGAGCATTGTCTTTTTGTGTTGGTCAGCTTCTCCAAGCCGTACTCCCCCGGAAAAGACTATTTGCCCCTACTTCTGCTTATCTTTACAACCATTAGCAGAGACAATGAGGCACCATAACACCCATCTAGGTAACCGGCAGTTATCAGTCAGAGTCTTGTCATGAGAAAAGGCCTTAGGAAGCAAGCTTTGAGACAAAAGAAAGTAAAAAACAGTTTCTGTCTTTCACACAGTGGCATATAGCCTCTGTCTGAGGGCAGGGTGAGTGGTAATGGATGCCAGTTTTGAAATTTCTGGCCCATTTACCATAACACCTTCTGCCCCCATGTCCCATAAGCGGAGCAGTCATGCTGGTACACTCTCTCTTGGTTTTTGTCTAAACCGCTGTACTAGATCCATTAATTCAGCTGCTGTATATGGGCGAGCTGTTACATGTAGAGTCCTGTGGGCTGGGGGCCACTGGTCAGGGGGCAGCCCCACTGGTCTATCCTGTATTTTTTTTTGTTTTTTGAGTTACAACTGGTCGGATCTCAAAGGGATCTAGCTCATGTGAAAATTCGAGATCCGACCTTTTAGTGCCTTCATTGTCGGAAACCAGATTATGTGGGTTGTCTTCTGCAGGGTCCCCGGTGACTTCTAGGGAGAAATTCCGGACCTTCCGTAAGGGAGTGATCGGTTTTGGTATTTTTCCTGTCAAAATTGCAATTTGTTTTTCTAATTCATCAATACGGTCACGCAAGAGTTGATTTTCATCAAGCAGGCCCCCTTTAGTTTCGTTCATCTGGTTCAAGGCCATTAGAAGCGGCCATGCCACCGTAGATTCAGCTAACTGCCACTCCCGAGTAGTCAGTACGTTTTTAGTCAGAGAGAGAAAATAGTCAGCTAGTCGGGACAGGGATTCATGGATGTTTTCTCCGTCTCGCAGGGGGCCCCATTTTTCAATGATAGCAGCAATCCTGTGGTATGGGGATCCTAGGAATCCTGGGATGTGACCGGGCAAAAGGTCATTTAAGGGGGTGGTCTTTTCCCGTGCAAACCACCCCACGATGTTACTTAGAAAGGTCATAGTGAATGTTTTTAAAAGGTATTAGGCTGCCTGGCTCGCCAAGTGTAAAGCAAGCAAAGGCGGTGACAGAGCTTTTATTTGAGGTAGAGGCTCTACAGAAAGAGATGTGAGAGATAAGGGGGATGAACTCACCCCTCCTGGCGACCGTTTAGGCGAAGGAACGCAGCCACCTCTCATTCGAACACTGGCACGCCGGAAGGAAGAGAGCCAGGGAGGGGGGGGCAACCCGCGCAGGCTCTGAGCGGATCTGTGCTCCCGGAAGCACCACCAAGAGGGAGAGAGCAAGAGGTCGGGTGGACCTGGGCTCCTCCGCTCTGGTCACTCAGATGCTCATTCACTGGTTCAGGCTGTGACCAGGCAATCCCACTACACAATCATAATACAAATATGATTCTCGTTGCTAGTTTCCATCATGGTACCGACTATCTCCAATTGCTGGTAAAGAATACATGGGTTTAAACTGACTGAAGTCTGTTAGTGTCTTCAAAGTTCTTTCTGTTCAGTGTACAGTTTTTATACTGTTTACTTTATACTGAGTTTTTATACTTAGTTTGGCTGAGCCACAAATAAACACAAACATTCTGGTTTGGCTAACTCAGGAAGACATGTATTTCATGTATTTGCCTAAATTTATTTATCTTAATTAACCTGTGCACTGTTACATGCCCAACTGATCAATTGATTCCCTCAACTGTTGCAGCCATTTATCTAGAACGAAGACCCATCTCCTTTTTGTTAAGCTCAACTTTTTATAATACTTGGCAGTCAGTCACTCCCTACTTCTTTGCTTAGTCAAGGACTTTGTACTCATGAAGCTATCCCCTCAGGGCCTTCTTCCATTCTAGGAGTTCATTGATCAATTCCAACATGAAGTGTTTAAATATTTTACATTTTGACTTCAAAAGGAGAATTTTTCTGTAAGATACCTTTTTGACATTGTATATAAACACATTTTATTTCTCAATTATTCCATCTCTCATATTGTAGGTCATGCAAGAGTCTCTGCCAGCATGATGAAGAAAAGAACTTCCCACAAGTAAGTTGCTAATATTTTTACTTAAGTATAGTTCTCAATAACTGAAATTACAATTCTAGAAATCTCTTATCTGAATTGTTCCAGTCACTTTGCTCTTGCAAACTATGTGGAGTAGTATTCAGCTAGCGTATGTGTATAGAGTTAGATTTTAATTCTCTCAGGAGGGCAGTAGGAAAGAATGCACCGTTGATGGAGTTCTAAATATCCTTTTGAATGTTACTCTGAGAGAAATTATCCTGGGAATACAATTCTGTAATTTACTCTAGAATTCAGAGACAAGATTACAAGCTGGAAATTGAGCACATGTACTCTAGGATTCATTACAGGAAAAGGATTTTTCACTTTTTTTTTTTTTTTTCTAATAAAGAACAATCTGAAGCACTTCTTATATCAGGCTGCTATTTGTATGTGAAGGATACTTGCTCATCTTAGACATTCATAGACATTCATGGCATGTATTTTCACTACTACGTTTTGAAGTACTAGCAGCTAAATGTTGATGAGTAAATATGAGAAGTCAGGCAATAGCTTGGACATGTTTGAACTTCGTTTCTAACAGCTAGATGATGCATGTCTAGTAGGAGAACTCTAAAAAATAAGCTGGGGAAGGATGAAACATTAAGATGCTACTAGTTATATTTTAAGTATTAATTCCTATAGTGGTGGTATACAACATGCATCAATCCAAAATAATTTGTCTGGCAGGAATATCTTCTATGATTAACATATAGGAATTAATATTAAATTTCCCAGACATAACACCTGATGTAAAATTAATTCCTTCATCAGCTCTTCATTATTCATTCTTTTCTATCTCCTTACAAGGCAAAGATAAACATGTATTTGTTTAGAGACAGGTAGACTTGGTTAAAACTTAATTTCTCTTGTTCTTTTTCAACCGCTCAGAGAAAGGAGTGTATGATGGGAAGACTATCAGAGGTGGGTTGCCTTTTGTACTTGAGGGTGGCTAGATTTGTCTTTATTGTTTTGATGATATACACTTTTATTCAAATAGCAAAATAGGTTTTATATTTGTTAGCATAAAGGCTTTTATGGGACATGTTGAGCTGTGATCCTAAGTCACATGATTTTGAGATATTTAAGCACCCAATTGAGCTTTATGTTAATTTAGCCTAGTCTGATTGTTTTAGAATTGTTCGGTTAAGGTTTTATTTTGTAGCAAACCAAGATGACATACTGTGTGCTTCTCACTGACTTCTCTGAGAATGACAGAGACTACTATAGTTGTTTATATTTGGTATTCAATGCTTAGATTTTTGAAATGAACAAGTAACAGTAAGTAGCGCTGTAGACATATTTATAGTAAATGAGTGCGAAATGAATGACTATATAAAAAAATGTATGCTGACGCTACTCTTGAGTTGTTACAGCTAATCATGAATTATTAATGCATACACTGTCATTGATTTAGTTATGATGACTTAGATATTCCTCGTTTAAAGGAAAAGAGGAATAAGTCTAACGATGCTTGAAGATCATAGGGGAGATTCTAAACCAGGTTCAGAAAGTTCACAGGGGAGGGAGGAGTTAACTGGATGGAATAGGGGAACTGAAGAAGTGATAAAATGAGCTATATGTGTATTAATTATCAGAACTCTCCTTAACTAAAATGTTAGTTAACCATTGACCCTTTGGGAAGGGGTTCCTATGGTTATAGGTAAGCTTCAGAAGGACTGTTCTTTTGAGTACTCTGTCAGTGTCAATGGATAGTGATGAATGTGAAGCTGTCCTGGATTCAGCTGGGACAGAGTTGATTTTCTTCATAGTGTATGGTACGATGCTATATTTTGGATTTAGGAGAGAAACAATGTTAATAACACACCGATGTTTTAATTATTGACAAGAAGATTGCAACTTTTAAGCTTCTTGTATTGTCCTGCCAGTAAATGGTCTGGGATTGCACAAGAAGCTGAGAGGTCAGAGAACCAGGACAGGGATATTCCATACCAAAAGACATTGTGTGAAAAACTATAAAACTGACAGGAGTTGGCTGAGGGTCAGCTGCTACTCAAGGACTGTCTGGGCATGGGTCAACAGGCAGTAAGCAGTTGCGTTGTGTGCTTCTTCTGTAAACATGTATATATATTATTATTATAATTACTGATATTTCTCTCTTCCTTTTCTTTCTTAGTAAACAGTTTTAACTTCAATCTATGATTTCTACTTTTTTAATTTTTATTCTCCATCTCACTGGGAGGGTGGGAGTGAGTGAAAGACTATGTAGTACTTAGCTGCCTGCCAGGTTAAACCACAACAATTCTTGTGGTGTCCAATGTGGGGCTCAAATGACTGAGATAGTGACAAGTCTGACCAGAACATGTTAAAACAAAATTGTTAGAAGTGTTATAGTAGCTTAATAGCTGCTGGTCACAATGTTGACCATTTTGTTCACAATGTGCTTTGTTTGCTTTCAAAGTTGTTTTTCTTAACTCCTTTTGGCTTGTTTATGATCTCTGGAGGTTTGCCTAAGCTTATTAATGGTTTTGCCAGTTTATATATAGCATACACTAATGTTATACCAACCATTAATTTAATTCAGTATTTCTACTCAGTAACGACATCATTCTCACACTTCATAAACCTTATGGTAGAAGCTCTTAACAAGTACAGTCTTTACTCCAGGCAATTTAAAATATGTTTTGAACATTTTGAATATACCTGGAATGTTCAAACTAGCATGATCCTATTGCTGTGTCTTCTGCATTTGTTTCCAGTTTTATTTATGTTTAAGGAACTATTAAAAAATACCACAAAGAGATCTACCCTGAGACAGGACGGTTGTGGGTGGCAAGGTATTTGGGAAAATATTGGCAGGTCACAGTTGTCACCTCTGATGGGTTTGGAACTCACCCCTGAAAAAGTGCAGAATGTTTTGAAAAGGTATGTTCTGATTCTGGTGATGCCAGAGTTACAGCTTGTTGCACTGTGCTGGAGTCTAGCCTGCACCTGTCAAACACTATTCAAGATTATTCAGCACCCTCAAAAGCAAGAAAATGCCTCTGGATCTGACCCAAACCCTGCAACAGGCCCTCTGGCTGAACCAGAGAACTAACCCATGCCAGTATCCATTGCCTCTGTCCACAAGCAGAAATAATGGACTTGAATGTCCACTCATTTAGTAAGGACTGAAGAAGAGGATGAAGAAGGCTACTCCATAGCAGGGCCATCATGAGAACAGGAGGAAGAAGCAGAGATTATACATTTTAAAGTAACCACTTGATGTCTATCCCTAGATGAGGTATGAAATGTGCGGAAAGAATTCAACCACTGTCCAGGTGAGCACATTGTCACCTGGCTGCTCTGATGCTGCAATAATGGGGCCTATAGACTGGATTTAGCGGTCATGGAAGCCAGACAAATGAGATCCTCCCTAGGGAATGGGACACTGACAAAGCGATTGCAAAAAATGGAAAATCTCTTTCCACCTGAATGTGACTGTGTGTGGGGAAATGGCCAGAAACTGCAGCATAGGAGGTTCCGCACGAATGTGCGCAAGAACTTATTTATGGTGAGGGTGACAGTGCACTGGAACAGGCTGCCCAGATAGGTTGTGGAGCCTCCTTCTCTGGAGATATTCAAGACCCTCCTGGACGCCTACCTGTGCAACCTGGTGTAGGGAGACTGCTTTGGTAGGGGGGTTGGACTCGATGATCTCTAGAGGTCCCTTCCAACCCCTATGATTCTGTGATTCTGTGACTCCTGTTAGCTGTGAAGGAAAGGTATCCCAACAAGGAAGATATTAAATGTCAGCAGGGCAAGTGGATCACCATGGTAAGAGATATCCAGTATATGAGGAAATTAGCTGTGATGGAGGTGGTGTATAATGTTGACCTGAACAATGATAAATTATCCCCAAATTCAGATATCATCAAGTGCACACAATCCACATAGTGGAAGTTTGTACAGAATACACCATCATATGCCAACTTTTTGGCAGTAATGATCTGGAAAGATGGAGAACAAACAGTACATGAATTGGCTTACCAACACCGACAATAGAAAGGAAGTCGCTCTTCCTCCCTACAGGCCTTCATTTCAGCTCTGGAGAAAATGTCCTGTGACCTAACCTATTGTCCAAAGACAATAGGCCTTACTCCACACTAGTATGGTCAAGCATCTCAGCTACCGGAATCATAGAATCACTAAGATTGGAAAAAAACACAGGATCACCCAGTCCAACCATCCACCCATCACCAATGGGTTTTCACTAAACCATGTCCCTCAACACAATATCCAAATGTTCCTTGAACACCTCCAGGGTAGGTGACTTCACCACCTCACTGAAGTGTTCTTTTGTTAAAGAGAGAAGACATGGTGGGTACACACCACATACCACCCTGTGGTTTTACTCACATGACCACAGGGAGAATATGAGGAAATGGGATGGAAAACCTACCTCAAACTTTGAGGAATGGATACATGAGATGAACCCTCACAAAAAAGGGTTCCTCCAAGAAAATGACCACTCCAGTTTCCCGTGAGTAGTTCTCTAAACAGAATAAATATTTTGATCTTTTTTCTGAATTTAATAACATTTTGGTTGGCATTCATGAGAAGTGAGTAACAAATATGGTAACCAGGACTAGAAGGGCTCTGCCTTCATCCAGGTGAAGAGACAATCCATTATATTGAACTGTGTTGATTTAATAACCTGTCACATTGGTACCGCAGGAGTATAAGAATCTAGTGGACACTAGTGCACAGTATACCCTAATGCCATCAAGTTATAAAAAGGGGCAGAACTCATCTATATTTCTGGAGTGATGGGGGGGATCCCAAAAGCTAACTGTATTGGAGCCCAAGTGAGCCTAACTGGGAATGAGTGGCAAAAGTAGCCCATTGTGACTGGCCAGAGGCTCCTTGCATCCTTGGATATGCTAGAAGTTGAATATGACCTGGAGTCAAAGGCAGCCCAGTGGTATGCCACAATTTCACTTGGAGGGACATCTAGTCCACCTGGAATCTACTGCTCCATGGTTGGAAACACAGACCTACCATTTGCCATGGGCAAATACATTGATGACATCATTGTGTGAAGCAATTTTTTGAGTAAGGGAAGAAAATAATCAAGATCCTTCTGAAAGTTGGTTTTGCCATAAAACTAAGACCAAGGGATCTGCACAGGAGATCCAGTTCTTAGGAATAAAATGCCAAGATGGACGTCATAAGATCCTTATGGATGTGATCAATAAAATAACTTCTATGTCTCCACCAACTAACAAAGAGGAAACACAAGCTTTCTTAGATGTTGAGTGTTCCTGGAAAATGTGCATATTCTGGATTAAAGTCTGATTGTAAACCCTCTCTATCAAGTGACTGAGCATATGGGGCAAAAGTGTTTTGAGGAGCAAGCTGGCTGGATTGATTACCAGAGATTTAAATTCAATTTGGAAAGGAGATGGAGTTCCTTGTGACAGAGAAGGGCCAGGGTCATTTTAGGAAACTGTATGGAAAAAAATCTCAGTTTTCCCATAGGATCTTGTGAGGACTCAGAAAGATAACACTGCCAATAGCCCAGCTGAAATCTTCTTGCATCCCTCTAGAGATATCTGCACCCTCTGTTTTCCTAAAGTGCATAACTTTCTCTGAGCTCAAGATCTGTGCATCCCTAAGAGAAAGAAATTGAGGAAAGGTGGCAGGAGGCCTGCATAGATGAGCAGGGAACTCATGGATAAACTAAAAGGAAAGAAGAAGGTCCATGAAATGTGGAAAAAGGGACTATCCAACTGGGAAGAATTTAGGAATGTTGTCAGGGTCATCAGGATATATTCCACATAGTAACATGATGTAGTGCATTGGGAGTTAAAGATTTAATGCTCCAGCTCCATGGATCATCGATAGCTCTGGGTACATCTGCCTCAGAAGAGAAGAAGAACTATGTACTCCAGAGGATTTTGCATTGCTTTGTAGTTTTCCATTTTCTGCTCAGAGGGAAAGATAAAAACTGATTGTGTGTCATGAGACACAGTCTCTTTCCTTTTGGACTGACCCAGCAGCGGGTGCTATCAAACCATCTCGCCTTCAGCATTTAGCATAAGGCCTTTGGTTCTCAGACACTCTCTCTCAGATCGTTGTCACTGTTTTGTTTTTAGGCCCATTTCCCTTTTCCTTTTACCCTTTCCACCTTCCCCTTCTCCAGGACATGGGTCCGTGGGTCCTCCACCCCAATCGTCCTGAAACTGGGCCAAACCAGCCCATAAACAGTTGACATTTTTGGCACCCAGCATGTGGCAAAGGCTGCCTTGGCTGGGTAGAGACATAACTTTAGAGTGAATCTCTCTCTGCTCTTGGAGAGATTGCTTAGGAAACTTATCTGTACTGCAGGTGCTGTACTGAAAACACAGCCTTGAAGTCCAGGCAGACTGCCAATTTTTCTGAGATATTTGTAAACTTTTTTGGGTGCTGTCAGCTTGTCTTAGTAAAGAAAAAAAAATGTTTTCTCTTTTAAAACTGTTCTTAAAGGGACTGCATTTCATTGTACTGGGAATGTACTGGGACTTAAGTTTGCCAGTTTGATCTATGGACCTATAGGTATAGGTATATATGATAAGTTAAAAACTGTTGGAAATACCTACCTGGTTTCTGCACACAGTGTGGTATACAACTGCAGAGAAAGTTGCTAATTCTACAGAACTTGTGATTTTTAAACAGTCTCCTGGTCTCTCCTTTGAATCCTTCATGCTTTTTTTGAATGCTCATCTAATGATCATGGTGTCAGCCTTCCTGAATGTAATCCTCATCATTTTACTCAGTATCCGTATTTATAAAACTTTGAGGAAGCCTTCCCCAGAGCCAGAGAATAGTAACTGGCAGGGAGTTTGGTGGGACTTAAGAAAGGCTTCAGAGAAATGGGCATCAATGGTGTCATGGAACTTTTCTCCTGAACACCTGCAAGATCCTGAGAACCTAAGCAGGTATTTGAGAAAGGGATGTTGTGGCTCAGACAGATCTGAGGAGGCCCAAATTATTTGGGGTCTGGCTTACGCTTATCGGGCCTTATTCGATACTATCCCAGAGAAGCATAGAGTCTCTGAAATAGAGCGAAAGAGTCTCTGAGACAAAAGAGAGTCTCCAGATCCAGAAAAGGAGTCTCCTAGACGAGAAACAGAACCTCCAGATTGAGTGAGACACCGTCCAATCCAACTTGGACACTCTCCAGTCTGAGTGACACACCTTCCAGTTAGAGAGAGACTGCCTTCAATCTAAACTCAACAGCCTTCAGACTCAACAAGATGCCCTCCAGTCCAAGGGAGACACCCTCCAGTATCAACAAGACACACTCTAGTCCGAGCGAGATATCCTCCAATACACTACATGATGTTATGATGTGGAATACCAATAATATAACAGAAATCATAAGACCATGACAGCAAGAGAGTCACCAAGCTGAAAAGGAGAGTCTCCAACAGAGTACAAGATGAGCAAGAGAGTCTCCAAGCTGAAAGGGAGAGTTTCCAGGAGAGAGTCTGAGATGAGAAGGATAATATCCAGGCTCAGAGAGTCTTCTGGTTGAGAAACAGAGTCTCCAAATCAAAAGAGAGAGTCTCCAAGCTGAGAGAATCTCCAGGTAGAGAAAGAGAAACTTCTAGTCGGGAAAGAGAATCTCAAGACCTGTCAGGATTGTCTCAGATCTGAGAAAGAAAGCCTCCAAGATGAAAGGGATGATCTCTAAGCTGAGAGAAAGTATCTCCAATCACAACAAGACATCCTCAAATCTGAGAGAGATGCCCACCAATCTCAACAAGACAGACTGTGAGCCGAGCTAGACAGAAAGAGCATTGAAACAGGCCAGTCAGATCAACTACAGGCGACACCAGAATTGTTTTGTTGCCCCTGTAAGAGGATGGAAAATGAAAAGAATCTCAACTCCCTTAGAAGAGAAAAAAGAGGAGGAGGAGAAAGTAGAGAAACAGACACTGTAAAAGAAGAGAGGAAAAGAGGTCCAGAGGAGTTTCTTTGAGCTCTAGGGTTTCCAGAGGAAGGGCTGAGACCCCCAGCAAGATCACGGTCACCAATGCCTAGGAGGGTAACAAGAAGTCCTGAAAGAGCAGGAGGTGATAAAGACCATTATTCCTCGACCTATGAAAATGAATGAATGAATGAATGAATGAATGAATGAATGAATGAATGAATGAATGAATTCTCCATTATTCCTTGACCTGTGAAAATGAATGAAATTCAAGGTTTGAGAAAAGACTTCTCACGCCACCCAAATGAACCTATTCTCACCTGGTTACTTTGCTGTTGGGACAATGGGGCCAACAGTGTGTGGCTAGATGGTAACAAAGCTCGCCAATTGGGTAGCATTGCCAGGGACTCTGCCATTGACAGAGGCATTAGTACATGCCACAATAGACCCTTCACTCTCTGGAAGCGGATGCTGATAACCGTGAAAGAAAAATACCCCTACAGAGATTATCTGATGCCTAAGAAAAAGAAATGGTATGATATAGAAAAAGTCATCCATTACTTGAGAGAATATGCTGTGGTGGAATTGTTACATGACCCTGGATTCATTCCTGATGTACCAGATGAAGAGCATGATCCTGAGAGAGTCAGGTGTACACCAAATATGTGGCGTATGTCCACAAGCACAGAGCCAGAAAGGTATGCCAGAACATTAGCAGCAATTCATGGCAGAAGAGAAAGAAGACTCCTTATAAATGAACTGATTAATAAACTTCAAGACACTGAGTTACATTTAACCCCTCTACGAGCTTGTGTTTCAGCCATTGCAAAGGTAACTGAAAGACTGGTCAGAAGAGAAAGCAATCAAGAAGATATAATGGAGGAACAGTTTACCATGCTTGATTCTGATGGAGCTGATGGATCCATGGTGGTATCATATACATCTGATGGGAACCAGGATTCCCAAAACAGTAATGTCTCAGCTATCAAAAGATGTTCTCCTGCCCAAGCAAATGACAACAGTAAGACTATGACACATATTACCTTGTGGCGTTACCTACGTGACCATGGAGAAGATGTTAAGAAGTGGCATAAAAAACCCACTCCTGCACTTCAAGCACGGGTAAAAGAGTTACAAGGCAGATCAGACACCAAGGTGAATTTTTCCAAAAAGATGACTGCTCCAGTGGCTACGGAATACGGCAATAACAGTAAGGACAACAGAGGTAACAAATAGAGGGGCCCTGCCCCCAGCCAGGGGGGGAAAAGGGAGAATAATGAATTGGACTGTGTGGATTCGATGGCCTGGCACATCAGAACCACAAAAATATAAGGCACTGGTGGACACTGGTGCACAGTGCACTCTAATGATCTCAAGTCACCAAGGGACAGAATTAATCTATATTTCTGGGGTGACTGGGGGTTCCCAAGAGTTGACCACGTTGGAGGCTGAAATAAGCCTCACTGGTAAAGACTGGTGAAAACATCCTATTGTGACTGGCCCAGGGGCTCAATGTCTACTTGGTACTGATTACGTCAAAAGGGGATATTTTAAGGATCCCAAAGGGTACCTATGGGCTTTTGGAATAGCTGCTGTGGACACAGAAAACATTAAGCAGCTATCTGTTTTGACCGGCCTGTCGGAAGATCCATCTGTTGTGGGGTTGCTATAAGTGGAGGAGCAACAGGTACCGATTGCTACAAAAACGGTGCACAGACGGCAGTACAGCACCAACAGGGATTCCTTGCTCCCCATTCGTCAGCTTGATTCGTCAGCTAGAGAGCCAGGGAGTGATCAGGAAAACTCACTCACCTTTTAACAGCCCCATTTGGCCAGTGGGTAAAGCCAGTGGAGAATGGAGGCTGACAGTAGATTACCGTGGCCTGAATGAAGTCACACCCCCACTGAGTGCTGCTGTGCCAGATATGCTACAACTCCAATATGAATGGGAGTCAAAAGCAGCCAAGTGGTATGCCACCAGTGACATTGCCAATGCTTTCTTTTCAATTTCTCTGGCCACAGAATGCAGGCCACCGTTTGCTTTCACCTGGAGGGGTGTTCAGTACACCTGGAACCGTATGCCCCAGGGGTGGAAACACAGCCCAACCATTTGTCATGGGTTGATCCAAACTGCATTGGAACAGGGTGGTGCTCCTGAGCACTTACAATACATTGATGATATCACTATGTGGGACAATACAGCAGAGGAAGTTTTCAAGAAAGGAGGGAAAATAATCCAGATCCTCCTGCGAGCTGGTTTTGCAAGCAAAACAAAGTGAAAGGGCCTGCACAGGAAATCCAGTTCCTAGGTATAAAGTGGCAAGATGGACGTCGTCACATCCCAAGAGATGTGATTAACAAAATCACTGTCATGTCTCCACCCGCTAGTAAGACAGAGACACAATATTTTTTGTGTGTAGTTGGCTTTTGAAAAATGCATATTCCAAACTATAGCCTCAGTGTAAGCCCCCTTTATCAGGTGACACGGAAGAATGATTTTGTATGGGGCCCTGAGCAGCAACAGGCTTTTGAGCAAATTAAGCAGGTGTTTGCCCATGCCATGGCCCTGGGGCCAGTTTGGATGGGACAGGCCTTTGACATGGATCCCACAACATTCTTCTCTCCAAATGGGAAAGATATAGATTTGATGGACTGACTGATCAAAGGACAACAAACTAGTTATGAAACTTTAGCCAGAGAATAGTTGTCAGTTCCTCAGTGTGCAGATGGAAATCAGTGACAAGTGGGATCAACAGTGGGATTGAGTGTACCCTCAGCAAGTCTGCAGATGACACCAAGCTCTGTGGTGCAGTCAACACACCTGAGGGATGGGATACCATCCAGAGGGACTTAGGCTCAAGCAGTGGATCCAGGAGACCCTCATGAGGTTCAACAAAGCCAAGTGCAAGGTCTTGCACCTGGGTCACAGCAACCCCCAATATCAATACAAGTGAGTGGATGAAAGGACAGAGCATAACCCGTGCCAGAGAAACTGGGGTTACTGGTCATCCACAAGAGGGCTAAAAAATGATCCAAGGGATAGAACACCTTCCCTAAGAGTACAGGCTGAGAGAGCTGACGCTGCTCAGCTTGGAGAAGAGAAGGCTTCGTGGAGAACTGATAGCAGACTTCCATTATCTAAAAGGGGTTTATAAGAAAGAAGGGGACAGACTCTTTAGCAAAATCTGATGTGATGGGGCAAGGGGAAATGGTTTCAAACTGAATGAGGATTTAGACTGGATATAAGGAAAAAGATTTTTATGGTGAGAGTAGTGAGGCACTAGAACAGGTTGCCCAGAGAGGTGGCAGATGCCCCATTATTTTAGACATCGAAGAAAAGACTGGACCAGGCTATGAGCAACCCGATCTAGCTGTAGATGTCCCTTTTCATTGCCGGGGAGCAGGACTAGGGGACCTTTAAAGGTCCATTCCAACTCAAATGATTCTATGACATGGTATTGTACCAAACAATAAAAACTCAAGATGTCCTGAAGGTGCTGCTGTTGCTTGGGAATTGGCTGGGAATCTGTCAGTTTGTGGTGAGCAATTGGGTCTACTGTGTTGGTCTTTTTTTTTTTTTTTTCCAATTGGAAGGTATACTGGTAGGTATTTGTTGTCACCAGTTGGAAACCTACATATTCTTTCTTAGCACGTTTAGATACAAGCATAAGTAGATCTTTGTCAATTTATTAGTTATAAAATGATTTCTTGCAATATGAACCAGTACAAATGAGAATGAATAGCTGTTCAGAGGTACCTCTGTCTATTAGTCTATCTGTTATTTCACTTGTAACTGTTTATAATGATTTTTCTTTCTCTGTGGCATATTAAAAGATAGTTATCAGTTTAACTTAATTATGTAGACTTTTTCTATCATATACATATTTTTTTAATGAGTGAAGCTGTAAAGTAAACAATGGCAGTGACAGAGACTTTGAGATACAGGCGCTATAGAACAAGATACTAGAGAAAAGGGGAATTCACTCACTCCTTCCAGAAATCGTTTTGGTTAAGGAATGCAGCCATTTCTCGTTCATACTCTGGCTTGCCGGAAGTAAGAGAGCAACCCTCACAGGTTCTGTGCATATATGCGCTTCCGGAAGCACAGCCAGAAGCACCACCGAGAGGGAGAGAGAGAGAGGACGGGTGGACCTGGGCTCTGGACACTCAGGTGCTCATTTACTGGTTCAGGCTGTGACCAGGCAATCCCATTGCACTCCACCCCTTCACAGCATGAACCAACAACTGAGCAGGTTGGGCATAATCTCCTGCTGTTCTGATGGCTCAAAATACCAAGTACATCGTGACGCATGTACAATACCTGCTGCAATGTAGTGTGTTAAGCCACTGAAGTCCATTGTTTGCAGTGATTTTTTGTGGTTTTCTTGGGTCAGTACTTGATGTTCCTTCTGGAGGCATATCTTCTTTAAGGACCAGTAGCAGTTAGGTTCACGCTCACCAGTTCCCAAAAGTACAACAGTCCACCACAGGATGTCATGATGTTTTTTCATGGACACTGGAGCATGCTGGAGTGGTGTTGCTCCTACCAGCTGTCCTGTGAACTTAATAACCTCAAGGGGAGTAATACAGATGTTTAACAGGTACAAGGAAGGGGAGGTCTGCCCTCCATGGTAGGATACAGGCCGTATTTCAGTCTTGACTCAATACCTCTGCCTGTACCGGGGCATGTCCCGGCCTTCGATACCATCTCCTTTGGCCTGATATCTGTGGCTGGATAACTATATCAGGAACCCAGGAGGGGGTTCTAATTTGCCATAAGGACATGATTAATGTCCCCTTTGCGATGAAAATTGGAGTGTCAACTACTACCTCTGCTGGCCATGCACCGACCACAGGAGGGATTAATGATTCCCCAACCTTTAACAATCTCCCCCAAGGTGCAAGGAGACCATGCCATTTTGGTCCTACTTGAACCTTCCAAGGCCATTTTACCTTGTGTTTCCCAGGCTCTAGGTCATCGGGAGCAGGGAGCAGAAGATCATTCATGGTGCCAACTTGTGGCTTAAGTGAGGTGTCTTTGCTTGTGGTTTGTATCCTAAATGAGGAGGCCCAAGTTGTCTGCAACATTCTTAAAGCGCTGGGTCTCCCAACCCTCGGTCTCTCATTCATGTCCCGCAGGGTTGCATAAAGCCTTTTGGTCCACCCCTGCAAGGACTGTGAATCTGCCTTCAGAGCAGCCTTCAGGATTCCATTGTATCTTTCTATTAGGCCTGCTCCCGTTGGAGCATAGAGCAGGTGAAACTACCATTCAATATTGTTATTTTCAGCCCACTTTTGTACAATTGTACCTGTGAAATGTGTACCTTTGTCACTCTTGATGACCTCAGGAGCCCCAAATAACGCCATCAACCTAGTTAGAGCTTTAATGGTATAGGCTTGGTTTGCCTTTGATACAGGATAGGCTTGCATCAGTCCACTCACTGTGGGGCATATCTGGCCCCCTCAGATCAAGGAAGGGGACCTATGTAATCGATCTGCCATCGTTGTAAAGGGTTGTGTCCTCTAGCAAGATGGGCCATTGTTTCTGGGAGAGGACTTGTCTCATTCATGAGCAAGCATCACAGTCCTGACATGCCTGGACAATATCCGGTAACTGTATGGGCAGCCCCCATGCTTAAGCTGCTGCCCACATGGTTTTCTGTCCTGCATGTCATAATTTCCGATGCAACCAATGGGCAATATCTTCTGCTGATGTATTTCCTAGCCATCGAACTTGAAACAGTGTGGCAGCTTCATTATGGCCTGGCGACTGCAAGGGTTGAAAAACGTGGTATGCTCGTACAGTCCTGGGTCTAACAATGTTCCATATATCAGCCCACATATCTTTGTGGCGCTGCCACAGCCCCCAGCCAAGCCCTTCGTCAGTTACATGCACATCTAGGTCGGCAGGAAGGGTTGGATCGAATATACCCAGCAAGCTGGGTCACCTCTAGAGACCCTAATCCTGTGGAATTTTGGCTCCTCTGTCATGCCATCAGCTCTGAATCCCCAAGTCTTTTTCCTCCAACAGCTCGACTGTGGATGCCTGGGCTGCCTGAGAAGGTTTATGTTTTTTCAATGGCACCATGAAGTCTTCTAGATTCCATGTGTCTTGTGGAATCTGTTCTATGAGTCAAATTCCTTCCCTTTTGGGGGAGGACTGGAATCTTTGATTATTGGGCAACTGTTTCCATAGTTGTAATAATACCTGATTAGGTTGTCCAGCAATCTTTTCAAATTAAACTCCAGCTCTTATTAGGTCATTAAACATCTGTTTTCTTGATACCCTAATGGGTCCAGATTGGATGACCTTAGGGGCTGGTCTCCTAGGTCGTGGTGGTGGATGGATCTCTGACCTTTCCACCACCATTCGGACATTGCACCTGGCCTGCAGGTGCTCTGTGACCCCCCAGATCTGCTACCAATTGGGAAACCTGTTGTATGATGGCCTCTGATGCCACTAGTGGGATCAGTATGGATACCAAAGTACCATACTGATGTGGTGGAGATTGTTGCAGGATGAGATCTATCATTCCTGCGGAGAATATTATCAGGTCCGGGCTCTCAAAATCTTCTTCGTAGATTGCCTCTCTCAAACCTAATTCCTGATTATAATTTTGCAAGTCCTCCATAGAGGACCATGGGCCAGTATTTAATGGCATGTCACTTATGTTTGGCCATGTTATATAGCACACAGCTGTTAACCATTTAATTAATGAATGATTTTCATCATTATTGTTGGACAGTGGCATATAGTCTTTGTCTGAGGACAGGGTGAGTGGCAATGGATGCCAGTTTTGAAATTTCTGTCCCATTTACCACAATACCTTCTGCCCCCATGTCCCATAACCAGAGCAGCCATGCTGGTACACTCTCTCTCAGTTTTTGTCTAAACAGCTGTACTAAATCCATCAATTCAGCTGCTCTATACAGGCGAGCTGTTACATGTAAAGTGCTGAGGGCAGGGGGCCACTTGTCAGGGGGCAGCCCCACTGGTCTCTCCTGTGTTGTTTTTGTTTTTTGAGTTACAACTGGTCGGATCTCAAAGGGATCCAGCCCAAGTGGAACCTCAAGATCCAACCTTTCAGTGCCTTCATTTACAGAAATCAGGTTTTGTGGGTTCCCTTGTACAGGGTCCCTGGTAACTTCTAGAAAGACATTCTGGATCTTCCATAAGGGAGTGACCGGATTAGGTATTTTTCCCATCAAAATTGCAACTTGTTTTTCCAGTTCTTCAATATGGACATGCAACAGTTGATGTTCATAACCAGATTCTCTTCAGTTATGTTCATCTGGCTCAAGGCCATCAGCAGTGGCCACGCCATCTTAGACGCATCTAACTGTAACTCTCGAGTAGTCAGTATATTTTTGTTAAGAGAGAGAAAATACTCAGCTAGGCAGGACGGGGATTCATGGACGTTTCCTCCACCCCGCAGGGGGCTCCATTTTTCAATGATAGAAGCAATCCCATATTACGGGGATCCTAGGAATCCTGGGTTGTGCCCTGGTAAAAGGTCATTGAAGGGGGTAGTCCTTTCCCGTGCAAACCACCCCATGATATTATTCAGAAAGGTCATAGTGAATGTTTTTAAAGGTGTTTGGCTGCCTGGCTCGCCAAGTGTAAAGTAAAGGAAGGAGGTGACAGGCTTTATTTGAGATACAGGTGCTATAGAACAAGATACTAGAGAAAAGGGGAATTAACTCACCCCTTCCAGCAAATGCTTGGGTTAAGGAATGTAGCTGCCTCTCATTGGAACTCTGGCACACCAGAAGGAAGAGAGCAAGGGAGTGGGAGGGGTAACCCGTGCAGGCTCTGAGCATATATGCCCCCCCAGAAGCACCACCGAGAGGGAGAGAGAGAGAGGACAGGTGGATCTGGGCTCCTCCACTCCAGTTACTCAGATGCTCATTTACTGGTTCAGGCTGTGACCAGGCAATCCCATTGCAGAAGCTTTTCACTTAATTGTGCAAATTTAAATTCTACACTTAAAGACAAAGTAAAATAGTGTGGTAAAACCTGGACATAAACATAAACAGTATTTCACCTTTCTCAACTTTAACTTATTTTATCTTCAGTAGTAATTTTGTTTTATTGTGTAAAGATGCCTTAAAATGAAGTGTGTTGAAGAACTCAATCGAAAACTAGAGTTTGAATATGCATTCAAAATTCTTTGTAAAATTTGGACCAGATTTGCAAGAGAGTACCTTTAAACTAAAAGAGTCTAATATTATTAGAAAAACCTGATACCTATGTTAGGAATATCAACTGCAGGCTGACCTGCTTGATAAGGTTAAAGCAAGAAAGCCTTCCCCAGTGGTGGTCAGCCCTTAAATGGGGTCTAGGAGAGGTAGAGCCAGACTCCACCCCTTCTGGTCACACAGGTGAATTGCCTTCACCTGTGCTCCTGCAGCTGACTCAGTGCTCACCTCAGGTGATCAATCAGTAGTTCAAGCCCTGATTCAACAGTTCCCATAAAAACTCATTTAGTCTTTCCCACTTCCTCCCTGTTAAGCATCATGCTCAAGATGGACATCATCTCATCCCATGAGTAAAAGTTTGGCCCCAAGAACTGATCAAACTTCTCTGCTAATGCGATAGGATCTTCCATTGAAGACTTCATTTCCCTTTAAACTTTTTCACCTCTCCACTAGTAAGTGGGGCATTCACATACCTTATCCCTGTTAACATTGGAACTTCCCTGAGAGGGTACATAAAAGTATTAGAAGGGTTAGTGGAGTTAGTATTAGGAAATGGAAAATTTATAATATCTCTTTCACATTGTTCCAATTATTTCTGAAGCTAGCAAAAATTTTTCTTTTTCGGTTTAGCACTAATTGCAGTGCTCTGTTTAGGTATGCTTTTAGGGAGGTGATCAGAGCCAACATCCATCACTCAGTCAGCTGTCTCCAGCTTCTCTCCTGGAGTTACAAGACCCGGCTCAGGACCAGGATCGTAAGGGTAGGGGGATGCTGTTCCACTGTAGGGACAGGCCCAAGAGGGCCTGAAATTTGTCTAGCTATGATTAACTGCTGCACTTCCTGAGTCCAACAAGCAGCATATTCAGAATCTTCCTGCAAAAAGGGTGTTTTACTATTCATGTGCACATTCAAAGCCTGACATACCCAATCCTTGTCAGAGTTGTATCTCGACCAAAAAACTGATTCCCCTACAATCGGTTCTTTAGGTCATATAACCACACAACATCTAATCATTTTCTGCTTATCCTTATCTCTGGTTCTTGGATTTCACTTCCAATTTTTCAACATACTTCCTGAAAGACTTACAGCAGGCACAGCTATGGGGGTCCTCTCCCTGTCCCCCACCTTGGAAGTCATTCCCCATTCCTCTCAGCAACCTTATGGTTATACTACTGCGATCCACTGCATCATGCACACCCAATTCTCAGTTCTAGAGAATGAGGTGTATTGTCAAGCAACCCTTTTGCAAGGCATTCACATACAACATAAGAGTTCCTGACCTCGACTTCCAAGGCAGCACTTAACCACAAAATGAACAAATGATTGTTCTTACCTTGGCCTGTGCACAGAGTTGCCAGGAATTATCAAGTCAATCACACAAAACCACAGTGCCTGCTGTCTGTCCCTATCCCCCAGCTGTTCACAGACCTTTGCCTCTTAAAAACAGCCTCGGGTCCGCAGTCAGCTCCACAATGAGCCAACATCACCAACCACAGGGCCACAGAAATAAGAGCAGAGTACACTGTCCTGTGTTGTGGAGGCAGAGGTCCACCGCAGGCAACATTAGCTTCCCAGGTTACAGCACCAAAATTATTAGAAACTCAAGAACTTTGGGTTACGCAAAGATCTCAGTGACAGCAACAATTTCATTCATTATTACAATAATGGGCACACGCCCTCTATTGACAAGGGAGAGATTGCACACTGGTCAGCAAAATTCATTCCATTGTACATCCTAAAATCAACATGTAATGCTTTCCTGGTGCTTACTCATTGATTGAGGGCCTCAGGCTCACAATATTCCCAATACAGTTACTAAGACACATTTACAGATAAGGTCCATTTACAGGTCCAGTACCAACCAGTCAATTTTATTGGTAATTTGTACTTTGATTGGAAACACTGCACTCCATGTCCTCTGGCAAAGTGGGCAGTCATCTCTGGCAAGGGTTTTGGTCTCAACCTCAAGCAAGCATCGCAATCATGAGATGCCTGGATGAAATCACAGAATCACAGAATTGAAGGGGTTGGAAGGGAAATCTAGAGATCATCTAGTCCAACCCCCTGCCAAGGCAGGCTTTCTACACCAGGTTTCACAGGTAGGCATGTAGGTAGGTCTTGAACATCTCCGGAGAAGGAGACTCCACAACCTCTCTGGGCAACTATTCCAGTGCTTTGTCACCCTCACTGCAAAGAAGTTCACATGCACATTTGTGTGGAACTTCCTATGCCTCAGTTTGTGGCCATTTCCCCTTGTCCTATCACCACACACCACTGTGAAGAGTTCAGCCTCGTCCCTTGGCCTCCCGCTCCTTAGATATTTATAAACGTGGATCAGATCTCCTCTTGAGTCTTCTTTTCTCAAGGCTGAACAGACCCAGGTCTCTCAGCCTCTCCTCATAAGGTGTTCCACATCCTTTATCATCTTTGTAGCCCTCCGCTGAACTCTTTTGAGGAGATCCCTGACTTCTTTGTACTGGGGAGCCCAGAACTGGGCACAGTACTCCAGGTGAGGCCTCACCAGGGCAGAGTAGAAGGGGAGGATCACTTCTCCCAACCTGCTGCCCATGCTCTTTTTAATGCACTGCTGGCTCATGGCCAGCCTGTCATCCACCAGGACACCCATGTCCCTCTCCTCAGAGCTCCTCTCCAGCAGGTCAACCCCCAACCTCTACAGGTGCATGCGGTTATTCCTCCCTAGGTGTAAGACTCTACACTTGCTTTTGTTAAACCTCGTCTGGTTTCTTTCTGCCCAACTCTCCAGCTTGTCCAGGTCTCGCTGAATGGCAGTACAGCCTTCTGGCATGTCAGTCATTCCTCTCAGCTTTGTATCATCAGCAAACTTGCTGAGGGTGTACTCTATCCCCTCATCAAGATCATAGATGAATATGGTGAACAGGACTGGACCCAGCACTGACTCCTGAGGAACAACACTAAATATAGGCCTCCAACCTGACTCTGTGCCACCAATCACAACCTTCTGAGCTCTTCCAGTCAGCCAGTTCTCAACCCACCTCACCGTCCATTCATCTATTCCACACTTCCTCAACTTTGTGATAAGGATGCTGTGGGAGACAGTGTCAAATGCCTTACTGAAATCAAGGTAGACTACATCCACTTCTCTCCCCCTATCCACCCAGCCAGTAATGACATCATAGAAGTCCACCAGGTTGGTCAAGCATGACCTCCCCCTGGTGAACCCATGCTACCTACTCCTGATAATTCTCTTTTCTTCCAACTGCCTGGAGATGGCATCCAGAACAAACTGTTCCATCACCTTTCCAAGGATGGAGGTGAGGCTGACTGGCCTGTAGTTCCCCGGATCCTCCTTCTTGTCCTTTTTGAAGACCAGAGTGACATTGGCTATCCTCCAGTCTTCAGGCACCTCTCCCATTCTCCAGGACCTCTCCAAGACGATAGAGAACAGTTCAGCAATCACCTCTGCCAACTCCCTCAGCACACGTGGATGCACCCCTTCAGGGCCAATGGATTTACGTACATTGACGTTGCCTAGATGCTCTCGGACCATCTCCTCCCTCACCAAAGGGGAGCCTTCCATTCCTCAGACCCTCTCACTTACCCCCACAGTCCTGGAGTCCTGAGGGAGAGTTCCCACAGTGAAGACAGAAGCAAAGAAGGCATTCAGTATCTCCGCCTTCTCTGCATCCCCCATTACCAGAACAATCCCCTCATTTAGTAGGGGACCCACATTTTCCCTAGTCTTCCTTTTTCTGTTGACATACTTATAAAAACATTTCTTCATCTCCTTTGCCAGGCCCAATTCCTTGTTGCATCCCTGCAGGCCCTGACAACATTCCTATATTCTTCCCATGTGGTCATACCCTTTTTCCATATTTCATGGACCTTTCTCTTCCCTTTCAGTTTATGCACGAGATCCTTGCTCATCCACACAGGTCTCCTGCCACCCTTGCCCAATTTCTTACTCACAGGAATGCACCAATCCTGAGCTTGGAAGAAGTATTGTTTAAATGCTGACCAGCTCTCACAGGCCCCCTTGCCTTCTAACACCCTAGTCCATGGGATAGCTCCAAGGTCCCAGAGGAGACCGAAGTCAGCTCTCCTGAAGTCCAGGGTAGCAATCCTACTTTTTGGTTTGCTTCTTCCACTCAAGATGTTGAACTCCACCATCTTGTGATCACTACATCCCAATCTGCCCCCAACCTTCACTTCCCTAACAAGCCCATCCTTATTAGTAAGAACAAGGTCCAGCAACCCCCCACTCCTCGTCGGCTCCTCCACCTCCTGCAACAGAAAGTTATCTTCAACACATTGAAGGAACAGTCTGGAGCACATGAACCTGGCCATGTTGCTTTCCCAACAAACATCTGGATAATTAAAGTCTCCCATAAGAACCAGTGCCTGAGATTGCAAGACTTCTTCCAGCTGCTTGTAGAAGGTCTCGTCATCTTCCTCCTCCTGATCAGGGGGACTATAATACACCCCCACAACAGTGTCCCCCACACTAGCCTGCCCCTTAGTTCTCACCCACAAGCCCTCCACTGGTACATCACCCTCCCACAAGCAAAGTTCAATACATTCTAGCTGCTCTCTCACATAAAGAGTAACTCCACCACCCTGCCTCACCATCCTGTCTTTCCTAAAAGGCACACAGCCATCCATGAGAGCATTCCAACCATGCAAGCCGTCCCACCATGTCTCCGTGATCACTATGAGATCATGGCCTCGTGACCGCACACAGACCTCTAACTCTTCCTGCTGATTTCCCATGCCACGCACATTAGAATACAGACACTTTAGGGAAGCAACAGGTGCAGGTATCCCCAAAGGTATGCGAGAAGACTTCAGGTGGGGAATTCACAATGGTAACTCCTCTGGGGAGTCCTCACAAGATCCTACAGGACAATCCATAGGTATTTCCCTGCAATCTCCTACAACAAGATCCCCAAGCCCTTCTCTGTCCTGTTGACCTCCATCCTCTTCTCCCATCAGATCTAGTTGACAATCTGACATTGTTATGGGCAGCCCCCATACTTTGGTTGTTGCCCATCTTTTCTTCTGTCCAGCATGTTGCAGCTTCTGGTGTAGCCAGGGGGCGATGTTCTCAGAAAGAGAGTTCTCAATCCACCATACTCAAACAATGTGTCAGCTTCATCATTTCCCAGTGATTGCATGGGGTGATACTCAGAAACATGGTAGACATGCACAGTCCTGTGTTTAACCACATTCTATATGTCTAACCACATCTCCTCCCCTAAGGGGGGAGGGCCAAGGCATCTTTAGGACACTGGGTCTGCCATCCATAGGTCTTTCATTCAGGTACTGCAGGGTTTCATGCAGTCTCTTTGTTCACCCCTGCAGGGACTGAGAATCTTTCTTCAGGGCAGCCTTCAGAATACCATTAGAGCATTCAATAAGGCCTGCCCCTGTCAGATTATACAGCAGGTGGAATCACCATTCAACGTTCTTTTCTTCTGTTCAGCATTGTACCATTCCACCAGTAAAATGAGTCCCTTGGTTGCTCTCAATGACTTGAGGTGTCCTGTAGGCAGACATCAACTTGGTTAGTCCCTTGATGTTATATGCCTGATTTACTCTTGGTGCTGGATAGGCCTGTATTAGCCCACTTGCTGCATCAATGCAGCTCAGGGGACATCTTGCCCCTTTGGACCAAGGGAGGGGCCCAATGTAATCGACCTGACATCTCTGTAGAGGACTGTGCCCTCTGGCAAGATGGGCTGTTGTTTCAGGGAATGGTCTTGGTCTTATTTTGGAGCAAGCATCACAGTCTTAGCATGCCTGGATGATATCAAATAGTTGTATGGCTAGCCCCCATGCTTCATCGGCTGCCCACATTGTCTTTTGTCCTGCATGCCACAGCTTTTGACATAACCAGCAGGCAGTATTCTCAGACGGTGAATTATCAATCCATTGAACTCAGGCCAGTACGTCAGCTTCACCATTTCCCAGTGATTGTAGGAATTGATAACCAGAAACATGGTAGATACATACAGTCCTATGTTTAACTGTATTCCATATGTCTAACCAAATATTTTAGACCCAGATTGGTCAGGTGTGGGTAGTCTATTCAAGGGTGGCCCACTGTGCCATCCAAAGAGTGAACCCCTGCGTAGGGTGAATATCCAAAAAGAACAGTACCCACACAAAATAATGAAAGTGAACAGTATATTTTTGTATGGCTTATCCAGATGGTATACAGACAACCAGTAAATAAAGAAATGCTCACCTGTTACTAACAGTAAAGGCTCACCCAGAACTCCATAGGAGAGATAACTCCAACAAAAGAACCTTCCCCACTGCTGGTCAGCCCTTAAAAGGGGTCTGGGAGAGGTGTAGTCAGACTCCACCCCTTCCAGTCACACCAGTGAATTGCCTTCACCTGTGCTCCTGCAGCTGACTCAGTGCTCACCAGTGAATTGCCTTCACCTGTGCTCCTGTGGCTGACTCAGTGCTCACCTCAGGTGATCAATCAGTAGTTCAGGCTGTGATTCAACAGTTCCCGTATACCCCAGTACACATACCAACTATCTGAGCAGATGTTCAGTGCACTGTCACCAGGTTCCTTAGTGATAACCATTCACACGGCTCATAGTTCTGCCCATTGGATACTCTGACTATCTCCCTCTTTGTATCAGATTGTTTCAGTGGAGGGCTGGTATGCCACTGCTCTCCACTTGCTCGGGTTACCTTTGCTGGACCCATACATATACAAGGCATCTTCAGGTATGGGATATTTTCTTCCCTAAACAGAATTCTTCTCTGGTGGAGCAACCACCAGTCTCTTCTGGCACATCACAGTGATATGACAGTGGGCCGAGGATCTTCTGAAGTTCTTTTAATGGTATAGGGCAAATAACCCCCAAGAACAGCACCCAAAAGAAATAATGCCAAAGATGGTATATTTTAGATGGACTTAAGTAGAAGGTATACAGACAATTACTAAGGAAACAGTGGCTCACCTTTGAAGACAGTTGAGGCTTGCCAATAAATCCACTAGGGAGGGATCTCCAACCAGAGATCCTTCCCTGGTGGTGGTCAGCCCTTAAATGGGGTCTGGGAGAGGTGGAACCAGACTCCACCCCTTCCAATCACACAGGTACATTACCTTCACCAGTGCCCCTGCAGCTGACTCACTTCTCACCTCAGGTGATCAATCAGTGGTTCAGGCCCTGATTCAACAGTTCCCATACACTCCACCCCTTCACGATATGAACCACTGATTAAGGAACTATAGGGTGAGCCTTCCTTAATACAGAGACCCAATACATCGCAACGCTTACATAATGACCCGTCGCGATGCATATTGATATAATCTGGGATGAGTGATGATCAGCGTATGGCTTGTGTTCTTCCTTGGGCCAGTGCTCGGTGGTGTCTACTGGAAACATACGGTCACGTTGTGCAGGTCCATCCTACTCTTCATCAGTCCCAGGTAGACCATCACCGGATGTTGCACATGATCTTATAGCAACTCTGGAACACTTCAGCATCATTTGGTTCCCTCCGGTGACTCATAGACTCACGGGGAATAATATAGGTGTTCCAAAGATACCAGGAGGGGGAGGTCCGCCCTCCAGGGTAAGATACAGGCCATATTCCTGTCTTGGGTCAACACTTCAGCTTGTACTGGGGCATGCCCTGGCCGCCTGTACCAAACCTTTTAGCCAGATGTCTGTGGCTGCACGATTATATCAGGCACCAAAGGGGGTGTCCTGATCTGCCACAGAGACATGATAGGGGTTCCTTTAGCAATAAAGACTGGAGTGTTGACCACAATATCAGTAGGCCACGTACCAATTACCAGAGGGACTACCGAACTCCCCACCTCCAGTAATCTCCCCCAAGGTGCAAGTAGGCCACACCATCGTGGTCCTACCTGCACCTTCCAAGGCCATCTTATTTTATTGGTGCCTGGTTTCAGGTTCTCAGGGGCAGGGAGCAGAAGATTGTTCTCACGGCCGGTCTGAGGTCTTACCTCATTATCGGTACCTGTAATTTGGATCCTAAGTGGGGAGGCCCATGTTGTTTGCAACATTTTCAAGGCACTGGGTCTGACATCTCTAGGTCTTTCGTTCAGGTCTCGCAGGGTTTCATGGAGTCTCTTCGTCCACCCCTGCAGAGACTGAGAGTCTGTCTTCAGGGCAGCCTTGAGAATACCATTATAACGCTCAATCAGGCCTGCCCCCGTTGGATTGTATGGCAGGTGGAATCGCCACTTGATGTTGTACTCTTCTGCCCAGCATTGTATCATTGCATCCGTGAAATGAGTCCCTTGGTCGCACTCAATGACTTGTGGTGTCCCGTAGGCAGCCATCAATCTCGTGAGCGCCTTGATGGTATATGCCTGGTTGGCTTTTGGTACTGGATAGGCCTGCATTAGCCCACTCACGGTGTCAACACAGGTTAGGGCATATCTCGCCCCCTCAGATCGAGGGAGGGGCCCAATATAACCAACCTGCCATCTCTGTAGAGGATTGTGTCCTCTAGCAAGATGGGCTGTTGTTTCAGGCAACGATCTCGGTCTCATTCTGGAGCAGGCGTCACAGTCTTAGCACGCTTGAGCGATGCCCGATAGTTGTACGGGCAGTCCCCATGCTTTGGCAGCTGCCCACATGGTCTTCTGTCCAGCATGCCACAGCTTTTGATGTAACCAGTAGGCGATATACTCAGATGGTGAGTTCTCAACCCATCTAACTCGGGCCAGAGTGTCAGCTTCATCATTTCCTGGTGACTGTAGGGGTCGGTGACCAGAAACGTGGTAGATACGTACAGTTCTGTGTTTGACTGTATTCCATATGTCTAACCACATATCTTTCCCCCAGATCGGTTGGGAGTGGATAGTCCAGTCCTGGGTAGCCCACTGTGCGATCCAAAGAGTGAGCCCCCAGTACACAGCCCAACTATCCGTGCAAATATTCAGGATACCGTCACCAGGTTCTTTGGTTATAACCATCCACATGGCCCGAAGCTCTGCCCACTGGCTGCTTTGACCATCCCCCTCTTCAAACCATATTGTATCTGTAGCGGGATGGTATGCTACTGCTCTCCACTTACTTGGGTTGCCCTTGCTGGACCCATCCGTGTACCAGGCATCTTCAGGAATGGGATATTTTCCTTCCTGGATGGGACTCTTCTCTGGTGGAGCAACCAAGGTTTGTTTTGGTGCATCACTGAGATATGTCACTGGGCCTAGAATCTTTTGGAGCTCTTCTTTCAACGGTGAGGAAGACAGACTACTCCTCTGGCTGGGATAGGCGACCCATCATGCCACCGTCTGTGCCTGGGCCACCCCTGTCTTAGGAAGGTGGGTCAGATCTCTTACCCACCCCTGAATTGGAAGAGTGGTCTTAACTATGACTTCGGCCGTCTGGGTTATTGGCTCTACCTCTTGTAATGCGGTATAGGCAGCCAATAGCTGTTTTTCAATCATACTACATCTTTCTTCCGCTCCATGCCAGACCTGAGACCAAAATCCAATGGGTGTCCGAACAGAACTCTGATGTTGCCACAGGCCCCAGCCAAAGCCATCCTGAGTAACATGAACATCCAGTTCAGCTGGGAGGGTAGGATCGAATATACCCAATGCCTGGGCTTGTTTTACCGCCTGTTTTGCTTCCTGGAAAGCATCCTGTTCTGTTCTCCCCCAATCCCATGATTGGCCCCTTTTTGTGAGTCTATACAAAGGTCTCAGCAGCTGCACCAAATGAGGTATAAAGGAACACCACTAGAAATTCCTGCAGCTGCTTTGGTGTTGTAGGGACCGGGAATGCCTGAACCTTATCTATGATGGCACTGGGTAGCAATTTGGTCTTTCCTGACCAGACTACCCCCAGAAATTTTACAGACAGGCCTGGACCTTGCACCTTTTGAGGATTGATAGCCCATCCTCTTTCACTTAAGTAGGCGGTTAATGAATCTGCTGCCTCTCCTACTGCTTCCAGTGAGTCGGATGTTAACAGGAGATCATCAATGTAGTGGTTTAGGTTTACATTATTAGGTTTCCTCCAATTACCTAGGTCATGCGCCACCAAGTTATGACAGTATGTTGGTGAATGCACATACCCCTGTGGCAGGACATGAAAGGTCCACTGCCTGCCTCCCCACGTGAAAGCAAATTCATCTTGTGATTCTTTGGCAATCGGAATACTAAGAAATGCATTTGCCAAATCCAGGACACAATGGTAGGTCTTGATTTCCCTACTGAGTGCATCCATTAGGGAAGCAATATTGGGTACGGCCGCATGGATGGGCGGCGTGACCTTATTTAATTCATATAATCCACTGTCAATCTCCATGTTCCATCCGACTTCCGCACTGGCCATATGGGGGAATTATATGGACTATGAGTAGGTCTTATAATACCTACTCTTTCTAGTTCCTGCACTGACTTTGATATTTCTTCCTGCCCCCCCGGGAGTCTATACTGTCTTACATTAGTAATCCAGCATGGTTTCAGCAAACAAATAGGCTCATGTTTCACATGGCCCCTCAATACTGTCTGTATCGCCCGGATACTAATGTACCTCTGTCGAAGTCTGAACTCTCCCACAGTCATCTGGAGAGCCAGACCCCATAAAACGTCTATGCCCAAGATGTATTCGGGGATTGGGACAATCGACACTTTATACTCCCGGGGTGGGAGATGCCCAACCCCCAATTTCAACCATGTTTGGGAGACTGGAATGGTCTGTCCCCCAAACCCACTAATCATCACTCTACTGCCCTTAAACTTTGTTGGATCTCCACATATAATCGATGTTTCCGCACCAGTGTCCACTAGAGCCATCACCTTCTGAACATTCTTCTCCGACCAAAATATCTCTAATTCTACATAGGGCATCTGGTCCCATCTGGAGACCCTAAGGGGACCAAAGTCCTTCGTTACTCCATGAAATTTGCCAGATCTAAGTCTTTTACCGCAGGTGGTTCAGGCATTGTATCCCGTGACACCTGTGGATGTTTCTTCCTTCTATTTGGGACTATAAAGTCAGCCAAATTCCAGGTTGTCGTTGGTGCTGCCTGTATTATTCGTATTCCCGATCTTCTGGGAGTACTCTGAAATTTTTGATCATTTCTGAGCTGCTTCCAGAGCCGTAACAAAACATGGTTGGGTTGCCCATCGATTTTAGCAAAGGCAACCCCAGCCCGTATAAGATCATTGAACATGGTCTTCTGGGATACCCGTATGGGGCCCGATCGGGGTATCCGTGGGACAGGCTTCTTAGTTTTAATTGGGAAGGCCTCAGCTTCTTCTACCATACGGACATTGTACCTAGTTCTTATGCGCTCCATTTCCCCAAGGTCTGCCACCAACTGGACTGCCTGTTGGACAGTGGCCTCCGAAGCCACCAACAGGTTCAGTATGGAGACCAAAGTCCCATAAAGGTGAGAGGGGGCCTGCTGCAGTATTAGGTCTCGCATACCTGCTGTAAATTTTTCCGTATCAGGACTCTCAAAGGTCTCTGAATACATAGCCTCCCTCATACCCAGTTCCCGGATGTATGTTTGGAGGTCCTCCATAGAGGACCATAAACCGGTATTGAGTGGAATGTCAGATTTGTTAGGCCACGTTAAGCGGCATGCTGCCATCAACCAATCTATAATAGAATGATTCTCATTAGTATAGTGGATGGCAGCATATAATCTTTGCTTCAAGGCTGGGTGTATAGTTATAGATGCCAGTTTTGACATCTCTGTCCCACTGACTAACACGCTTTCAATCTCTTGGTTTTTGATGGAACCGTTGTATTAGGTCCATCAACTCATTTGATGTATACAGGCGAGCCGTCACATGGAAGCATGTTTCAGCAGGGGGCCATTGGTCAGGAGGCACTCCCGCTGGTCAATCTTGCATTTTTTTTGTTTTTTGAGTTATGATTGGTCGGATCTCAAACAGATCCTCCAGAGATGGAGCTTTGAGATACGATTTAGAAATCTTTTTTTCTGAAACATCCAGGTCCGCTACTTCAGGGACCTGGGTGTCCTCCACTGATACGCTACGTACTTGTCTTGTTGGCACACCTAGTCCAGGTTTTTTGGTTAGTTATGTGCCTAACTGTTGTTCCAACTTTTCAATTCGATCTCTTAACAATTGATTTTCGGATTCCATGTTTGTATTTGTTATTTCCAGTTTATGTAAGGCCATTATTAGAGTCCAAGCCACAGCAGAAGCAGCTAGCCGACATTCTTTTGTAACTAGTATGTTCTTATCTAGTCCTTAAAAATAATCTGTCAGCCGTGCTGGAGAGGGAGGAACTCTCCCTGTAATCCACAGGGGTCCCCATTTTTCAATATCAGTGGCTAAACCATAATAGGATGATCCCATAAATCCTGGAATTTGACCAGGAATTGTTTGGTCTAGGGGAGTAACATACTCCCCCCTACCCCATTTGAAAACATTCCAAATGAAGGACATAATTATTGTATATGTATATATATGTTTGTTTGGTTTTTTTTAAGCCTGCCAAGCTTGCCAATTGTAGGGCAAATAACCCCCAAGAACAGCACCCAAAAGAAATAATGCCAAAGATGGTATATTTTAGATGGGCTTAAGTAGACAGCATGCAGATAATTAATAAGGAAACAGTGGCTCACCATTGAAGATAGTCGAGGCTTGCCAATAACTCCACTAGGGAAGGATCTCCAACCAGAGATGCCCTTACATGGGGTCTGGAAGAGGTGGAACCAGACTCCACCCCTTCCAATCACACAGGTACATTACCTTCACCTGTGCCCCTGCAGCTGACTCAGTGCTTGCCTCAGGTGATCAATCAGTGGTACAGGCCCTGATTCAACAGTTCCCATACAAATCTTGATGAAGACAGACTACTCTGGTTGAGATAGGACACCCATTGTGCCATTGTCTGTGCTTGGGCCACCCCTGTCTTATGAAGGTGGGTCAGATCTTTAGCCCATCCTTTTAATGGCAAAGTGGTCTTGAATATGATTTCAGTTGTTTGGGTTATCTGCCTGCAGTGCGGAGTAGGCAGCCAATAACTTTTTCAGTCATTCTGTATCTTTCTTTTGCCCCATGCCAGACATGAGACCAAAACCTGATTGGGGTTTGAACTGAACTCTGTCATTGCCTCAGGTCCCAGCCAAAGCTGCCCTGAGTGACACGGACGTCCAGTCCGGCTGAGAGGGCAGAATCAAATATACCCAGTGCCTAGTCTTGTTTAATAGCCAGTTTTGCCTGTTGGAAAGCCTCATGTTCCATTCTCTCTCAGTTCCATAGTTGGCCCTTTGTGAGTTGATTCAAAGGCCTCAGTATCTGTGCTAAGTGGGGTATAATGGAACATCAGTATCCCAATATACACAAAAATTCTTGCTGCTGCTTAGGTATTGTAGGGACTGGGAATGCCTGAACCTTGTCTATTACTGCACTGGGTAGTACTTTGATCTTTCCTGGCCAAACTACTCCCAGGAATTTCACAGATGGGCCCGGACCCTGCACCTTCTGTGCAGGTTGTGACTCAGCAGTTGCCATATGCGTGCTAATTATGTATGTTTTACTGCCAGTTAAATTTAGTGCATTGTAACTAGTATTTAACCCAGAAATTTATTTTGGAATTAACTAACATTCTTGAAAATGTGAATTAGGCAATCTTCAAAATATCACTTTAGGAATGAGTATGTATATCATAACATGCTAAAATAAATATAATATATATTTATTGCCAATACAGTGTCATAATGTTCATGGTTTTTTTCCACTTGTATTCAAAACTGTTATATTTTAGGTTTGTTTTACTTTTTTTAAAACTTGTGTAATGTTTTAGTGGTTTGAAAGTGTAAAATAGCTTTGATGACTGTTTTTCTGAAGAAATTTCTGAAGTGTAAAATAGCTTTGATGACTGTTTTTCTGAAGAACTGATATTCACCAGTGAAAATCTTTCCATGGAAGTTGCATTAAAAAATGGCAGAAATGCAAAAAGTATATTTAAACTATTTTCCGCTTTAAGGAATATTGGTTTTACCTTGGCATATCATTTTTCTTGTGCTGTACTAGAAAGAAAAAGAAATGCTAGAAGAATATTTTTGCTGCCATGTGTCTTTAAAAACAGTTGAAGTCAAAGGTGTCTGGAAGTGAAATTTCCTTCAAGTGACAAAACAGGTTAGGGAAAAAAAATGCCTTGAATTTTTAAGCCACAACTAATACTTCCACTGACTTCTCCCTTCTGGGATAAGGGAATTATGTTTACTGTGCTGCTGAGAGCAATGAAGTAGCAAAGTCAATATTGTCAAGTAACATTGCTCTTTGAGACCTGATTTAGGGTTTTAACAAATGAATTTTGATGTTCATTGATGAAGCAGCTGAAATAGTTCTTTTGGCTTAAGTAAACAAGGTTTAGAAACTATTATTACAAAAGCAACTTTATGCAAAACATTGAAAGCATTTCCCTACTTTTCAGTGTGTTTGTTGTTTTTCTTTTTTCCAGTACAGACTAGAATTTTGAGTATGTACTTGTTTAATATTATGTTTCTATCTGTGTACAGAAAGCATAGAAACAATGTGGGACCAAGCAAACCTATTTCTCAGCCACGAAGAAACATTGTAGGCTGCAGAATACAGCATGGCTGGAAGGAAGGAAGCGGACCCATAACACAATGGAAGGGCACAGTTCTTGATCAAGTTCCTGTAAATCCTTCTCTCTATCTTATAAAGTATGATGGATTCGATTGTGTGTATGGACTAGAACTGCACAAAGATGAAAGAGTTTCAGCACTTGAAGTCCTTCCAGACAGAGTTGGTAAGAGTTTTTTTCCTATATATGTTGTCATTTAATAGTTAATGCTCTCCACTAATCTTTCCTGATTTTCCTGCAAGATAATATCAGAACATTTAAATTTTATTAAATCACTTTTTGTCACATTGCAAATAATCCAAATTTTCATACTGTTCACAAAGTTCAAAGTTTACCCTAGTAATTACTTATTTCTAAATGGAATAAGATCTTGTTTTTCTGCAGAGATCAGTAGCAATCTCTAGAATGGGGTTAGGGAGGACCAAACTCAACACCTTCATTAATAATTTCATAGAGCTGTTCTATATTGGCCTTTCTTCCTTCCTTCTCCCTCACAATACAAATACTGAAAATGCAGACATTATTTATTGCTATGGCCTATATAGTTCTCTCTACATTGCATTGTGATACTTTGATGGACAATGATGATAAGAGTATAAACATGTCAAAATAATTCTTAAAGTTCTGCAGATTTTTCATCTTCAACTCTCTGGAATGGACAGTATTTGTTATGTATGTGAATTGACTAACTTTCAAACAAATTTATTCATGAATTTGGATAAAGATTATTTTTTTTATGAAGACTTGCATCCGTATTTTTTAATGAACTTACTTATGAACTGCTGTCATTTCAGCTTCATCTCGAATTAGTGATGCCCACCTGGCAGACACAATGATAGGCAAAGCTGTGGAACATATGTTTGAGACAGAGGATGGCTCAAAAGACGAATGGAGGGGGATGGTCTTGGCTCGAGCTCCTATTATGAACACATGGTTTTATATCACCTATGAGAAAGATCCTGTCTTGTACATGTACCAACTCTTAGATGATTATAAAGAAGGTGATCTTCGCATTATGCCTGATTCCAGTAAGTTGGCTGGTTACTTTTTTCTTCTGGAAAGTGGCATCTCTCTTTGTATTCTTGTTTGGCTTATGGTTTATTTACAGAAAAGAGAGCTGACAAACAAGGGCCTTGATTGTTGTTCCCTTTTATATATATATATTTTTTTTTTAATATCGTACTCTCCCTTCACTTAATAAACACCTCTCAAATAGAGAGACAATTTTGTCTTTAAAATAAATTATTAATTAGATAATTAGTGCTATGCAATCATAGAATCATAGAATGGCTCGAGTTGTAAGAGACCTTAACAATTATCTAGTTCCAACCCCACTGTCATGGACAGAGATGCCACCCACTAGGTTAGGTTGCCCAAGGCCCCATCCAACCTGGCCTTGAACACCTACAGGGATGGGGCATCCACACCTTCTCTGGGCAGCCTGTTCCAGTGCCTCACCACCCTCTGAGTAAAGAATTTGTTACTAACATATGATCTAAATTTCCCCTCTTTTAGTTTAAAACCATTCTCCCTTCTCCTATCAGTCCATGTAAAAAGTTGCTCCCCTTCTTGCTTATAAGCTCTCTTCAAGTACTGGAAGGTCACAATGAGGTCTCCCCTCTGGACCTGCTGTGACAGTTTCAGTCTTTCTTGTGCTGGGGGCCTCAGACCTGGATGGGGGACCTCACAGGAGCAGAGTAGAGGAGGACAATCACCTCCCTCACCCTGCTGGCCACCCCTCTTTTCAGCCCAGGATACAGTTGGCCTTCTAGGCTGCAAGTGCATACTGCTGGCTCCTGTCAAGATTTTCATCCACCAGAACCCCCATGTCCTTCTCCACAGAGCTGCTCTCCATGAATTCTTCTCCCAGTTTGTATTCATGTATGGGACTGTCCCAATTAGGTGCATCACCTTGCACTTGGCCTTGTTGAACCTCATTCTGTTCATATGGGCCTGATTTTCAAGCTTCTCTAGGTCCCTCTGGATGGCATCCCTTTCTTCTGTTGTATCAACTGCACCACTCAGCCTGGTGTCATCTGCAAACTTGATGAGAGTGCACTTGATTCCACTACCCATTTCACCAACTCAGATGTTTAACAGTACTGGTCCCAATACAGACCCCTGAGGGACACCATTCGTAACCAGACTCCACTTGGACATAGAGATGTTGACTACAACTCTCCAATTTAGAGATAAGGATGACGTGTGGGACCATGTTGAAGGCTTTACACAAGTCCAGGTAGATAACATCATTTGGTCTTCCCTTGTCAAATGATTTCATCACTTCATCATAGAAGGCCACCAGATTCATATAAGTTGCCCTAGGTGAAGCCATGCTTGCTATTGCAGATCAACTCCTTGTCTTGCATGTGCTTTAACATTTCTTCCATGACCTTCTCACGCACAGAGGTGAGGCTCACTGGTCTTTAGTTCTTTGGGTCTTCCTTTCTACCCTTCTTAAAAATTAAAGTGATGTTTCCCTTTTTCCAGTCACCAGGGACTTCATGTGATAGCTGTGACTTTTCAAATATGATGGAGAATGGCTTGGCAACTACATCAGCCAGTTCCTTCAGGACCCTGGGATGCATGTTGCCTAACCTCATACACTTGTACACATTCAGTGTCATTAGGTGGTCTCAGACTTGCTCTTCTCTTACAGTGTTGAAGGATTTTGCTCCTCCAACCCATGCCTAGAGGTTCAGGGATGTGAGAGACATGAGAAGTCTGTTGTGGCCAGTTCTTTCTCATTTATCACAGAGGGTGCACTCTTCTTGGCCTTCCTCTTCTGACCACTGTACCCATAGAATCCCTTGTTATTTTTCACATCCCTTGTCAATTTCAGTTCCATCCATGCCTTGGCTTTCCTGATCTCATCTCTACACATCCAGACAGCAGCCCTGTACTCACTCTTCCTAGACCATGTCCCTGCTTTCGCTGCCTGTGCATTTCCTTCTTACACCCCATTTTGACCAGTAGGTCCTTGCTCAGCCATGCCAGTTTCCAGCCTCCCCTACTTGACTTCTTACACATGGTAATGGAGAGTTCTTGTGCTCTAGGAAAGGTGTCCTTAAATTATTGCCAGCTCTGTTCAGTTCCTTTGTCCCTAAGGACAGCTTCCTAGGGTCTCTCTCCCACTAATCACTAATTCTTTAAACATCTGGAGGCCTGATTTTCTGAAGTTCAGAAAACTTTATTCTTTTCCAGGCCCATATTCCTCAAGATCTGTGGCAGGGTAACCACACAGGTGCCAGATTTCAGTCAAGAAGTCAGAGAGATAGAAGTTTTTATTATGAACAGGATCCCTTCTTATATCCTTGTGCTCACAGACAGTACTTAACAACTCATTAGTTAACTATCCTGCTACATAACAGCAACTGCTCTATAACAAAACAATGCCCAACTGCAAGGCACCCAAGGATCTTGGTTTTCACTTCTCCCAGGGCTTCATGTTTTCACCAGCTACAGAACTGCTGAGTCACAAGGCAATATTTCCACAGAGATCATTAACTCAGCTAGGGCATGGTTGCTACAGCTCAGACTGCCTCCAGTCTTAAACTCTTTAATGAGTTCATCTGCGTTGGCAAGCACCAGGTTCAGTAATGCTTCACCTCTGGTTGCTTTTTTTAATACCTGGACCAGAAAGTTATCCTCAGTGCACTCAAGGAACCTCCTGGTTTGCTTACAGCCTGCTCTTTTGCTTTTCCAACAGACATCCAGCTGGTTGAAATCCCCATCAGGATGAGAGTCTATCAGCAGGATGGTTCTTGTAGTTGAAGCAAGAAGGCCTCATCTACGAACTTCCTTTGATCAGGCAGCCTGTAGTAGACCCTGATCAGACCCCAAGATCTCTTTCATTGGTTCCATCACTAATTTTTACCCACAAGTTGTTAACTTGTTCATGGCTGTTTCTCAAAGGCAGCTCTTTGCAATCTATCCATTTCTTAATGTAAGAGGGCAACACCTCTGCACCTCCTTCCGTGTCTCTCTCTTCTAAAAAGCTTGTACCCCTTGATTTCACAGTAGAAATATTAGTTAAAATTCATTCATTGAGTTTGAGACTGTCTTCCTTCAGATCTATCACTGATGATAAATAGTCAGATGGCTGAGTAAACAGGTAGCATTTATTTGCATAACCTTTAAAGTAATCTTAGGCTTTTAGACTTTTTTCCAATCTAACAAAAAGCAACATATCTGTGGCTTGAAAAGAGTGAACTCCAAAGGGGAAAAAAATGTCCTTCCCATTCCTAAAGAAACAAATAAAGCTCTTTCAAAGTTGGAATCTCCAAATAATTTGTTCTCTGTAAAACCTTAAATATGACTTTTTCCACCTTTAGAAAAATAAGGGAAGAGGCCTATATGCTTTCCATATTTAAGAATTAATTGTTTTTAATGTGCTCTTGTTTCCCTCGCACTCATTTTGAGACTATCTTCTATTTACCTCTGTTTCTAAGAGACTCTAAAGTATGATCTACCTTTCCTGAATCTGGATCTTTTTCAGATAATGTGAATTTTGTCCTTAAGGATACTTTTGGCTAGTTTTTTTCTAGAAAAAATATATATATTATTTGCTAGAAATGTAAATAATATATTTAGACTTAAGCAACAGTATTAATTTTAGTGAGAAGTTAAAAGCCTTTTAACAGCTTTATTGATTAAAGAGGTTACACTTAGAAGATGTAGTTTTGTTACAGTGGCATGCTTACATTGACATTTTGAATATAGCATGTGGGTATGGCACGCTAGCCTTTTTTTTTTAAAGACACTCGGTGCCTTGTTCTGCTGGGGGCTTAAATTCAATTATCTACAAATATTTTCTGTAATCAGTGTGTGAACTTTCATGTCAAGATTTATTTTTCTAGCCAAGCGAAGTGATATTTTTGACTTCATAAAACTGAAGATAGCATTACCTTAAAAAAAAAAGCAACTGTACTTTCTAAAAGTACAATAGTTAGGTGTTTGTCTGAACAACTTATTTTAGGCAAGCTCTGCATTTTAAACCTATTTTTATTTCTTATAACTTGAAAAGACTGTTGCAGTTTTCTATATTGGAGAAAAAAATATCCACAAATGTCTACCAAAGTACATAATATTTTTGTATTACAGATGATTCACCTCCAGCAGAACGGGAACCAGGTGAAGTTGTGGACAGCCTGGTAGGCAAACAAGTGGAATATGCCAAAGAAGATGGATCAAAAAGGACTGGCATGGTCATTCATCAAGTTGAAGCCAAACCATCTGTTTATTTCATCAAATTTGATGATGATTTCCATATTTATGTCTATGATTTGGTGAAGACATCCTAGATATCATCATGAAATTTTGCCAAATTTGTGGAACTATTACATGTAAAATTTGTAGACACAAAGACTTGACGCCTTTTCAGTTAAATGAAAGCTTAAATGTCCCTGTGAACTCACAGTCTCTGCTAGCAAAACTGTTTTGTTCTGAATGTTATAAACATTTATGTGAATGTGATACATTTTGCATAAGAGAACTCAATTTCTTTATGAAAGTCTATATATTTGGGTAGGAGGGAGTTAAAAGCAAAGAACAGCTTCAAAATCAAGCTGTGTAAAGTCAGTCTAGTATTGTGATCTAATTATTTTCATAGATTTTAACATTTTCTTCAACATTGCACTCAGCTCTTCAACTGCCACATGCAAATGTAGTTTGCTGTTTTTAATGTCTTGTTTTTTAATATTACATTTAATTTCTTTGTTGCTGGCAGTCCTTGATTTCTAGGTTGTCAGAGGTGACTTTTCTCAAAGGTTTGAATGGTTTATGCAGCAGTAAGGAGTGCCTAACCCAAGTAACAGAAATTTACTGTGTTTCTAGTCTTTTTTTTACATTAAGCTTTTTAAGAACTTTCAGTACATGGAAACAATTGTGCATTTTTAGTAGTCCCAGGGCAATAAGATATCAAGTGTTTTACTTATACACCTTTCAGTGAAAAGGCATTGAAGTATAAAAATATATTTAATCTGTATAAATGATTCATTAGAAAATGCAGATTAATGGCCCATTTTTACAAGTTGTAGAAACCAGTAAAATAGACCCAAAAAAATCCTGCCTTCAGTCCTAAATGTTGTACTTCCTTTTGTTATACACATTTCTTAGCAAAACCCAAGTGCTTGGTGCCACAAGTTTAACAGTATATATACTACATAAGAAGACTTCAGTCTATGCATTGTCAATCAGTAGTCTTTTATTTAATGTCAGAACCTACCAAACTGGATATCTGTGTGTAGACTTAAAAGCCTAACAGTAGTTAATGTTTTACATGGTAAATGCAATCTTGGAAGTGGGGATGGAGTCCTCTTTGAAGGCCTCCTTTAGAGAAAAAGTATTTGTTGTCTTCTGCTCAGTCTGCAACGGATTCTGTCTGAATTTCACACCCAGAGGAGTGGGATTCAAACACACACCTCCATGGGAGATTGCAACCTGCAGCCTTTTTGCTTTTGTTCTCAACCATCCTGGTTCAAGAAGATATGTTCCCAATATATTGTTTTTCTGACTTTTCCATGTGTCCAAACAAATCTACAGTTTCAACCTGTAGTTGCCTTTTGTAGTGTACTTGCTTAGAGGTATTCTGTTAACATGAATTTCATTCCATAGCACTAGAGTTCTGCATGCCATTGGTGTACTATCTAATGGAAGCTATAGGCAGTCTCAGTGGTTCAGTCATCTGCATTAGGCTGTGGATGTAAATAGCAGCCAAATCCTTTCACAGTTTTAATCTTGCAAGATGGTTGTAAATCAAGGTTAGGATGTTGGTTTTTTTTAAGTTTAGCAGCTTTTAAAAGCATCAGAATTGCAACAAGGCAACAAAATTTCACAGCAACAAAACTGTCTTGTTTAAAGCTGGGCTCTACAAGCTTCAAAGTACAGCTTCACAGTAATACAGTATGTGAAGACAGTTAACACTACTGATGGAAAGAAGGAATACATAGATATACAGCCTTATGCTGTTAGTGGAAGGATTCAGGAGAGGTGCTATTAATCAAAGATCAAAGCTCTGACCTCTGTTTTGAGTATTCTTGATATCAAAGACTCAGTGGTTTAAGTCCCTTTCTGTCCTTTTCTTTGCCTGATTTCATATTTTAGCCTTAAAGCTTGTGCTTCATTATGCTTTTGAATGGTAATACCGTATAAATATGATACCTTAATTCTTTGTCCCTTGCTACTATATTACATTCTGTCCAGTATTTCATCATGGGCAACCCAAAGCACGCAATTATATTTCAGTTCACAGCTTCTCAATCCAGTACTTAAGCACTAAGTACCCGAGTTGCAAATTTTCCTTCTGTTTTGAACAAAGTGAGCAGATTTGCAACACAGTGCTTTCATCCTGCAGATCTGTTATGTGCTTTCTATTGACTCTTAAGAGTCCTGCATGTAAATCTTAAAGCTGAGCCTGGCTCCATGAGCCCCAGTTGACATTTGTGGCACAAGAATGAGTGAGTGTATTGATTATACACAAGATACCTGAAAAACTTGGTACAAGGAGTTTTGGGTTATACGTCTAAGGAATACAAGATTTGTTTTGAAATAGCTGAGGATTAAGTCTACTAGAATATTTTTTAGCATTACGCTTGCATTTGTGGGTTTTATGCAAACCGTTCTAATATATCAGGTATTTTGATAATTAATCTATAAACTGTCAAATTTCTGGTTGTTTTTAGATGTCACTGTTGTCTATTACACAGGTTTTTTCTTTTAATCTTTTTTAAGTTTTTTTTTTATTATTTTTTATTTGGTAGGGTTATTTTTTTCTTTTGTTTTTGTTTGATAGCTTAAAAAACACCTTTTTGAGACTTGAGACTAATTCCACTCCCTGACGTCTGCTTTGGGCTTTGTTTTAGTCTAATGCGTGAGATCTGCATGCAGTGCTTTTGTTAACCAGGTAACTAATTGTTGACCTCTTGTTCTAGGGGTTCGACATTGCTTTCCAAATTTATCGTAGGGCTTGTGATGGCACATGACATGAATCTTTGTATAAAAGTTATTGGCCTCTCTCATTTACCTGCTGTAGTATTGTTGTATATTGTGTGTATGTATGTGATGTCAAGCTGCCATGTAAAACGTTTAAAACTGAAAAAAAGTTAAACCCAGGCCATCCTTTTCTGCATGCTTAGAATGTTAGAACATTAAATGTAACAAACTAAAGTTGCATGTTATAACGGTTAGATTTGGGTTTCGTTCTGTTTTTATTTTTCCTTTCTTTTCTTTTTTTTGGGGGGGAGGGGAGGGAGGGGGTTGTTCATTTTTTTGTGAATTAGCTTATTGTGCTGTTTAAATGGTTGTTAGTAGGATTAAATGCACTGGTGAGGCAAGCATAGTGCCAACAGAAGGTAATTTTCCAGTTGTATGTGTCATACAGCATTTGAAGGGATCATGTATTCTGTTCAAAAATAAATAGAATCACAATTGATCAGTAGAACACTACTTTTTTCTTCTTTTGAATGGCATACTCTAAATTAAGTTGGACTATGTGAAGACTGAAATACGTTGGGGAAAGTCTTACTTATCACAATAGGTAGAAGCCTTCTTTAAATTAATTTAAAAGGGAGGCTTTATTTTCAGACAGAATATATTACACCTGTTTCAGGGGAAAAATATGGTAAAAGCAGTTTTTGGTTCCTTGAAAATGCTGTGCTTTTTGTATTTTACATCATTCGTTAGTGCAATTTGGATGGTTCTTGGTATGTGTATAGTTCATAGGTCTTCGTATTCACATTATAGAATTAGGTAACGACTTCATCTTTAGTGCTCAGTTTCATTATTTTTATTTTATTTTGAACAAATTAGACAGTTCCCTGTTCTCTTCATTTATAAGTATGAATACTTTAAATCTGTTACTTAATTCTGTAAGTAATTTTTATAATTATGATGTAACTCTATCCTTAAAACATTTAAAATAAATCCTTTATGTGCAACTCATGACTAAATTTTGTTCACATGAGCAAAATGTAGTGATGTGACTTCATGTTGTGAAAAGGCAGTTTCTTCAGGTTTGTTTGTTTGGGTTTTTTTTCAGTTAAAAACAACTTAGTGTTTTAATGTTGAGTCATGTATGCTGGTATAAAGCTTTCCCCTATGAAGTGTTTCCTTGCTAAGCCAAAACTTTCTGTCAAGCCTGTAGGAACATCAAAGATAGAATGTGACTGAGATCAAGCATAATATTTGAATTGTATTTTACCAAAGTAAAAAAAAATCCTCTTCAGAAGGTTATTCAAGTCTGTAGGGAGCCTCTAATTCCAGAACACACTGAAACACACACTGTTAACAGGAGTTCAGCAGTAGGGTACAGTAGAAGTGTTTGTCAGTGTTTACTTCAAAGCAGACAAATGTATCAGTTAATGTGATTTAAAAAAGCCTGAATTGTATTTTACTCACTAAAAATAAAAAAAGTAGAATTGTTAAAAATGGAGGTGATGAATAACGAAGAGCATAATATCGCAACTCTGAATTTTCTTACGACATGTAAGTTCATCATATTAATCATTTTTTTAAGTTACTAAAGGTAAATTGCCAAAATTGACTTTGGATGCTGAAAAGATGAGATTTTCCTTTTTCTAACTATTTCTTAAATATAGATAGGAAAGTTTTACATGCCTACTCCAAAATACATATTTGGCACCAAGTTGCCAACATTTCTAGACAGTAGAAAGGAGTGTACCCTCACTAAATTCACAGCCAATACTGGGATCAGTTGATACAACAGAGGGTTGTGTTGCCATCCAGAGGGATTTGGACAAGCTGGAGAAATGGGCTGAAAAAATTCAGGGTTGTTGGCGTGTCTGCCGCCTCTCCTACTGCTTCCAGCGAGTTGGATGTTAACAGGAGATCATCAATGTAGTGGTATATGTTGACGTTATTATTAGGTTTCCTCCAATTACCTAGGTCACGCGCCACCAAGTTATGACAGTATGTTGGTGAATGCACATACCCCTGTGGCAGGACCTGAAAGGTCCACTGCCTGCCTCCCCACGTGAACGCAAATTGATCTTGAGATTCTTTGGCAATCGGGATACTAAAAAATGCATTTGCCAAATCCAGGACACAATGGTAGGTCTTAATTTCCCTACTGAGTGTGTCCATTAGGGAAGCAATATTGGGTACGGCCGCATGGATGGGCGGCGTGACCTTATTTAATTCCCTATAATCTACCGTCATTCGCCATGTTCCATCCGACTTCCGCACTGGCCATATGGGGGAATTATATGGACGATGTGCAGGTCTTATAATACCTACTCTTTCTAGTTCCTGCACTGACTTTGATATTTCTTCCTGCCCCCCGGGAGTCTATACTGTCTTACATAAGTAATCCAGCGTGGTTTCGGCAAACAAATGGGCTCATGTCTCGCATGGCCCCTCAATACTGTCTGTATTGCCCGGATACTAATGTACCTCTGTCGAAGTCTGAACTCTCCCACAGTCGTCAGGAGAGCCAGACCCCATAAAATGTCTATGCCCAAGATGTATTCTGGGATTGGGGCAATCGACACTTCATACTCCCGGGGTGGGAGACGCCCAACCCCCAATTTCAGCCATGTTTGGGTGACTGGAATGGTCTGTCCCCCAAACCCACCAATCATCACTCTACTGCCCTTAAACTTTGTTGGGTCTCCATATATAATTGATGTTTCCGCACCAGTGTCTACTAGAGCCATCACCTTCTGAACATTCTTCTCTGACCAAAAGATGTCTAATTCTACATAGGGCCTCCGGTCACATCTGGAGGCCCTAAGGGGACCAAAGTCCTTCGTTACTCCATGAAGTTGGCTAAACCTAAGTCTTTTTTACCACAGGTGGTTCAGGCATTGTATCCCGTGACACCTGTGGATGTTTCTTCCTTCTATTGAGGACTATAAAGTCAGCCAAATTCCAGGTTGTCGTTGGTGCTGCCTGTATTATTCGTATTCCCGATCTTCTGGGAGTACTCTGAAATTTTTGATCGTTTCTAAGTTGTTTCCAGAGTTGTAACAAAACATGGTTGGGTTGCCCATCGATTTTAGCAAAGGCAACCCCGGCCCGTATAAGATCATTGAACATGGTCTTCCGGGATACCCGTATGGGGCCCGATCAGGGTATCCGTGGGACAGGCTTCTTAGTTTTAATGGGGAAGGCCTCAGCTGTTTCTACCAGACGGACATTGCGCCTAGTTCTTATGCGCTCCGTTTCCCCAAGGTCTGCCACCAACTGGGCTGCCTGTTGGTGGCTTCGGAGGCTATCGTCCAACAGGTTCAGTATGGAGACCAAAGTCCCATAAAGGTGAGAGGGGGCTTGCTGTAGTATTAGGTCTCGCATACCTGCTGTAAATTTTTCCGTATCAGGACTCTCAAAGGTCTCTGAATACACAGCCTCCCTCATACCTAGTTCCCGGATGAATGTTTGGAGGTGCTCCATAGAGGACCATAAACCAGTTTTGAGTGGAATGTCAGATTTGTTAGGCCACGTTAAGCGGCATGCTGCCATCAACCAATCTATAATAGAATGATTCTCAGTAGTATAGTGGATGGCAGCATATAATCTTTGCTTCAGGGCTGGGTGTATAGTTATAGATGCCAGTTTTGACATCTCTGTCCCACTGACTAACACGCTTTCAGCTCCTGCATCCCATAACCTCAGGAGCCATGAAGGTATGCTTTCTCTTGGTTTTTGATGGAACCGTTGTACTAGGTCCATCAACTCATTTGCTGTATACGGGCGAGCCATCACATGGAAGCATGTTTCAGCAGGGGGCCATTGGTCAGGAGGCACTCCCGCTGGTCAATCTTGCATTTTTTTTGTTTTTTGAGTTATGATTGGTCGGATCTCAAACAGATCCTCCAGAGATGGAGCTTTGAGATACGATTTAGAAATCTTTTTTTCTGAAACATCCAGGTCCGCTACTTCAGGGACCTGGGTGTCCTCCACTGATACGCTACATACTTGTCTTGTTGGCACATCTAGTCCAGGTTTTTTGGCTACTAATGTGCCCCACTGTTGATCCAACTTTTCAATATGATCTCTTAACAATTGATTTTCGGATTCTATGTTTGTATTTGTTATTTCCAGTTTATGTAAGGCCATTATTAGAGGCCAGGCCACAGCAGAAGCAGCTAGCCGACATTCTTTTGTAACTACTATGTCCTTATCTAGACCTTGAAAATAATCTGTCAGCCGGGCTGGAGAAGGAGAAACAGTCCCTGTAATCCACAGGGGTCCCCATTTTTCAATAACGGTGGCAAGACCATAATAGGATGACCCCATAAATCCCGGAATTTGACCAGGAATTGTTTGGTCTAGGGGAGTAACGTTCTCGTTCTTCATTTGAAAATGTTCCAAATGAAAGACATGGTTAATTATTGTATATGTATATATATATTTTTTTTAAGCCTGCCTGGCTCACCAATTGTAGGGCAAATAACCCCCAAGAACAGCACCCAAAAGAAATAGTGCTAAAGCTGGTATATTTTTGATAGGCTTAAGTAGATGATGTACAGATGGTTAATAAGAAAAGAGTGGCTCACCTTCAAAGATGGTTGAGGCTCACCGATAACTCCACTAGAGAGGGATCTCCAACCAGAGATCCTTCCCTGGTGGTGGTCAGCCCTTAAATGGGGTCTTGGGAGAGGTGGAGTCAAACTCCACCCCTTCCAATCACACTCACTTGTGCCCCTGCAGCTGACCCAGTGCTCGCCTCAGGTGATCAATCAGTGGTTCAGGCCCTGATTCAACAGTTCCCATACATTGGCGGGATTCATGCCCAGAGTGTGGGTGTGACTGGTGGAACAAGTTTTGGGGATTGTTTTAGGGAAACTTTAAAGTACTAGGAGTTATCTGTGGGGACATACAGAGGATAGAGAATCAATAAAGGAGTACAATGGGAAGTTCACAAGGAAAGGAGGTGCCTGAGAATACGCCCCTTGGGAGTATTTTAGTACACCGTCAGGAAATTGCAGGAGAGCCAGGGGGTAGTTTAAGTAAAAAGACTTTGATAAAATACTGTAATCAGTGGTGGTTATTGCGTAAGTTAGAAGATGGGGAGAAATGGCCCCTGAATGGGACTTTAAATTACAATACTATTGATGTTGTTTCTGAGACGGGAGGGTAAATGGGATGAAGCAGCTTGTGCGGATATTTTTTTAACACTACGGAATCATCCTGAGTGGCAGAAAAAGTGTGGGATAGGAGTGCCCCAGGACCCGTTCATCTTAGCATTAGTAAAAGAAAAGCGAATGGCAGGAAATGATAGAATGAAGTGTTGTTGTAGTAGCTGCAGCATAGTACAGCAGTGTTCAAGGCTGGGTGGAGTAAGGGATACAGATGACTTGTTAGAGCATCATCGAGCCACTGATGTTAGAAATCCAGCCACGGAGTCGGGAGGGGAGGATTCTTCTCCTCCTGAAACCCCTTGGAAGGCAGGACCCTCATTGGAATTTTGATAGAGAGTAGGAGAAAGATTTCTTACTGGCATATTGGGAATGGGTGGTAAAGGGGATGGAGAGGGCTATCCCCAAAACAATTAATTGGTATGTACTATATGCAGTAAGGCAGGGTCCAAAAGAAACTCCCTTGGAGTTTTTGGATAAGTTAAGGAACACTATGAGGAAACATACTCCCTTGGACCCAGGATCAGAAGTAGGCATTCAGACGCTTATATAATTATTCATAGGACAATCGGCAGGAGAGATAAGGCTAAAGTTACAGAAAATGAGGGGTCTTGCACAGAATTTAGGAAGTTTGTTAGAAGCATGGAGAGTATTTAATAATCAGGAGGAGGAAGAGAAGAAAAGAGTGCTAATTACAGCATTACAGGAGGTGGAACCAATGGCAATAAGGAGACCGCTTGAGAAAGACCAGTGTGCCATCTGTAGGAAAAAAGGACACTGGAAAAAGGATTGTCCACAAAAGGATTGGAAAAGGGAGGAGGCATGTATTAGGATTCAAGCCCTGGTGGAAAGGGACTGACGTGAACCAGGGAAATCTACCCCAGTGGATCCACTGGTTAAAATTATCCTAGGGAATAAACAACCAAGTGTAGAGTTTTTGGTGGATACAGGAGCTACTCATTCTGTTTTAAATGAATTTTTGATGCCATTAAGTGAAAATTTTGTAATGGTCAAAGGGGCCACAGGTCAACCAGAATGTTTTTCTAAACCATTAAAGTTTGAATTGGGAAAACAGGTAGGAATACATAGATTTTTACATATGCCAAATTCACCAAAATCTCTCCTAGGGGCGTGACTTATTGGAACAATTGGAAGCAGAAGTGAAGTTTGAAGAAGGGAAAATAAAATTTAAAGTAAAGGAAGAACCTACAATAGAACTACTTAGCTTGGCCTTAATAACTACCCCAGCAAGTAAAGGGCTACCATAAGTAAGAGGTAAGGTTTACCCAGGAGTATGGGAAGTCAAAACCCCAGGCCAAGCTAAAAATGCACCCCCTGTAGTAATAAAAATTAAGCCAGGGAGTCAGCCTCCAAGAATTAAACAATATTCCCTAAGGATGGAAGATAGAGAGGGAATACGGACAATAATTGACCGATTCATAAAGCATGGCTTGCTGATAGAATGTGAGTCAAAATACAACACACCGATATTACCAGTAAGAAAGCCTGATGGAAGTTACAGGGTAGTACAGGACTTAAGAGCAATTAACAAAACAGTTGAGGACTTATAGCCTCTGGTAGCTAATCTATATACTTTGCTCACCAAATTATCCACTGAACTAACATGGTTTACTGTTCTGGATTTGAAGGATGCCTTTTTCTGCTTGCCACTAGCTGTGGAGAGCCAGACGTTATTTGCCTTGAATTGGAGAATCCTATCACAGGACATGGACTGTTCTCCCACAAGGATTTAAGAATAGTCCCATGATATTTGGGAATCAGTTGCCTAAGGACTTGGAGCGGTGGGAGCACCTGTCTGATGAAGGGGTACTATTACAATATGTGGATGATCTTTTGATATCTACAGAAACAAAGGAGGCATGTCTGAAGTGGACAGTTTGCTGAATTTCCTCAGACTTTAACGGGTATCGAGTTTCTCCACAGAAAGCACAAGTGGCTCAACAGCAAGTGATGTACCTGGGGTACGAGATTTCTGTGGGGACACGGATGCTGGGAACCGCCCGGAAGGAGGCTATTTGTCAAACCCCTGAACCACGCACCTCTAAGGAGCTACGAACATTCCTCAGAATGATGGGATGGTGCCATTTATGGATACCTAACTACAGAATAATGGTAAAACCGCTCTACGCAATGCTAAAATCTTGCTCAAAGGATCTGACTTGGGATGGGAAGGCTAGAAGAGCATTTTGGCAGTTGAAACAGGAGTTGATGAAAGCCCCAACCTTGGGACTCCCAGATGTCACTAAGCCCTTTCTGCTATTCTCCTATGAAAAACAGGGGATAGCCTTGGGAGTTTTGGCCCAAAACCTTGGGCCATACCAGAGAGCAGTGGCCTACTTCTCTAAACAGCTTGATGAAGTAAGTAAGGGGTGGCCTGGATGCCTAAGGGCTGTGGCTGCTCTGGTAATCAATATCCAAGAGGCAAAAAAGTTTACAATGGTGCAGAAGATAACTGTACTGGCATCCCACACGATCTCTACAGTGTTAGAGGCAAAAAGGGGACGTTGGCTCTCCCCTCAGAGATTTTTGAAATATCAAGCCATTCTAGTGGAGCAAGATGATGTAGAAATAATAGTAACAGATATCATAAATCCAGCTGCCTTTCTTAGTGGAGTCACAGGGGAACACGTGTCTCACAACTGTTTAGAGACTATTGAAGCTGTATATTCCAGTTGCAACAACCTGAAAGAAGAACCATTGGAGGATGTGGAATCTGGTATTAAGATGGAAGCAACTTTGTTTGACAAGGGATTTGTAAGTCAGGGTACACGGTAACAACTGTTGACAAGGTAACAGAGGCTAAAGCTTTGCTTTTAAACACCTCAGCACAGAAAGACAAAATAATAGCCCTCACAAGGGCTCTAGAATTGGCAAAAGAGAAAAGGGTAAACATATGGACCGATTCAAAATATGCTTTTAGTGTTGTCCATGCTCATGGAGCAATATGGAAAGAAAGAGGACTGTTGTCAGCTCAAGGGAAAGGTATCAAACATGCTGAAGAAATACTTAGATTCATAGATTCATAGATACATTAGGTTGGAAAGGACCTACAAGATCATCTAGTCCAACCATCCTCCTACCACCAACCCTACCCACTAAGCTACTAAATCAAATCCCTTAGCACCTCATCTAAATGCTTTTTGAACAGCGCAAGGGATGGTGCCTCAACCACCTGGTTGTAGGCAGGCCATTCCAGTGCCTGACCACTCTTTCAGAGAAAAAACTTTTCCTCAAATCTAATCTAAATCTTCCCCAGCGCAACTTGTGGCCATTCCCTCTCGTCCTGTCATTAGTTATCTGGGAGAAGAGGCCGACCCCCTCCTCACCACAGCCCCCTTCAGGAAGTGGTAGAGTGCGACAAGGTCTCCTCTGAGCCTCCTCTTCTCCAGACTAAACAATCCCAGCTCCCTCAACCACTCCTCATAAGACTTGTGCTCCAGACCCCTCACCAGTTTTGTTGCCCTTCTTTGAACACACTCCAGGGCCTCAGTGTCTTTCTTGCAGTGAGGGGCCCAAAACTGGACACAGTACTCAAGGTGCGGCCGCACCAGAGCTGAGTACAGGGTGATGAACACCTCCCTGCTCCTGCTGGCTACACTATTTCTTATACAGGCCAGGATGTCATTGGCCTTCTTGGCCACCTGGGCACACTGCCAGCTCATGTTAAGCCGAGCGTCAACCAACACCCCCAGGTCCTTTTCCTCTATACAGTCTTCAAGCCATTCTGCCCCAAGCCTATAGCATTGCATGGGGTTGTTGTGGCCAAAGTGCAGGACCTGGCACTTGGCCTTGTTGAACCTCATCGCACTGACCTCAGTCCAGCTATTCAGCCTGTCCAGATCCCTCTGTAGGGCCTCCCTACCCTCAGGCAGATTGACACAACCTCCCAACTTGGTGTCATCTGCAAACTTACTGAGGGTACACTCAATCCCCTTGTCTAGGTCATCAATAAAAATATTAAACAAGATGGGCCCCAATACCGACCCTTTGGGGACACCACTCGTAACGGGACACCAGCTGGACTTAACTCCATTAACCACTATCCACTGGACATGGCCCTCTAGCCAATTCTCAACCCAGAGAAGAGTGAACCTGTCCACACCACGGGCTGCCAGTTTCCCCAGGAGAATACAGTGGGAGACCGTGTCAAAGGCTTTGCTGAAGTCCAGGTAGACTACATCAACAGCCTTTCCCTCATCTACCAGTCTGGTCACCCAGTCATAGAAGGAGATGAGGTTGGACAAGCATGACCTGCCCTTTGTGAACCCATGCTGGCTGGGTCTGATCCCCTGGTTGCCATGTACATGCTGTGTGATCTCCCTCAAGATCAACTGCTCCATAACTTTCCCTGATACCGAGGTCAGGCTGTCAACGGTTTACCGGGCTGGATTGGCCCGGTTCTGTGACGATTGGTGTGGGGACCCACAGACCCACGCCCCAGGAAAGGGGAAGGGGGAAAGGGAAAAGGAAAAAGGGAAATGGGCCTAGAAACGAAACAGCGGCAACGATCTGAGGAGGAAAGCTAATTTACTAAATAAGATATCAGAAAGCAAAATAACACAATATAATACAATATAATTGGAATTGAAGCTAATAAATCAAATAAAATGAGCAAGAGAGAGTGTCCGATAAACCGAAGGCCTTACGCTAACGCTGAAGGCGATACGGCAGCGAGCACCCACTGCTGAGTCGATCCCGAAGGAAAGAGAATGTCCCGTGACCGCAGAGTGTTTTTATCTTTTCCCTCTGAGCGGAAAATACGTAAAAATGCAAAGCATCGCAAAGTCTTCTGGGGAATGTAGTTCTTCTCTTCTGAGACAGGTATACCCGGAAAATATCAATGATCTATGGAGTTGGAGCATTAACTCTTTAACTCTTAATGCACTACATGTTGTTATGATGTGGAATACCAATACCAAAAATCATAAAACCATGACATTCCACCCCTTATTCCACATCATTACATAATGCTTCATACATATAGAAGAACAATGATTAACATGCATTACATACACACACACACAACATATATATATATAGATGTATATACATGGAATTACTGACTGCACTCCCCCAACATCAAATTCCCTTGTGGTACACACTGAACATCCCCATTCTTCTGCATCACCCACCAAGTGGACCCAGGTCCCTGAGCAAAGACAGTTCCATGGAGAGGTTTGCCCTTTCCAGAAGCTGGAAAGACCCGAACCGCTTTTCCCAACATGTTCTTTACATGCACTACAGGGACTTTATCTCCCTCTACAGTAGGTAGAGAGCTGGATTGGGCAGGACCATCGCGATTGATGGATCCTCGGGTGTTGACCAACCAAGTGGCTTCTGCCAAATGCTTCTCCCAATGCTTAAATGTTCCGCCACCCATTGCTTTCAACATGGTTTTTAACAACCCATTGTATCTTTCAATCTTACCAGAAGCTGGTGCGTGATAGGGGATATGATAAATCCATTCAATGCCATGATCTCTGGCCCAATTATTCACAAGAGAATTTTTGAAATGAGTCCCATTATCTGACTCAATTCTTTCTGGAGTGCCATGTCGCCATAGGACTTGTTTCTCGAGACCTAGAATGGTGTTTCGGGCGGTAGCATGGGGTACTGCATATGTTTCAAGCCACCCAGTGGTTACTTCCACCATGGTGAGCACGTAACGCTTGCCATTGCGAGATTGTGGCAAGGTGATATAATCAACCTGCCACGCCTCCCCATATTTATACTTTTGCCATCGCCCTTCCCCCCAAAGAGGTTTCATCCTCTTGGCTTGTTTAATTGTGGCGCATGTATCACAGTCATGGATAACCTGTGCAATAGCGTCCATAGTTAAGTCCACCCCTCGGTCTCTAGCCCATTTATATGTTGCGTCTCTTCCCTGATGGCCCGAGGTCTCATGGGCCCATCGAGCTAAAAATAATTCACTCTTATGTTGCCAGTCCAAGTCTACTTGAGCCATCTTAACTTTGGCAGCTCGATCTACCTGATGGTTATTCTGTTGTTCTTCAGTTGCCCGGCTTTTAGGAACATGAGCATCTACATGGCGCACCTTCACAACTATATTCTTTACTCGGGCAGCAATATCTTTCCACAGTTCAGCAGCCCAAATAGGTTTACCCCTCCGTTGCCAGCCATTTTGTTCCCATTGCTGTAACCACCCCCATAAAGCATTTGCCACCATCCATGAATCAGTGTAAAGATAAAGCACTGGCCACCTCTCTCGTTCAGCAATATCTAAGGCCAGTTGGACAGCCTTTACCTCTGCAAATTGGCTTGATTCTCCTTTTCCTTCAGTGGTCTCTGCAACTCGTCGTGTGGGGCTCCACACAGCAGATTTCCATCTGCGGTGCTTTCCCACAATGCGACACGATCCATCTGTGAACAGGGCATATCTCTTTTCATCTTCTGGTAGTTCATTATATGGTGGGGCCTCTTTAGCACGTGATACCTCCTCTGCTGGTATTGTTCCAAACTTTTTACCTTCAGGCCAGTCCATGATCACCTCCAGGATTCCTGGATGACTGAGGTTCCCCATCCGAGCTCGCTGTGTAATCAGCGCAATCCACTTACTCCAAGTGGCATCAGTAGCATGATGGGTAGAGGGAACCTTTCCTTTGAACATCCAGTTCAGCACTGGCAGTCGAGGTGCCAGAAGGAGCTGCACTTCAGTACCAATTACTTCGGAAGCAGCTCGAACAGCCTCGTACACGGCTAAGATCTCCTTCTCAGTTGGAGTGTAGCGCTCCTCAGACCCCCTATATGCTCGACTCCAGAAACCAAGGGGTCGGCCTCGGGTCTCTCCAGAAGCCCTTTGCCACAAACTCCAAGTGGGACCTTCCTTTCCAGCAGCAGTGTAGAGGATGTTCTTTACATCCTGTCCCATCCGCACTGGCCCCAGGGCCACAGCACGGGCTATCTCCTGCTTGATTTGCTCAAAAGCCTGCTGCTGCTCAGGGCCCCACACAAAATCATTCTTCTTCCGCGTCACCCGAAAGAGAGGGCTCACAATGAGACTATAGTTTGGAACATGCATTCTCCAAAAGCCCACTACACCCAGAAAAGCTTGGGTCTCTGTCTTACTGGTGGATGGAGACATGGCAGTGATTTTGTCAGTCACATCTGTAGGGATGTGACGACGTCCATATTGCCACTTTATACCTAGGAACTGGATTTCCTGTGCAGGTCCTTTCACTTTGCTTCTCTTAATAGCAAAGCCAGCTCGCAGGAGGATCTGGATTATTCTCTCTCCTTTCTCGAAAACTTCCCCTGCTGTATTGCCCCACACAATGATGTCATCAATGTATTGTAAGTGCTCAGGAGCACCGCCCTGTTCCAATGCAGTTTGGATCAGCCCATGACAAATGGTTGGGCTGTGCTTCCACCCCTGGGGCAAACGGTTCCAGGTGTACTGAACGCCCCTCCAGGTGAAAGCAAACTGCGGCCTGCATTCTGTGGCCAGAGGAATTGAAAAGAAAGCATTGGCAATGTCACTGGTGGCATACCACTTGGCTGCTTTTGACTCCAGTTCGTACTGGAGCTGAAGCATGTCTGGCACAGCAGCACTCAGTGGTGGTGTGACTTCATTCAGGCCACGGTAATCTACCGTCAGCCTCCATTCTCCACTGGCTTTACGCACTGGCCATATGGGGCTGTTAAAAGGAGAGTGAGTTTTACTGATCAATCCCTGGCTCTCTAGCTGACGAATCAGATTCTGAATGGGGAGCAAGGAATCCCTGTTAGTGCGATACTGCCGTCTGTGCACCGTTTTTGTAGCAATTGGTACCTGTTGCTCTTCCACTTGTAGCAACCCCACAACAGATGGATCTTCTGACAGGCCAGGCAAAGCAGACAGCTGCTTAATGTCATCTGCATCCACAGCAGCTATTCCAAAAGCCCATCGATACCCTTTGGGATCCTTAAAATATCCCCTTTTGAGATAATCAATACCAAGTATACATGGAGCCCCTGGGCCAGTCACAATAGGATGTTTTTGCCAGTCTTTACCAGTGAGGCTTATTTCAGCCTCCAACTTGGTCAGCTCTTGGGAACTCCCAGTCACCCCAGAAATATAGATTAATTCTGTCCCTTTATAACTTGAAGGCATTAGAGTACATTGTGCACCAGTGTCCACCAATACCTTATATTTTTGTGGTTCTGATGTGCCAGGCCATCGAATCCACACAGTCCAATGCACTCTACTATCCCTCTCCCGCACCTGGCTGGGGGGCAGAGGCTATTGTGGCTGGTAGGTACCTCGCCCAGTTCTGAAGAAGTACTGTTCAGACAGGAGGACGTCTTGCTCAGACTGGAGGGTGTCTCTTTCAGGTTGGAGGGCGCCTCGTTCAGACAGGAGACCATCTTGTTGAGACTGAGGGTTATTGAATTCAGACTGGAGGGCATCTCGCTCAGTTTGGAGGGCATCTCTTTCAGGCTGGAGGGCGTCTTTCTCGAACTGAAAAGCAACTTGCTTGGTCTGGATGCTGTCTTGGTCAGACTGGATGCTGTCTAAATTGTTCAGGAGAGTCTGATTGTCAGCTAAAAGACTCTCTTTCTGGATCTGGACACTATCCCTTTCGGCTCGGAAACTCTCTCGCTCTATTTCAGAAACACTGTGCCTCTCTGGGATAGTACTGAATAAGGTCTGATTGGCATAAGCCAGACTCCAAATAATTTGGGCCTCCTCAGATCTGTCTGAGCCGCAACATCCCTGTCTCAAATATCTGCTCAAGTTCTCAGGATCTTGCAGGTGCTCAGGGAAAAGGTCCCAGTACGTTTTGAGCATTAAAAGGGAAAAAACAATGAAATGCAGCCGCTTTAAGAGCAGTTTAAAAAGCGAGAGCATTTTTTTTTTCTTTTTACTAAAACAAGCTGGCAGCACCCAAAAAAGATTACAAATATCCCAGAACAAATGGCAGTATGCCCAGACTTCAAGGTCGTGTTATGCCGTACAGTACCAGCAGTACAGACAAGCTTGCTAGCAAGAGACAGAGATTCACTCTAAGAGTATGTCTCTGCCCACCTAAGGCAGCTGCTTTGCCCCACGTTGGGCGCCAAAAATGTCAATGGTTTACCGGGCTGGATCGGCCCGGTTCCGTGACGATTGGTGTGGGGGACCCACAGACCCACGCCCCAGGTAAGGGGGAAAGGGAAAAGGAAAAAGGGAGATGGGCCTAGAAACGAAACAGCGGCAACGATCTGAGGAGGAAAGCTAATTTACTAAATAAGATATCAGAAAGCAAAATAACACAATATAATACAATATAATTGGAATTGAAGCTAATAAATCAAATAAAATGAGCAAGAGAGAGTGTCCGATAAACCGAAGGCCTTACGCTAACGCTGAAGGCGATACGGCAGCGAGCACCCACTGCTGAGTCGATCCCGAAGGAAAGAGAATGTCCCGTGACCGCAGAGTGTTTTTATCTTTTCCCTCTGAGCGGAAAATACATAAAAATGCAAAGCATCGCAAAGTCTTCTGGGGAATGTAGTTCTTCTCTTCTGAGACAGGTATACCCGGAAAATATCAATGATCTATGGAGTTGGAGCATTAACTCTTTAACTCTTAATGCACTACATGTTGTTATGATGTGGAATACCAATACCAAAAATCATAAAACCATGACACAGGCTGACAGGCCTGTAGCTCCCTGGATCTTCCTTACGGCATTTCTTGTAGATGGGAGTCACGTCAGCAAGCCTCCAATCTTGTGGGACCTCTCCAGATGACCAGGAATGCTGATAGATGGTAGAAAGTGGCTTGGCAATTACCTCTGCCAGCTCCCTCAGCACCCTTGGATGGATCCCATCTGGTCCCATGGACTTGTGGCAGTTCAGATGGAGGAGCAGGTCTCTGACTGTCTCTGTGTGGATCACAGGGGGTGTATTATGTGCTTCGTCCCAGACTTCCAGGTCAGGGTGAAACGTACCCTGAGGATAACTGATCTGTCTATTAAAGACAGATGTGAAGAAGGCATTGAGAACCTCAGCCTTTTCCTTATCCTCCATGGTTACATCCCCTGCCACATCAAGTAAAGGAGAGAAATTCTCCTTAGTTCTTCTTCTACTTTTAATATATTTGTAAAAGGATTTTTTGTTCTCCTTTACTGCAGTAGCCAGTCTAAGTTTGAGATGGGCTTAAGTAGATGGTATACAGATAATTAATAAGGAAACAGTGGCTCACCATTGAAGATAGTCGAGGCTTGCCAATAACTCCACTAGGGAGGGATCTCCAACCAGAGATCCTTCCTTGGTGGTGGTCAGCCCTTACATGGGGTCTGGGAGAGGTGGAACCAGACTCCACCCCTTCCAATCACACAGGTACATTACCTTCACCTGTGCCCCTGCAGCTGACTCAGTGCTCGCCTCAGGTGATCAATCAGTGGTTCAGGCCCTGATTCAATAGTTCCCATACACCTGGGTCATCCTTTCTACCTGTCTTAAAAATGATTGCAACATTGCCTTTTTTCTAGTCAACAGGGCCTTCACCTGACTACCATGACAAATATCACTGAGTGAGTTGGCCACTATATAATCCAGTTCCCTCAGGGGTCTGGAGTGCCTCTCATTGGGACCCATAGACTTGTGGATGTTCAGGTTCTTCAGATGGTCATAAACCTTATCTTTACTTACAATGGGAGGGACAATCGCTTCCCCACTCTCCACTTCCTGAACTATCTGCTTAAGGGCAATCGGAAGAGTAATCACCAGTAAAGACTGAGGGAAAAAGCTGTTAAGAACCTCAGCCTTCTCCTTGCCCATTGTTACAAGCTTGCCCGTATTGCTCCTTAGGATGGGATAATGCCCTCTTGGAATTTCCTTTTCTGGTTTACAACCCTGTAGAAGCCTTTCTTGCTCTTCTTTGCACCCCTTGTCAAGTCCAGTTCCAGTTCCAGACCGTCTGTCAACAGTTTACAGGCTGGTTCAGCCCGGTTCCACGACAATTGGTGCAGGGGATCCACGGATCCACGCCCCAGGAAAGGGGAAGGGGGAAAGGGAAAAGGGAGATGGGCCTAGGAACAAAACAGTGGCAATGATCTGAGGAGGAAAGCTAATTTACTAAATAAGATATTAGAAAGCAAAATAGCACAATATAATACAATACAATTGCAATTGAGGCTAATGAATCAAATAAAATGAGCAAGAGAGAGTGTCCAATAAACCGAAGGCCTTATGCGAATGCTGAAGGCGGGCGGCTGCAACAAACACCCACTGCTGAGCTCGATCCCAAAGGGAAGAGAGAGCCGGTCCTGTGACCGCAGACAGATTTTATCTTTCCTTCTGGGCGGAAACACGTAAAAATGCAAAGCATCGCACAGTCCTCTGGGGAATGTAGTTCTTCTCTTCTGAGATAGGCATATCTGTAACTATCGATGATCCATGCAGCTAGAGCATTAACTCTTTAACTCCCAGTATTCTACATGATGTCATGATGTGGAATATCAGTAATATAACAAAAATCACAAAACCATGACATTCCACCCCTTATTCAACATCATTAGATCATGCTTAATAAATATGTATACATATATACAGAAACAATGATTAACAAGCATTAAATACAAACACATACAACATACATATATACATATATGTATATATATTGATGCCGAGAAATCCAACATAGTAACTTGACACACCAATGAAATATGTCAAGCAGGTATTCCCTTTATTACAGCGCTGGGTGCATGGGGGATCTCTCCACCAAACATGCACACCAAAGAGAGAAATGACTACACATTCAAAGGCATAACACATTAATATTTATCACATTCCAAAGATGGACAGAAATTCCAAAGTGAGTGACATCTCCGGTGGTCAGAGGATTAAAGCTAAAAGTAAATTTCTGGATGTTAAGGGGATTACATTATGTTGCCAGCAAATCTGCCTCCTTATCTTCACAGACTTCCCCACTGAGTTGCAAACAGCAATTCCACTTATCTTCTCTGGACCATCCATTGTGTTGTAAACAACCACCCTACACACCATTGTGTTGCCCTAATCTGTTGTCGGAACGGCCAGAGTCATGACATACACCAATGTGGTTAAATCATGCTCCCATTTATTACCCCAACAGCCCTATTCTTATAGTGTTTTAGACAGGGGCGTACAGAGTATAACACACAATCATTGGCTGAGAGCCTTGAAGAAAAACAACTTTAAACAGCTCCCAATGATTAACAGCAGTGAGAAACACATCTTGGAGGAGGTAACTTTTGATATCATCCTAATCCTAAAAAAAACAGGCAGGAAAGCGTCAGTGGCGGATGCGAAAGGCAGTGCTGGCAGGGCATCCCCTGCTTCAAAGTGCACTTTACCTCTCCCTCTCACCACAGACAGCCTCCTGCTTTTACTTTTCTCAAGGTTCACACAGTGTAGTTTCCTTTGAGCACCGTATCAGCGTGGCCAGTGCATAACACAGAGCCCAAAGGGAAGAACACCTGCTAGCTAAACAGAATAGACTACCAAGGACAGCTTATTCTAAAAATACCTGTAGTTACAATTCTCAGCAATCCTGTGAGGCCCTCTTCGCTGAAGGCAGGCTGAACAACATAATCACGGAAGTTTCCCATAGACATCTTGTCAGCTTGGGTTGCTCAGCTGAAGCAGCTCATGTCCGCCTTGTTGTTGCAGGAATTCTTCAACACTTATCTTCATGGAACCACCCTTGTATTGAGTTGCAAACAGTAGCTCTCTTCAGCAATACCTGTATTTCTATGGTCCCTGAGTTTCTTCCTGAAGTTTCCTGTTTGCTCAAGCTATGATGCCTAGTTTAGATTCAGTCCAATTCAATTCCTTGATTCAATCTCCCCTTTTCTTTATCCTAGGCAAATTCTTTTGCCTACTGTACCTCACTTGTCCATTAGTGTCTTCCTGAATTATTTCCCTGTTTCCACTTGGTGCTTTATTTGACAGGCCTTTCCAGCAGCAACAGAAGGTACATTGTATTAAGTTAGCCTTGAGAAATCAAAAATACTCTTACACAAGCTCTTGTCTAATTTGTCGGTAAAATTTTCTTACCTTACCATCTCTGCATAACTACCACTTTCCTGGTCCCAGTCTGCACTTTATGATGCCTTTGTGTCATGGTTTTATGATTTTTGGTATTGGTATTCCACATCATAACAACATGTAGTGCATTAAGAGCTAAAGAGTTAATACTCCAACTCCATAGATCATTGATATTTCCGGGTATACCTGTCTCAGAAGAGAAGAACTACATTCCCCAGAAGACTTTGCGATGCTTTGCATTTTTACGTATTTTCCGCTCAGAGGGAAAAGATAAAAACCCTCTGCGGTCACGGGACACTCTCTTTCCTTCGGGATCGACTCAGCAGTGGGTGCTCGCTGCCGTATCGCCTTCAGCGTTAGCGTAAGGCCTTCGGATTATCGGACACTCTCTCTTGCTCATTTTATTTGATTTATTAGCTTCAATTCCAATTATATTGTATTATATAGTGTTATTTTGCTTTCTGATATCTTATTTAGTAAATTAGCTTTCCTCCTCAGATCGTTGCCGCTGATTTGTTTCTAGGCCCATCTCCCTTTTTTCCTTTTCCCTTTTCCCCCTTCCCCTTTCCTGGGGTGTGGGTCTGTGGGTCCCCCACACCAATCGTCACGGAACCGGGCCGATCCAGCCCGGTAAACCGTTGACATTTTTGGCGCCCAACGTGGGGCAAAGCAGCTGCCTTAGCCAGGCAGAGACATACTCTTAGAGGGAATCTCTGTCTCTTGCTAGCAAGCTTATCTGTACTGCTGGTACTGTATGGCATAACACGACCTTGAAGTCTGGGCATACTGCCATTTGTTCTGGGATATTTGTAATCTTTTTTGGGTGCTGCCAGCTTGTTTTAGTAAAAAGAAAAAAAAATGCTCTCACTTTTTAAACTGCTCTTAAAGCGGCTGCATTTCATTGTTTTTTCCCTTTTAATGCTCAAAACGTACTGGGACCTTTTCCCTGAGCACCTGCAAGATCCTGAGAACTTGAGCAGATATTTGAGACAGGGATGTTGCGGCTCAGACAGATCTGAGGAGGCCCAAATTATTTGGAGTCTGGCTTATGCCAATCAGACCTTATTCAGTACTATCCCAGAGAGGCACAGTGTTTCTGAAATACAGCGAGAGAGTCTCCGAGCCGAAAGGGATAGTGTCCAGATCCAGAAAGAGAGTCTTTTATCTGACAATCAGACTCTCCTGAACAATTTAGACAGCCTCCAGTCTGACCAAGACACCATCCAGACCAAGCAAGTTGCTTTTCAGTTCGAGAAAGACGCCCTCCAGCCTGAAAGAGATGCCCTCCAAACTGAGCGAGATGCCCTCCAGTCTGAATTCAATAACCCTCAGTCTCAACAAGATGGTCTCCTGTCTGAACGAGGCGCCCTCCAACCTGAAAGAGACACCCTCCAGTCTGAGCAAGACGTCCTCCTGTCTGAACAGTACTTCTTCAGAACTGGGCGAGGTACCTACCAGCCACAATAGCCTCTGCCCCCCAGCCAGGTGGGGGAGAGGGATAGTAGAGTGCATTGGACTGTGTGGATTCGATGGCCTGGCACATCAGAACCACAAAAATACAAGGTATTGGTGGACACTGGTGCACAATGTACTCTAATGCCTTCAAGTTATAAAGGGACAGAATTAATCTATATTTCTGGGGTGACTGGGAGTTCCCAAGAGCTGACCAAGTTGGAGGCTGAAATAAGCCTCACTGGTAAAGACTGGCAAAAACATCCTATTGTGACTGGCCCAGGGGCTCCATGTATACTTGGTATTGATTATCTCAAAAGGGGATATTTTAAGGATCCCAAAGGGTATCGATGGGCTTTTGGAATAGCTGCTGTGGATGCAGATGACATTAAGCAGCTGTCTGCTTTGCCTGGCCTGTCAGAAGATCCATCTGTTGTGGGGTTGCTACAAGTGGAAGAGCAACAGGTACCAATTGCTACAAAAACGGTGCACAGACGGCAGTATCGCACTAACAGGGATTCCTTGCTCCCCATTCAGAATCTGATTCGTCAGCTAGAGAGCCAGGGATTGATCAGTAAAACTCACTCTCCTTTTAACAGCCCCATATGGCCAGTGCGTAAAGCCAGTGGAGAATGGAGGCTGACGGTAGATTACCGTGGCCTGAATGAAGTCACACCACCACTGAGTGCTGCTGTGCCAGACATGCTTCAACTCCAGTACGAACTGGAGTCAAAAGCAGCCAAGTGGTATGCCACCAGTGACATTGCTAATGCCTTCTTTTCAATTCCTCTGGCCACAGAATGCAGGCCACAGTTTGCCTTCACCTGGAGGGGCGTTCAGTACACCTGGAACCGTTTGCCCCAGGGGTGGAAGCACAGCCCAACCATTTGTCATGGGTTGATCCAAACTGCATTGGAACAGGGCGGTGCTCCTGAGCACTTACAATACATTGATGACATCATTGTGTGGGGCAATACAGCAGGGGAAGTTTTCGAGAAAGGAGAGAGAATAATCCAGATCCTCCTGCGAGCTGGCTTTGCTATTAAGCGAAGCAAAGTGAAAGGGCCTGCACAGGAAATCCAGTTCCTAGGTATAAAGTGGCAAGATGGACGTCGTCACATCCCTACAGATGTGACTGACAAAATCACTGCCATGTCTCCACCCACCAATAAGGCAGAGACAGAAGCTTTTCTGGGTGTAGTGGGTTTTTGGAGAATGCATGTTCCAAACTATAGTCTCATTGTGAGCCCTCTCTTTCGGGTGACGCGGAAGAAGAATGATTTTGTATGGGGCCCTGAGCAGCAGCAGGCTTTTGAGCAAATCAAGCAGGAGATAGCCCGTGCCGTGGCCCTGGGGCCAGTGCGGACGGGACAGGATGTAAAGAACATCCTCTACACTGCTGCTGGAAAGGAAGGTCCCACTTGGAGTTTGTGGCAAAGAGCTTCTGGAGAGACCCGAGGCCGACCCCTTGGTTTCTGGAGTCGAGCATATAGGGGGTCTGAGGAGCGCTACACTCCAACTGAGAAGGAGATCTTAGCCGCGTACGAGGGGGTTCGAGCTGCTTCCGAAGTAATTGGTACTGAAGCGCAGCTCCTTCTGGCACCTCGACTGCCAGTGCTGAACTGGATGTTCAAAGGAAAGGTTCCTTCCACCCATCATGCTACTGATGCCACTTGGAGTAAGTGGATTGCGCTGATTACACAGCGAGCTCGGATGGGGAACCTCAGTCATCCAGGAATCCTGGAGGTGATCATGGACTGGCCTGAAGGTAAAAAGTTTGGAACAACACCAGCAGAGGAGGTATCACGTGCTAAAGAGGCCCCACCATATAATGAACTACCAGAAGATGAAAAGAGATATGCCCTGTTCACAGATGGATCGTGTCGCATTGTGGGAAAGCACCGCAGATGGAAATCTGCTGTGTGGAGCCCCACAAGACGAGTTGCAGAGGCCACTGAAGGAAAAGGAGAATCAAGCCAATTTGCAGAGGTAAAGGCTGTCCAACTGGCCTTAGATATTGCTGAACGAGAGAGGTGGCCAGTGCTTTATCTTTACACTGACTCATGGATGGTGGCAAATGCTTTATGGGGGTGGTTACAGCAATGGGAACAAAATGGCTGGCAACGGAGGGGTAAACCTATTTGGGCTGCTGAACTGTGGAAAGATATTGCTGCCCGAGTAAAGAATATAGTTGTGAAGGTGCGCCATGTAGATGCTCATGTTCCTAAAAGCCGGGCAACTGAAGAACAACAGAATAACCATCAGGTAGATCGAGCTGCCAAAGTTAAGATGGCTCAAGTAGACTTGGACTGGCAACATAAGAGTGAATTATTTTTAGCTCGATGGGCCCATGAGACCTCGGGCCATCAGGGAAGAGACGCAACATATAAATGGGCTAGAGACCGAGGGGTGGACTTAACGATGGGCGCTATTGCACAGGTTATCCATGACTGTGATACATGCGCCACAATTAAACAAGCCAAGAGGATGAAACCTCTTTGGGGGGAAGGGCGATGGCAAAAGTATAAATATGGGGAGGCGTGGCAGGTTGATTATATCACCTTGCCACGATCTCGCAATGGCAAGCGTTACGTGCTTACCATGGTGGAAGTAACCACTGGGTGGCTTGAAACATATGCAGTACCCCATGCTACCACCCGAAACACCATTCTAGGTCTCGAGAAACAAGTCCTATGGCGACATGGCACTCCAGAGAGAATTGAGTCAGATAATGGGACTCATTTCAAAAATTCTCTTGTGAATAATTGGGCCAAAGATCATGGCATTGAATGGATTTATCATATCCCCTATCACGCACCAGCTTCTGGTAAGATTGAAAGATACAATGGGTTGTTAAAAACCATGTTGAAAGCAATGGGTGGCGGAACATTTAAGCATTGGGAGAAGCATTTGGCAGAAGCCACCTGGTTGGTCAACACCCGAGGATCCATCAATCGCGATGGTCCTGCCCAATCCAGCTCTCTACCTACTGTAGAGGGAGATAAAGTCCCTGTAGTGCATGTAAAGAACATGTTGGGAAAAGCGGTTTGGGTCCTTCCAGCTTCTGGAAAGGGCAAACCTCTCCGTGGAACTGTCTTTGCTCAGGGACCTGGGTCCACTTGGTGGGTGATGCAGAAGAATGGGGATGTTCAGTGTGTACCACAGGGGAATTTGATGTTGGGGGAGTGCAGTCAGTAATTCCATGTATATACATCTATATATATGTTGTGTGTGTGTGTATATAATGCATGTTAATCATTGTTCTTCTATATGTATCAAGCATGATGTAATGATGTGGAATAAGGGGTGGAATGTCATGGTTTTATGATTTTTGGTATTGGTATTCCACATCATAACAACATGTAGTGCATTAAGAGCTAAAGAGTTAATACTCCAACTCCATAGATCATTGATATTTCCGGGTATACCTGTCTCAGAAGAGAAGAACTACATTCCCCAGAGGACTTTGCGATGCTTTGCATTTTTACGTATTTTCCGCTCAGAGGGAAAAGATAAAAACCCTCTGCGGTCACGGGACACTCTCTTTCCTTCGGGATCGACTCAGCAGTGGGTGCTCGCTGCCGTATCGCCTTCAGCGTTAGCGTAAGGCCTTCGGATTATCGGACACTCTCTCTTGCTCCTTTTATTTGATTTATTAGCTTCAATTCCAATTATATTGTATTATATAGTGTTATTTTGCTTTCTGATATCTTATTTAGTAAATTAGCTTTCCTCCTCAGATCGTTGCCGCTGATTTGTTTCTAGGCCCATCTCCCTTTTTTCCTTTTCCCTTTTCCCCCTTCCCCTTTCCTGGGGTGTGGGTCTGTGGGTCCCCCACACCAATCGTCACGGAACCGGGCCGATCCAGCCCGGTAAACCGTTGACACTTTGCTAAGCTAAAACAAACTCCCTGTACTGTGTTCCCTGAAGTGTTGTACTTAAAATCCCTACCTCTTGACTAGAATGTGATTGGTTTCTGTGATATATTACCCTCCTCTCATCCCTGTAGGATGAACCTAGGGCCAAAGGCTTTTTCCATATCTTGTCCATAGGTACAGTTCAACCTCCTTCCTGTCCCAGTTCATGCATTCTCCACCCAATTTCTACTGAGGGTTACATATCCTAGTGTCTCTTTCCCCCTGAGGCTTGACAGTACATACCAATCTGAAAGACTAATACCTTGTACTATTTTTCTCATCCATTTGTACATACATATTCTCTGGCCAAGCTAAAACCAAAGTTAAAGTTATACAGAATATGCAAACATTAAGCATTTTTTCTTAACAAAAGTTTTAAGGGTTATTTGATGGCAGAAGTCCACTGAGTGCCTGGAGCCTTCTTGATCCACAAGTAGAGTATCCATGAAGGTGCTTCCTTGATCTTGATCACTGTGTAAGTGGTGAGCAGGACTTGATGGAATCCACTCCATTTTTCTTCTAACGAGTCACCTGAGAAATTCTTAACATACGCCCAATCCCCTAGATTAGTTGAATAGTTCCCTGCCTTGAGCAAATAGGGGAACACCATTACAGTTTTTATCTTAACAGATTTACATTTGTTAATTACATTCTAACACTTGTTTTTTACTTCATTGTGCTGCCAACCAGTCCATCCTATTTTTCCCAAGATGTCTCAGAACTCTTATCATATTTACACAGTGATTCTCTCCAAGGCCTCTTTCCTTCTGTCCAAGGGACATTTCTTTTGTTAAACAAAGAGCACCAAGGTGTGTCAGGTCTCCCTGATGCCTTTTCAGACAGGCAAGTTCCAACTTGCCCTTACTTCCTGGGGCATGTCATGTGATAAAATATTACATATATGTTCATACTAACTAAACATAAATTGTTACTAGCTATACCTGCACATTGCCAATCGATTTACAATCTCCACTTCCAACCTCTGTGATGCTAGATGGCTGCAAGGACCATGAAATAAATTCTTATGCAGAAGCAACATTCTACTCCCACCCTAGGGCTTGTATATACTGCCCTATTGCACTCTACCCTAGCTACTTTAGCATTAAGAGAGCTGGTGGGAGAGTTTGATACCAAGAGAGAGACTGGTCTCCTGACATATTCAGTCTATGTTTAAGTTAATCTTGATGCTGGGAAATCCGACAAAGTAACTTGACACAACAATGCAATATGTCAAGCAGGTATTCCCTTTATTACAGCGCTGGGTGCATGGGGGATCTCTCCACCAAACATGCACACCAAAGAGAGAAATGAATACATATTTAAAGGTACAGCACATGCATATTCATCACATTTCAAACTCTGGTTATCGAGGGGATTAAACCTAAGGGTCAGTTTTGCTGTAAATTTTTAAACCTTGAAGGGGGGAGAGCTCCTCACCATTCCTGTGGGTGTTTAGTTTAAGAGAGACATCTGTTTGGTTATCTTGGTGGGACGCCAGGATGTCTGTCCTGCTTTCTTATCTGTTTGTGTAACACATCTGGCCCAACAGATAAATCAACAGGGAGTAGCACCTTCGTATCTGGATGATTTACAGTTGTCTTTACTGTAGAGAAGCTGTTCTCATGAATCAATCTGTTCTAACTGACCGCTTGCTTGGGCCTATATGCGGTGTGCAGTTGTTAATCAATTCCTAGTAGCTTATTAACCTGTTGTACTACTCTTGCACATAAAATGAGTGCCTCTGTCTGATGATATCACATAAGGCACCCTGTTATAGATGTGTTCCAATAATTGACAGGAACAAGTCCAATTAGATCGAATACAATTTATTAAGCAAGCGACAGTAAGCAAAACAGCGCTGGGCGGCCGAGGAGTCTTTTGCTCCACTGACGGCGCACTAAGACCCACTCGAATGGTTGATGGCTGGCACTGGTTGTGCCATTAGTTTGTCCAACGAAAATTACAAATATTACTACTGTCATCAGAGCATGCCGTGGAGGGTGGAGGCCCTGCCAGCCGTTTTTTGCCTTTAGGCTTGATATAACCCCCCCCCGGGTGCCTGCCAGTGCTCTTACTTTGTATGGAGTCATTGGTGCATTCCCCTGGCAACGTTCTCAAACCTTTGCTAATATTGAGGCAGTTCTTCCAGCACCTCTGCAGAATCCCACTCATGGGGTTCTTTTCTCCACGTTCTTTTACTCCTCTGCCTCGCTCGTCGACTCGGTTGCTTCGAGCCACGAGGGATATCATCTTCTCAGCAGCAGAAGTATTCTTCAGGAGAATCAATGCTGTTTTCAATTGCTTGCCTCTGCTCATATGATTTTTTATTTTCATATATATTTTTTTTTTTAATTGTTATTAAAGGTGAATCACACCGAACTCCTTCCAGAGCCTTTCGGCAGTACCCCTAGACAATCTTGGCTATGAAGGGAATAGGTTAGCCTTCTGTTCCCCTCTCCAGAACCACTTACACACCCCATTGGGAGATATTTCCCCCCCATCCCCAGCAATGTGACCACCACCGTTCTCAGCACATTTTACAAGCAGAACACACAAAGAATAACAGTTATGATTTAGACTATTACATCTAATTCTAATATTACGAGCTCTTATGGGAGATCCAGCTAGTTCACTGTAGTTGCTCTCTTGTCCCTTTATATTTTCTTGAGCCTGATTTTCGAGTCTCCGGGTGCACTCACAACTTGCCAAGAGGAGTCCTGCAGGGGTCCTTTCACACGGCTCGCATGGGTCCACCCTCTCTCAGCCGTCCGGATAGCAGTCTCTGTAGTAAGTAGAACAATATAGGGCCCTTCCCAGCGTGGAGTTAAAGAGGACTCTTTCCAGGATTTGATTAACACCTTATCCCCTGGCTTAATTTTATGTATTGCTATTTCTAAAGGTGGTCTCTGTATCAGCAATCCTTTAGCCCGTAGCTGTTCCCTCATTAACTGCATCTGATAAGATTTAAGTTGTGCCTCCTCGAGTTGCGGGTGGTCTTGCGGGAGCTCTAAATCATATGGCATTCCATATAGCATTTCAAAGGGGGAGATCCCTACATCCGTTCGGGGTTGTGTTCTTATGTTCAGTAGTGCCAAGGGCAGGCACTTTATCCAGGACATTTTTGTTTCTAACATTAATTTGGAAAGTTGTTTCTTTATTTAGTCTATGTCCTAAATATTTCACTTCCTGTTCAACAAATTGTAACTTAAAAAATTTAAAAACTTAATGCTTTCATGTCGCACAGCTTCTTCACTTTTCCCTGCCAGGAGTAGGTCATCTACATATTGGACAAGGGTAACCCCCTCACCTAATTCATATCTTTGTAAAATTTGTTCTAATGCTTGTCCAAACAAATTTGGGGATTCAGTGAATCCTTGGGGTAAGACCGTCCACCTCAGTTGTTGTTTTCTGTGGGTATCCGGGTCTTCCCATTCAAAGGCAAAATAGTCTCTGCAATCCTCCCTCAGCGGGCATGCCCAGAAGGCATCCTTTAAACCGATTACACTATACCATTGATCCTCAGGACCCAGTTGATTCAAAAGTGTATGTGGATTTGCAACCACGGGGAACCTTGCAACTGTTCTCCTATTAATTTCTCGTAAATCATGTACTAACCTATACTTCCCATCTGTCTTTTTCACAGGCAAAATAGGGGTATTAAATGAAGACATGCAAGATTCCAGTAACCCTTGTTCGATTAGCCTCTGAATTTCAGGTTTTAACCCCTTTTTCCCTTCCTCAGGTATCGGGTATTGTTTGATTCTGACTGGCACTTCTGGATTTTGTATAGTTACTGTAAAGGGCTCAATATCTAGTTTCCCCGCGGTGTCTGGAGTGTACCATACCTCAGGGTTTATTTTCTTCTCATCCACGGTTCGCAAAGTACACAGTCTAATTTTAAGTTTATCCTCCATTGCGTCTAAACTAATTCCTAATTCAATCATTAGGTCCCAGCCTAATAAATTATAGTCGGCCTCAGGTACCAACAGTAAGGACCCCACCCTTAATTTAGAGTTCGCTTCAAATAATACATCCTTAATTACAGGCACTCCAAACGGCTCCCCTTTAGCTCCAATAACCTGTACCCTCTCCAGGGATATTTTGCATCCCTGGGGTAAATTTTGAACAGTTGATCTCTCTGCTCCTGAGTCTACCAGGAATTCAATTTCTTGTTGCTGAGGGCCCACTTTTAGTTTTATCAAGGGCTCTGTCCTCTCTCGGGTCCCCAGAAAATAAAGCCCCTGACACCCCTAATCCTCTTTAAACATTCTCTCATCCGTGATTCTCTTTCTACACTCTCTCCGAATATGTCCCCTTTTCCCACAATAAAAGCACGTCACCGCTTCCTTCCTTCTCTCCCCTAGAGGTCCTCTGACTCCAGTCTCCTGACGCTTAGCCTCAGGTTTTCCCCGAGGGTTAGCTGCTCTTTGTCCTTCCCTAACTGCCGCTACCATCATTCGAACCTGTCTCTCATGCGCTTCATCCTCTCGACATACAAAAAACCTTCTGGGCTTCTCTCAACAATTCATCTAACCCACGATCCTGCCAATCTTCCACTTTCTCCAATTTCTTTCTAATATCTATCCATGCTTTAGCCACGAACTGAGTTTTTAGTAGGGATTGTCCTGCTGGGATATTAGGGTCTATTCCTGAGTACAACTGAAGGTTCTTCCTTAATCGTTCTAGCCATTCAGTAGGTGTTTCATCCCTTTTTTGTTGCTCGCTAAACGCCTTGTTAATATTTTGCCCCCTGGGAACTGATTCTTTTATGCCTTGGACAATAATGGTTCTTAGGTCCTGCATGTGGCCCCTGTCTACTTCATTTTGATTATTCCAATTTGGTCTCTGGAGGGGCCATTTAATGTCTGCTGCAGGGCCTTGTTGATGCTGTTGGTCCCAAATCTTCATTCCAGCCCTTCTAATCATCCCCCTTTCTTCGACCGTAAATAATATGCTCAGAATGGCCTGCATTTCATCCCAAGTGTATATATTAGGCCCTAAGAACTGATCCACCCTTTCTGCCACCCCTAAAGGATCTTCCAATAAATTTTCCATTTCCTTCTTAAATTCCCTAACATCCCCAGAATTTAGGGGAACGGTCACATATCCCATACCAGGTTGTGGTCCTCCCATTGCGATTTCTCTTAGGGGATATAACCCCTTCTCATCTCGTCCCTTCCTTGCTTGACTCCTAGTCACTCGTCTCTGTTCATCAGAGGAACTAGAAGCGAAGTTGGAGTCATTAGAATAGCCCGGTGCCGTTGGGGGGGCCTGGGGTGCGGGCAGGGGTGGTGGTGGTATGTAAGGAGGAGGTGAGGTGGGTATTTCTTCCCTTCGTGTCTTTTTTTGTTCTTTTACTTCTCCCCTGTTTTCTTTTAAAGGATATAACTTTAACCTAGTCTCAGACTCTATCCAAAGTTGTGCATATTCACTTTCTTCTGAACAAAAAGGTTCCTTAGAATTTACATAAATGTTTAATGCCTGACAGATCCAATTTTCAAAAGATCCAAACACAGGCCAATATAGGTGGTCGCCTTGAATTTGTTTACCACCCCAGACTTCCATGCAATAATGTATCATCTTTACCTTACTCTTACCTCGCCTAGACTGATAATCATCCCAATACCTAATCATTAAGCCTAATGGACTGTCTGGCGAAACCTGAGGGAGCTTTACCTGGGGTCCCCCGCCCATGGGATCAAAGGGCTTGCTTTTCATCTGTCCCATCTTCCGGAGTGCCTTCTCACACACACACTTGCACCCCCTGGTCGTGGCCCAGTCCCTCACGGGATGTGGGAACCGCACTACTGAGGGGTCCGCACTTGCTTCGCCCTTGTTCGGACGTCTCAGCCAAGCACACTCCGGGATTCCCAACCCCAACCGGATGTTTATGCAAGATGGGGTGTGTATGCAAATACTCACGTATCCCAGCATTCCTGTCGGAGCTTCGTGCACAAAGATTACGGGGTTGACGGCTTTCTTTTGCTTGCTGTCAAATTTAGGGTTCGTCAGTAGAGGTTCCAGTGGGGCCTCACCCAAACAGGGCTGTTAATACAACGGGGCGCCTCCCCGATATGGGGGCTCGCACCGGATTACCTCTATCCGAGTCACGGCACCAAATTTGTTATAGATGAGTTCCAATAATTGACAGGAACAAGTCCAATTAGATCGAATACAATTTATTAAGCAAGCGACAGTAAGCAAAACAGCGCTGGGCGGCCGAGGAGTCTATTGCTCCACTGACAGCGCGCATCCGAGAGAAAAACGAGTACCCATTTCAAGTACAGTACATGCATTATTCATTATATTCCAAACACTGGTTATACAGGGGATTAAACCTAAGACCAATTTTGCTGTACTATTTGCCCCTATTTTTGCTTATCTTTACAACCACAAACAGAGACACTAAGGTGCCACGACAATTATAGAGAGGATTTGCAGGTATCCGTGCTGTAGAGGGGCTGTTCTCATGGTGCAGTATCTGATTTAAGATTCCCTGAATCCCCCTCCTTCAGTCTTTTAGATGAAGGCTGTTTCTGATTCGTCCTTCAGTGCATTCCAGGCCGGTCTTGCAAGGTCTGAGATGTGGATACTTATCTCTCAACCCTTGATGTGAGGAATGTGCTTTCTTTGCTTCGTTTTGCAGGGTTAATGTTTGAAATGTAGATAGACTTCTGTTCTTAGATTTATGCCGATTGGAATTAAACCCAGTTTAAAGGTATTGTATCAGCACCTTTGACTTTGTATCTTTTGACACAAATCACATCTACATGTTTCACAGTTAATACCAATTTGCAGGGGGTAGACTTTACATTCCTGCATCTGTTAGCTTGTACTTCGTTTGTCACTGCATTCTTCCTATAAACAAGATCAGGATGACTGAAGATAGGTTTAATGAACAAACAGAGCCTGTTACTCATCATACTACTACTCCAATTGGACCGCCACAAGTCCGTGGGGACGGATGAGATTCACCCGAGAGTGCTGAGGGAACTGGCGGAGGTGATAGCCGAGCCGCTTTCCATCATCTATCAGCGCTCCTTGTTGACTGGTGGGGTCCCAGAAGACTGGAGGCTTGCCAACGTGACTCCCATCTACAAGAAGGGTTTTTAAGGAGGGTGCGGGGAACTACGGGCCTGCTAGCCTGACCTCGGTGCCAGGGAAGGTTATGGAGCAGATTGTCTTGAGGGAGATCACGCGGCACGTGCGGGACAACCGGGGGGTCAGGCCTAACCAGCATGAGTTCACGAAGGGCAGGTCCTGCTTGACCAACCCGATCTCCTTCTATGATCTAGTGACCCGTCTGGTGGACGAGGGAAAGGCTGTTGATGTAGTCTACCTAGACTTCAGCGAGGCCTTTGACACTGTCTCCCACAGTATTCTCCTGCAGAAGCTGGCAGCCCGTGGCTTGGACGGGTACGCTCTTGGCTGGGTAAGGAACTGGCTGGAGGGCCGGGCCCAGAGAGTGGTGGTGAATGGACTTACATCCGGCTGGCGACCGGTCACAAGCGGTGTTCCCCAGGGGTCGGTGCTGGGACCTGTCCTCTTCCATCTCTTTACCGATGACCCGGACGAGGGCATTGAGTGCACCCTCAGTAAGTTTGCAGATGACACCAAGTTGGCTGGAAGCGTCGATCTGCCTGGGGGTAGCGAGGCCCTACAGAGGGATCTGGACAGGCCGGATAGCTGGGCTGAAGCCAACGGGATGAGGTTCAACAAGACCAAATGCCGGGTCCTGCACTTTGGCCACAACAACCCCAGGCAACGCTACAGGCTTGGGGCAGAGCGGCTGGAAGACCGTGTAGAGGAAATGGACCCGGGGGTATTGATTGATGCTCGGCTGAACGTGAGCCAGCAGCGCGCCCAGGTGGCCAAGAAGGCCAATGGCATCCTGGCTTGCATCAGAAACAGTCTTGCCAGCAGGAACAGGGAAGGAATTGTCCCCCCCGTACTCAGCACTGGTGAGGCCGCACCTCGAGCACCGTGTCCAGTTTTGGGCCCCTCACTGCAAGAAAGACACTGAGGCCCTGGAGCGCGTTCAAAGAAGGGCAACAAAGCTGGCGAGGGGTCTGGAGCACAGGCCTTATGAGGAGCGGCTGAAGGAGCTGGGATTGTTCAGTCTGGAGAAGAGGAGGCTCAGGGGAGACCTTTATTGCTCTCTCTAACTACCTGAAGGGAGGTTGTAGTGAGCTGGGGGTCGGCCGCTTCTCTCGTGTAACCAGAGCTAGGACTAGAGGGAACGGCTTCAAGCTGCGCCAGGGGAGGTTCAGGCCGGACGTTAGGAAATACTGCTTCTCTGAAAGAGTGGTCAGGCACTGGAATAGGCTGGCTGCCCAGGGAGGCGGCGGAGTCACCGACCCCGGAGGAGTTCAAGGAACGTTTGGACGTTGCTTTGAGGGACATGGTTTAGTGAGAACTATTGGTGATGGGTGGATGGTTGGGCTGGGTGATCCTGGGGGGTCTTTTCCAACCCTGGTGATTCTACGATGCTATGATTATCTTTGGGAGACGGAGACCCCCTCGTTTTAACTTGCAGAACCGTTTCCATCAGTAAGGCACTCGAGACAGAGATGATATCCCCATGCTCCATCTTTATTGTGCAAACGCTGCTCAGAGCTTTGTATTACCCTCCATAGACACCCACCAAAAACAACTATACGTCAACGGTGGCTAGACTGACGGGCAACCTGTGAAATCTCTTCGGTGGCGATCCGTACGCTCGCAGCAACTCCTGCGGGGCAAACATCTTAGCCGGGAGGCTGGCCCAACTGACGGCCACCCAGAATACAGAGACGCGCGCGGTAGTCTGAAGGGCCTGAGGGTGAGTTTCTCACAGCCATCCGGAATCCATTGGTCGGGCCCAGGATAGCAGCACGCTTCTCGCCAGCAATCATCAAACGCCCAAGAAGCTGGAGAAGGAAATAGCGTTACGGAACGTAGCATGCCGCAACGCAAAGAAGAGCGGAGAGGGCAGGACGCGAAGGAAGGCGAGCAGAGAACCGTCCACAGAATGCGGTTAGCTCGTTCTTCGCAGTTCAAACGCTGCTCTTCAAATTACTGCCTGTCTGCAACAGACACATTCCAAGCAAAGCTGCAAAGACCGATTACGCATCATGGGGGGAGGGGCAGCTACGGGACTTACCATCTCTTTTCTTTTTCTTTTTTTTACCCCACTTCCCCCGCCCCCCACTCCCCGCTCTGAGCTAGACAGTAACGGACGACTACAAATCAGGCACAGAAGCCAGACTGGTCTCAGGGTTCCAGCCCCCCCATTACATCTTCGGGCGACGTTACGTCTTTCTGGCAGAAGAGAAAAACTCGATGTTCGCTTTGTGAGCCCTCGCAAAAGCCAACCAACTTGACTTCTATAGCTGAAAATGAAACAACCCGTACCCCTCAGCCAGCTTTCCCTTTCCTCACCTCCGACCTGCTCAAAACCCCATGCCCTCTTCTCCGTATTACAGCAAGTACCGCCGTCCAGAAACCGTGAAAACAGGCATCAGGCCGCACTTCAGAACGGCACTGCATTTTGCACTACTGTCATGGTTTTATGATTTTTGGTATTGGTATTCCACATCATTACAACATGTAGTGCATTAAGAGTTAAAGAGTTAATACTCCAACTCCATAGATCACTGATATTTCCGGGTATACCTGTCTCAGAAGAGAAGAACTACATTCCCCAGAAGACTTTGCGATGCTTTGCATTTTTACATATTTTCCGCTCAGAGGGAAAAGATAAAAACCCTCTGCGGTCACAGGACACTCTCTTTCCTTCGGGATCGACTCAGCAGTGGGTGCTCGCTGCCGTATCGCCTTCAGCGTTAGCGTAAGGCCTTCGGTTTATCGGACACTCTCTCTTGCTCATTTTATTTGATTTATTAGCTTCAATTCCAATTATATTGTATTATATTGTGTTATTTTGCTTTCTGATATCTTATTGAGTAAATTAGCTTTCCTCCTCAGATCGTTGCCGCTGTTTTGTTTCTAGGCCCATCTCCCTTTTTTCCTTTTCCCTTTTCCCCCTTCCCCTTTCCTGGGGCGTGGGTCTGTGGGTCCCCCACACCAATCGTCACGGAACCGGGCCGATCCAGCCCGGTAAACCGTTGACAACTACAAGTACGTACCCAGAAACGAGCATCGCTTTCTACCGCTACCCTTAGTCAAAATGCTCGGCTCCGTTAACAAGCTAGAGGCAAAAGGTTACGGCGTCGGGAAACCCCAAGTAGCCTACTGGGCCTCTTTGCAACATCAGGAGGGAAAGAGGCGACAGGACAGAGCCTACTAAATTACATACCGCTCACAGGTACCGCTTAGTGTACGGAAAGCTTCCAAGGTACTTACCGGCCCGCCAGAATCTTCCGCTTCGGGTGACCTGACAACGGCCTTCTCGGGAGCGGCTAGGAAAAAGCGTAGGAGCTTGGTGGAAAGCAAGGCAGTGGAGGAAGAGTACATGGTTAAAACGGGATTGGCTTCGGAGAAAGCCAATAGCTTAAGCAAATGGCTACGCCCCACCGAACTCGTACAGAAGCAGATTATCGGGTACCCCAAACGCAAGACAAGACGGCGATTCTTCCTCAGCGATCTCTGAATTGGCCAAGTCCTCTCCCTTCTATACGCAACGCACCTTTTCACAGGCTCCTGCTGCTGCTACGAGCACAGAGCGATTCTAAACCAAACCAAAAGCACCTCCATTTGTGCTTATGTCGCTCTCTTATTTAGACCCTGCATAAATACTCAAGCGGCAAACGGTTGCTCACCATCCTTCAGTTACGGCCAAATATCGCCTTCCTATCCTACTTTGGACCTAGGCATTTTCAAAGAGCCTGGGGTTGGAACGGGTCCGGAGGAGGGCCGCTAAAATGATCGGAGGGCTGGAGCACCTCTCCTGTGAGGAAAGGTGGAGGGAACTGGGCTTGTTTAGCTTGGGGAAGAGAAGGCTCCGGGGAGACCTCATTGTGGCCTTGAAGGGAGCGTATAAACAGGAAGGGGAACGATTGCTTACACGGGTTGACAGTGATAGGACAAGGGGGAACGGTTTTAAACTAAGACAGGGGAGATTTAGGTTAGATATCGGGAGGAAGCTTTTCACACAGAGGCTGGCGACGCACTGGAACAGGTTGCCCAGAGAGGTTGGGGATGCCCCATCCCTGGAGGCATTCAAGGCAAGGCTGGATGTGGCTCTGGGCCCGCCTCTACACACGCGCACACACCACACGGTGGCGCTGGGAAGCCAGGCGAGCCAGACGGCACCGGCAACCCAGTATGCGCCGCGGCAGCCCCGTGGCACCGAAGGAGCGCGGGGTTCTAGCGGAGGCGCTGCAGTAAGCGAGCGTCACCAGCCAGGAAGGCCCGTCCGTCCGTCCGTCCACTCGTCCACTCGTCCACTCGCCCCGCCGCACTCGCCGGCGCCGCAACGGGCCCTCGTTCCGGAGGGCCTGCGAGCGCGCTAGGGTGGGGGAGGGGTGGGAAGGGAGGAAGGGAAGGGAAGGGAAGGGGAAGAATCGCACAACGCAGAGCAAAGCCGCGGCTACCTCCTCGTCCGCAACGGCTCCTCCTCACGGATAACGTTGGCGGAGAACTCCTGGCGGGCGACTTTTCCGAAGAGAGCGGCGCCACCGCGACAGGCGGCCGGAGACCCAACCATCCCGCCGGCCATGACGGCCCCCGCTCGCTACAACACTCCCTCCGCCCCGAACCTCCCCCATTCGGCGCGGCCCTCGGCGGCGCTCATTGGGCCGACGGAGCGCCGCCGCCGATCGTTCCCGCGCCTCGGTTGGCCGTCTCGCCTGCCCTGCCCTGCCCTGCCCTGCCCTGCCTTCGCCTCCCCTTTACGCTTGTCCCCGCCCCGTTGGCGGCTCCGCTCCCGTCGTCCCGGTGGTTTTCGGGGCTCAGGGAATTCGCGCGCGCCTCCGGGCGCGCAGGGGGCGACCTGAGGGGGGGGGTGGGCGGGCGGGCGGGCGAGCGCCTCCGCGAACGGAATCTGCGCCCTCTAGTGCTGCGCCCCTGCGGCGGGGAAACGAGGCCCGCTGAAAGGGCCCCCCAAGTATTTCGGATCGCTCTTATCGGCCCCTCGGCAAACGCGCTGCGCGCTTTTTCTTGGTACTGCCGATCCCTCCAGTCATGCGACCGCCTATTGGCGGGGCAGGCCAGGAGTTTGCCATCTTTGGAAGGGACGGGCAACTCGGGACGAGTACGAGGATGTTGCTAGGATATGCAGAGAGAAAATTAGAAAGGCAAAAGCCCAGCAAGATCTTCATGCGGCCGCCACTGTTCAAGACGATTAAAACAACGATTTTACAAAGATACTAACAGCAAGGCGAGGGCCAAGGAGAATCCTCCTCCGTTATTCGATGCGCTGAGGAACATCGCCACCGAGGAGGAGGAGGAGGAATAGGCTGACGTTCTCAATGCCGCCTTTACTTCTGTCTTTGACAGTCAGACCAGCTGTCCTCAGGGTACGCAGCCCCCTGAGCGGCAAGACGGGGCCGGGGAGCAGAATAAACGCCGCACGGTTCAGGAGGAAGCGCTTAGCGACCTGCTACTCCTCCTAGACTGTCACAAGGCCGTGGGGCCGGATGGGATCCGCCCGAGGGTCCTGAGGGAGCTGGCAGAAGCGATCGCCAAGCCGCTTTCCCTCAGTTATCCATCAGCAGTCCTGGTCAACCCTTTATTTGGAAGCTGGGGGCAGATGGCAAGGCCTCAGACACACAGCACATCCTATATTATTACATAGAGGCACCTGGGGAACCGAGGTAGGTCGGGATGGGGGTTGCCCGCGTTGCCGAGCTGGGACCTGCTGCCATTCCTCCTTGCCTCTCAAGTTGGCTCTCTCTGCTCGACTACGGCAAGGGAGAGGGTCCACTACGGTTTAGGGGGTGCAATCTCCGTGTCTTTCTCGCAGAGAGTCAGTCCACCAGTCGATCTCGCGCTCGCACTCTCTGACGGTCCTCAGTCGCTCTACCTCCTCCCTAAGCTCCACCACCAGGCTGAGCAGCTCGTCCGCCGGCTCGCACTTCACACAGGGGGCATCCTTCCCATCCTCCCCTGGCAGCAGCGGGCTCAGGCACTCCCTGCAGCCAGAGACCTGTGTTGAAGAATTCCTGCAACAACAACAAGGCGGACGTGAGCTGCTTCAGCTGAGCAACCCAAGCTGCCAAGACGTCTATGGGAAACTTCCGTGATTATGTTGTTCAGCCTGCCTTCAGCGAAGAGGGCCTCACAGGATTGCTGAGAATTGTAACTACAGGTATCTTTAGAATAAGCTGTCCTTGGTAGTCTATTCTGTTTAGCTAGCAGGTGTTCTTCCCTTTGGGCTCTGTGTTATGCACTGGCCACGCTGATACGGTGCTCAAAGGAAACTACGCCGTGTGAACCTTGAGAAAAGTAAAAGCAGGAGGTGATCGGTGGCGAGTGGGAGAGGTAAAGTGCACTTTGAAGCAGGGGACGCCCTGCCAGCGCTGCCTTTCACATCCGCTGCCGACGCTTTCCTGCCTGGGTTTTTTAGGATTAGGATGATATCAAAAGTTACCTCCTCCAAGATGTGTTTCTCACTGCTGTTAATCGTTGGGAGTTGTTTAAGGTTGTTTTTCTTCAAGGCTCTCAGCCAATGATTGTGTGCTATTCTCTGTACGCTCCTGTCGAAAACACTAGAAGAATAAGGCTGTCCGGGTAATAAATGGAGCATGATTCAACCACGTTGGTGTATGTCGTGCTTCTGGCCGTTTGCTCCGACGACAGACCTGAATCGCCACATCTCTGCGCAGGCCCTCTGTGTCTGGGTCGCCACAGTCTTCTTGGGGGAAGCCCGCTGTCCGGTAGAGACCCTGTTTGAACCTGTGGTCTCAAGGTCTGTCAGTAGGAGAGCTGGTCTCCTGAGCAGAGACAAAAGCACTCGGGTGTCCTGCCGCAAGACCCACCTCCTCCCACACCTGCTGCTGCAGTACTGTATGGGCAGTGTGGGCTGTGCTCTCGCTCGGACTTCCCTCCCTGTTGTCAGTGGACAGTAACACCTTTTTCTCACCCGAGGGCTGCTTGTAGCCTCACAGCAAAGGGTCAAGGTCAAGCTCAAGAGATAGGCGTGGGTAGCGCCAGCTCCACCCCCGCTGGCTCAGCAGCCCGCCCACAAGCTGCCAGCCCCCCCCCAACCCCCGGCACCCGCACCCGCACCGGCACCGGCACCGTGCTTTTGCTGGCTTCCAAAAAGCCCAAATAAGAGCTTTTTGGTCGACCTTATTTGCTTTAGGTCCCTTACCCAGTGCAGTCTTACCTGCCCCGAAGCTGGTCTCCTCAGCAATGACCCTCACACTCGTTAGGAGGGTGTTGAAACTATACCGCGATTGTGCCAGCTCCACCCCTGCTGGCTCAGCAGCCCGCCCTGAAGGAGTACCTCAGGGTACTCCACTCTCTGACCTGGTGGTCTCGGCTGCGGAGCACACAAACCCTCTCCCCCCCCCCCCCCACCACGATTGAGGAGGACGCAGTCGGAGACCTACTACTCCAATTGGACCGCCACAAGTCTGTGGGGCCGGATGAGATTCACCCGAGAGTGCTGAGGGCACTGGCGGAGGTGATAGCCGAGCCGCTTTCCATCATCTATCAGCGCTCCTTGTTGACTGGTGGGGTCCCAGAAGACTGGAGGCTTGCCAACGTGACTCCCATCTACAAGAAGGGTTTTTAAGGAGGGTGCGGGGAACTACGGGCCTGCTAGCCTGACCTCGGTGCCAGGGAAGGTTATGGAGCAGATTGTCTTGAGGGAGATCACGCGGCACGTGCGGGACAACCGGGGGGTCAGGCCTAACCAGCACGAGTTCACGAAGGGCAGGTCCTGCTTGACCAACCCGATCTCCTTCTATGATCTAGTGACCCGTCTGATGGACGAGGGAAAGGCTGTTGATGTAGTCTACCTAGACTTCAGCGAGGCCTTTGACACTGTCTCCCACAGTATTCTCCTGCAGAAGCTGGCAGCCCGTGGCTTGGACGGGTACGCTCTTGGCTGGGTAAGGAACTGGCTGGAGGGCCGGGCCCAGAGAGTGGTGGTGAATGGACTTACATCCGGCTGGCGACCGGTCACAAGCGGTGTTCCCCAGGGGTCGGTGCTGGGACCTGTCCTCTTCCATATCTTTACCGATGACCCGGACGAGGGCATTGAGTGCACCCTCAGTAAGTTTGCAGATGACACCAAGTTGGCTGGAAGCGTCGATCTGCCTGGGGGTAGCGAGGCCCTACAGAGGGATCTGGACAGGCCGGATAGCTGGGCTGAAGCCAACGGGATGAGGTTCAACAAGACCAAATGCCGGGTCCTGCACTTTGGCCACAACAACCCCAGGCAACGCTACAGGCTTGGGGCAGAGCGGCTGGAAGACCGTGTAGAGGAAATGGACCCGGGGGTATTGATTGATGCTCGGCTGAACGTGAGCCAGCAGCGCGCCCAGGTGGCCAAGAAGGCCAATGGCATCCTGGCTTGCATCAGAAACAGTCTTGCCAGCAGGAACAGGGAAGGAATTGTCCCCCCCGTACTCAGCACTGGTGAGGCCGCACCTCGAGCACCGTGTCCAGTTTTGGGCCCCTCACTGCAAGAAAGACACTGAGGCCCTGGAGCGCGTTCAAAGAAGGGCAACAAAGCTGGCGAGGGGTCTGGAGCACAGGCCTTATGAGGAGCGGCTGAAGGAGCTGGGATTGTTCAGTCTGGAGAAGAGGAGGCTCAGGGGAGACCTTTATTGCTCTCTCTAACTACCTGAAGGGAGGTTGTAGTGAGCTGGGGGTCGGCCGCTTCTCTCGTGTAACCAGAGCTAGGACTAGAGGGAACGGCTTCAAGCTGCGCCAGGGGAGGTTCAGGCCGGACGTTAGGAAATACTGCTTCTCTGAAAGAGTGGTCAGGCACTGGAATAGGCTGGCTGCCCAGGGAGGCGGCGGAGTCACCGACCCCGGAGGAGTTCAAGGAACGTTTGGACGTTGCTTTGAGGGACATGGTTTAGTGAGAACTATTGGTGATGGGTGGATGGTTGGGCTGGGTGATCCTGGGGGGTCTTTTCCAACCCTGGTGATTCTACGATGCTATGATTATCTTTGGGAGACGGAGACCCCCTCGTTTTAACTTGCAGAACCGTTTCCATCAGTAAGGCACTCGAGACAGAGATGATATCCCCATGCTCCATCTTTATTGTGCAAACGCTGCTCAGAGCTTTGTATTACCCTCCATAGACACCCACCAAAAACAACTATACGTCAACGGTGGCTAGACTGACGGGCAACCTGTGAAATCTCTTCGGTGGCGATCCGTACGCTCGCAGCAACTCCTGCGGGGCAAACATCTTAGCCAGGAGGCTGGCCCAACTGACGGCCACCCAGAATACAGAGACGCGCGCGGTAGTCTGAAGGGCCTGAGGGTGAGTTTCTCACAGCCATCCGGAATCCATCGGTCGGGCCCAGGTTAGCAGCACGCTTCTCGCCAGCAATCATCAAACGCCCAAGAAGCTGGAGAAGGAAATAGCGTTACGGAACGTAGCATGCCGCAACGCAAAGAAGAGCGGAGAGGGCAGGACGCGAAGGAAGGCGAGCAGAGAACCGTCCACAGAATGCGGTTAGCTCGTTCTTCGCAGTTCAAACGCTGCTCTTCAAATTACTGCCTGTCTGCAACAGACACATTCCAAGCAAAGCTGCAAAGACCGATTACGCATCATGGGGGGAGGGGCAGCTACGGGACTTACCATCTCTTTTCTTTTTCTTTTTTTTACCCCACTTCCCCCGCCCCCCACTCCCCGCTCTGAGCTAGACAGTAACGGACGACTACAAATCAGGCACAGAAGCCAGACTGGTCTCAGGGTTCCAGCCCCCCCATTACATCTTCGGGCGACGTTACGTCTTTCTGGCAGAAGAGAAAAACTCGATGTTCGCTTTGTGAGCCCTCGCAAAAGCCAACCAACTTGACTTCTATAGCTGAAAATGAAACAACCCGTACCCCTCAGCCAGCTTTCCCTTTCCTCACCTCCGACCTGCTCAAAACCCCATGCCCTCTTCTCCGTATTACAGCAAGTACCGCCGTCCAGAAACCGTGAAAACAGGCATCAGGCCGCACTTCAGAACGGCACTGCATTTTGCACTACTGTCATGGTTTTATGATTTTTGGTATTGGTATTCCACATCATTACAACATGTAGCGCATTAAGAGTTAAAGAGTTAATACTCCAACTCCATAGATCACTGATATTTCCGGGTATACCTGTCTCAGAAGAGAAGAACTACATTCCCCAGAAGACTTTGCGATGCTTTGCATTTTTACATATTTTCCGCTCAGAGGGAAAAGATAAAAACCCTCTGCGGTCACAGGACACTCTCTTTCCTTCGGGATCGACTCAGCAGTGGGTGCTCGCTGCCGTATCGCCTTCAGCGTTAGCGTAAGGCCTTCGGTTTATCGGACACTCTCTCTTGCTCATTTTATTTGATTTATTAGCTTCAATTCCAATTATATTGTATTATATTGTGTTATTTTGCTTTCTGATATCTTATTGAGTAAATTAGCTTTCCTCCTCAGATCGTTGCCGCTGTTTTGTTTCTAGGCCCATCTCCCTTTTTTCCTTTTCCCTTTTCCCCCTTCCCCTTTCCTGGGGCGTGGGTCTGTGGGTCCCCCACACCAATCGTCACGGAACCGGGCCGATCCAGCCCGGTAAACCGTTGACAACTACAAGTACGTACCCAGAAACGAGCATCGCTTTCTACCGCTACCCTTAGTCAAAATGCTCGGCTCCGTTAACAAGCTAGAGGCAAAAGGTTACGGCGTCGGGAAACCCCAAGTAGCCTACTGGGCCTCTTTGCAACATCAGGAGGGAAAGAGGCGACAGGACAGAGCCTACTAAATTACATACCGCTCACAGGTACCGCTTAGTGTACGGAAAGCTTCCAAGGTACTTACCGGCCCGCCAGAATCTTCCGCTTCGGATGACCTGACAACGGCCTTCTCGGGAGCGGCTAGGAAAAAGCGTAGGAGCTTGGTGGAAAGCAAGGCAGTGGAGGAAGAGTACATGGTTAAAACGGGATTGGCTTCGGAGAAAGCCAATAGCTTAAGCAAATGGCTACGCCCCACCGAACTCGTACAGAAGCAGATTATCGGGTACCCCAAACGCAAGACAAGACGGCGATTCTTCCTCAGCGATCTCTGAATTGGCCAAGTCCTCTCCCTTCTATACGCAACGCACCTTTTCACAGGCTCCTGCTGCTGCTACGAGCACAGAGCGATTCTAAACCAAACCAAAAGCACCTCCATTTGTGCTTATGTCGCTCTCTTATTTAGACCCTGCATAAATACTCAAGCGGCAAACGGTTGCTCACCATCCTTCAGTTACGGCCAAATATCGCCTTCCTATCCTACTTTGGACCTAGGCATTTTCAAAGAGCCTGGGGTTGGAACGGGTCCGGAGGAGGGCCGCTAAAATGATCGGAGGGCTGGAGCACCTCTCCTGTGAGGAAAGGTGGAGGGAACTGGGCTTGTTTAGCTTGGGGAAGAGAAGGCTCCGGGGAGACCTCATTGTGGCCTTGAAGGGAGCGTATAAACAGGAAGGGGAACGATTGCTTACACGGGTTGACAGTGATAGGACAAGGGGGAACGGTTTTAAACTAAGACAGGGGAGATTTAGGTTAGATATCGGGAGGAAGCTTTTCACACAGAGGCTGGCGACGCACTGGAACAGGTTGCCCAGAGAGGTTGGGGATGCCCCATCCCTGGAGGCATTCAAGGCAAGGCTGGATGTGGCTCTGGGCCCGCCTCTACACACGCGCACACACCACACGGTGGCGCTGGGAAGCCAGGCGAGCCAGACGGCACCGGCAACCCAGTATGCGCCGCGGCAGCCCCGTGGCACCGAAGGAGCGCGGGGTTCTAGCGGAGGCGCTGCAGTAAGCGAGCGTCACCAGCCAGGAAGGCCCGTCCGTCCGTCCGTCCACTCGTCCACTCGTCCACTCGCCCCGCCGCACTCGCCGGCGCCGCAACGGGCCCTCGTTCCGGAGGGCCTGCGAGCGCGCTAGGGTGGGGGAGGGGTGGGAAGGGAGGAAGGGAAGGGAAGGGAAGGGGAAGAATCGCACAACGCAGAGCAAAGCCGCGGCTACCTCCTCGTCCGCAACGGCTCCTCCTCACGGATAACGTTGGCGGAGAACTCCTGGCGGGCGACTTTTCCGAAGAGAGCGGCGCCACCGCGACAGGCGGCCGGAGACCCAACCATCCCGCCGGCCATGACGGCCCCCGCTCGCTACAACACTCCCTCCGCCCCGAACCTCCCCCATTCGGCGCGGCCCTCGGCGGCGCTCATTGGGCCGACGGAGCGCCGCCGCCGATCGTTCCCGCGCCTCGGTTGGCCGTCTCGCCTGCCCTGCCCTGCCCTGCCCTGCCCTGCCTTCGCCTCCCCTTTACGCTTGTCCCCGCCCCGTTGGCGGCTCCGCTCCCGTCGTCCCGGTGGTTTTCGGGGCTCAGGGAATTCGCGCGCGCCTCCGGGCGCGCAGGGGGCAACCTGAGGGGGGGGGTGGGAGGGGGGGCGTGGGCGGGCGGGCGGGCGAGCGCCTCCGCGAACGGAATCTGCGCCCTCTAGTGCTGTGCCCCTGCGGCGGGGAAACGAGGCCCGCTGAAAGGGCCCCCCAAGTATTTCGGATCGCTCTTATCGGCCCCTCGGCAAACGCGCTGCGCGCTTTTTCTTGGTACTGCCGATCCCTCCAGTCATGCGACCGCCTATTGGCGGGGCAGGCCAGGAGTTTGCCATCTTTGGAAGGGACGGGCAACTCGGGACGAGTACGAGGATGTTGCTAGGATATGCAGAGAGAAAATTAGAAAGGCAAAAGCCCAGCAAGATCTTCATGCGGCCGCCACTGTTCAAGACGATTAAAACAACGATTTTACAAAGATACTAACAGCAAGGCGAGGGCCAAGGAGAATCCTCCTCCGTTATTCGATGCGCTGAGGAACATCGCCACCGAGGAGGAGGAGGAGGAATAGGCTGACGTTCTCAATGCCGCCTTTACTTCTGTCTTTGACAGTCAGACCAGCTGTCCTCAGGGTACGCAGCCCCCTGAGCGGCAAGACGGGGCCGGGGAGCAGAATAAACGCCGCACGGTTCAGGAGGAAGCGCTTAGCGACCTGCTACTCCTCCTAGACTGTCACAAGGCCGTGGGGCCGGATGGGATCCGCCCGAGGGTCCTGAGGGAGCTGGCAGAAGCGATCGCCAAGCCGCTTTCCCTCAGTTATCCATCAGCAGTCCTGGTCAACCCTTTATTTGGAAGCTGGGGGCAGATGGCAAGGCCTCAGACACACAGCACATCCTATATTATTACATAGAGGCACCTGGGGAACCGAGGTAGGTCGGGATGGGGGTTGCCCGCGTTGCCGAGCTGGGACCTGCTGCCGTTCCTCCTTGCCTCTCAAGTTGGCTCTCTCTGCTCGACTACGGCAAGGGAGAGGGTCCACTACGGTTTAGGGGGTGCAATCTCCGTGTCTTTCTCGCAGAGAGTCAGTCCACCAGTCGATCTCGCGCTCGCACTCTCTGACGGTCCTCAGTCGCTCTACCTCCTCCCTAAGCTCCACCACCAGGCTGAGCAGCTCGTCCGCCGGCTCGCACTTCACACAGGGGGCATCCTTCCCATCCTCCCCTGGCAGCAGCGGGCTCAGGCACTCCCTGCAGCCAGAGACCTGTGTTGAAGAATTCCTGCAACAACAACAAGGCGGACGTGAGCTGCTTCAGCTGAGCAACCCAAGCTGCCAAGACGTCTATGGGAAACTTCCGTGATTATGTTGTTCAGCCTGCCTTCAGCGAAGAGGGCCTCACAGGATTGCTGAGAATTGTAACTACAGGTATCTTTAGAATAAGCTGTCCTTGGTAGTCTATTCTGTTTAGCTAGCAGGTGTTCTTCCCTTTGGGCTCTGTGTTATGCACTGGCCACGCTGATACGGTGCTCAAAGGAAACTACGCCGTGTGAACCTTGAGAAAAGTAAAAGCAGGAGGTGATCGGTGGCGAGTGGGAGAGGTAAAGTGCACTTTGAAGCAGGGGACGCCCTGCCAGCGCTGCCTTTCACATCCGCTGCCGACGCTTTCCTGCCTGGGTTTTTTAGGATTAGGATGATATCAAAAGTTACCTCCTCCAAGATGTGTTTCTCACTGCTGTTAATCGTTGGGAGTTGTTTAAGGTTGTTTTTCTTCAAGGCTCTCAGCCAATGATTGTGTGCTATTCTCTGTACGCTCCTGTCGAAAACACTAGAAGAATAAGGCTGTCCGGGTAATAAATGGAGCATGATTCAACCACGTTGGTGTATGTCGTGCTTCTGGCCGTTTGCTCCGACGACAGACCTGAATCGCCACATCTCTGCGCAGGCCCTCTGTGTCTGGGTCGCCACAGTCTTCTTGGGGGAAGCCCGCTGTCCGGTAGAGACCCTGTTTGAACCTGTGGTCTCAAGGTCTGTCAGTAGGAGAGCTGGTCTCCTGAGCAGAGACAAAAGCACTCGGGTGTCCTGCCGCAAGACCCACCTCCTCCCACACCTGCTGCTGCAGTACTGTATGGGCAGTGTGGGCTGTGCTCTCGCTCGGACTTCCCTCCCTGTTGTCAGTGGACAGTAACACCTTTTTCTCACCCGAGGGCTGCTTGTAGCCTCACAGCAAAGGGTCAAGGTCAAGCTCAAGAGATAGGCGTGGGTAGCGCCAGCTCCACCCCCGCTGGCTCAGCAGCCCGCCCACAAGCTGCCAGCCCCCCCCCACCCCCCGGCACCCGCACCCGCACCGGCACCGGCACCGTGCTTTTGCTGGCTTCCAAAAAGCCCAAATAAGAGCTTTTTGGTCGACCTTATTTGCTTTAGGTCCCTTACCCAGTGCAGTCTTACCTGCCCCGAAGCTGGTCTCCTCAGCAATGACCCTCACACTCGTTAGGAGGGTGTTGAAACTATACCGCGATTGTGCCAGCTCCACCCCTGCTGGCTCAGCAGCCCGCCCTGAAGGAGTACCTCAGGGTACTCCACTCTCTGACCTGGTGGTCTCGGCTGCGGAGCACACAAACCCTCTCCCCCCCCCCCCCCCACCACGATTGAGGAGGACGCAGTCGGAGACCTACTACTCCAATTGGACCGCCACAAGTCTGTGGGGCCGGATGAGATTCACCCGAGAGTGCTGAGGGCACTGGCGGAGGTGATAGCCGAGCCGCTTTCCATCATCTATCAGCGCTCCTTGTTGACTGGTGGGGTCCCAGAAGACTGGAGGCTTGCCAACGTGACTCCCATCTACAAGAAGGGTTTTTAAGGAGGGTGCGGGGAACTACGGGCCTGCTAGCCTGACCTCGGTGCCAGGGAAGGTTATGGAGCAGATTGTCTTGAGGGAGATCACGCGGCACGTGCGGGACAACCGGGGGGTCAGGCCTAACCAGCACGAGTTCACGAAGGGCAGGTCCTGCTTGACCAACCCGATCTCCTTCTATGATCTAGTGACCCGTCTGATGGACGAGGGAAAGGCTGTTGATGTAGTCTACCTAGACTTCAGCGAGGCCTTTGACACTGTCTCCCACAGTATTCTCCTGCAGAAGCTGGCAGCCCGTGGCTTGGACGGGTACGCTCTTGGCTGGGTAAGGAACTGGCTGGAGGGCCGGGCCCAGAGAGTGGTGGTGAATGGACTTACATCCGGCTGGCGACCGGTCACAAGCGGTGTTCCCCAGGGGTCGGTGCTGGGACCTGTCCTCTTCCATATCTTTACCGATGACCCGGACGAGGGCATTGAGTGCACCCTCAGTAAGTTTGCAGATGACACCAAGTTGGCTGGAAGCGTCGATCTGCCTGGGGGTAGCGAGGCCCTACAGAGGGATCTGGACAGGCCGGATAGCTGGGCTGAAGCCAACGGGATGAGGTTCAACAAGACCAAATGCCGGGTCCTGCACTTTGGCCACAACAACCCCAGGCAACGCTACAGGCTTGGGGCAGAGCGGCTGGAAGACCGTGTAGAGGAAATGGACCCGGGGGTATTGATTGATGCTCGGCTGAACGTGAGCCAGCAGCGCGCCCAGGTGGCCAAGAAGGCCAATGGCATCCTGGCTTGCATCAGAAACAGTCTTGCCAGCAGGAACAGGGAAGGAATTGTCCCCCCCGTACTCAGCACTGGTGAGGCCGCACCTCGAGCACCGTGTCCAGTTTTGGGCCCCTCACTGCAAGAAAGACACTGAGGCCCTGGAGCGCGTTCAAAGAAGGGCAACAAAGCTGGCGAGGGGTCTGGAGCACAGGCCTTATGAGGAGCGGCTGAAGGAGCTGGGATTGTTCAGTCTGGAGAAGAGGAGGCTCAGGGGAGACCTTTATTGCTCTCTCTAACTACCTGAAGGGAGGTTGTAGTGAGCTGGGGGTCGGCCGCTTCTCTCGTGTAACCAGAGCTAGGACTAGAGGGAACGGCTTCAAGCTGCGCCAGGGGAGGTTCAGGCCGGACGTTAGGAAATACTGCTTCTCTGAAAGAGTGGTCAGGCACTGGAATAGGCTGGCTGCCCAGGGAGGCGGCGGAGTCACCGACCCCGGAGGAGTTCAAGGAACGTTTGGACGTTGCTTTGAGGGACATGGTTTAGTGAGAACTATTGGTGATGGGTGGATGGTTGGGCTGGGTGATCCTGGGGGGTCTTTTCCAACCCTGGTGATTCTACGATGCTATGATTATCTTTGGGAGACGGAGACCCCCTCGTTTTAACTTGCAGAACCGTTTCCATCAGTAAGGCACTCGAGACAGAGATGATATCCCCATGCTCCATCTTTATTGTGCAAACGCTGCTCAGAGCTTTGTATTACCCTCCATAGACACCCACCAAAAACAACTATACGTCAACGGTGGCTAGACTGACGGGCAACCTGTGAAATCTCTTCGGTGGCGATCCGTACGCTCGCAGCAACTCCTGCGGGGCAAACATCTTAGCCAGGAGGCTGGCCCAACTGACGGCCACCCAGAATACAGAGACGCGCGCGGTAGTCTGAAGGGCCTGAGGGTGAGTTTCTCACAGCCATCCGGAATCCATCGGTCGGGCCCAGGTTAGCAGCACGCTTCTCGCCAGCAATCATCAAACGCCCAAGAAGCTGGAGAAGGAAATAGCGTTACGGAACGTAGCATGCCGCAACGCAAAGAAGAGCGGAGAGGGCAGGACGCGAAGGAAGGCGAGCAGAGAACCGTCCACAGAATGCGGTTAGCTCGTTCTTCGCAGTTCAAACGCTGCTCTTCAAATTACTGCCTGTCTGCAACAGACACATTCCAAGCAAAGCTGCAAAGACCGATTACGCATCATGGGGGGAGGGGCAGCTACGGGACTTACCATCTCTTTTCTTTTTCTTTTTTTTACCCCACTTCCCCCGCCCCCCACTCCCCGCTCTGAGCTAGACAGTAACGGACGACTACAAATCAGGCACAGAAGCCAGACTGGTCTCAGGGTTCCAGCCCCCCCATTACATCTTCGGGCGACGTTACGTCTTTCTGGCAGAAGAGAAAAACTCGATGTTCGCTTTGTGAGCCCTCGCAAAAGCCAACCAACTTGACTTCTATAGCTGAAAATGAAACAACCCGTACCCCTCAGCCAGCTTTCCCTTTCCTCACCTCCGACCTGCTCAAAACCCCATGCCCTCTTCTCCGTATTACAGCAAGTACCGCCGTCCAGAAACCGTGAAAACAGGCATCAGGCCGCACTTCAGAACGGCACTGCATTTTGCACTACTGTCATGGTTTTATGATTTTTGGTATTGGTATTCCACATCATTACAACATGTAGTGCATTAAGAGTTAAAGAGTTAATACTCCAACTCCATAGATCACTGATATTTCCGGGTATACCTGTCTCAGAAGAGAAGAACTACATTCCCCAGAAGACTTTGCGATGCTTTGCATTTTTACATATTTTCCGCTCAGAGGGAAAAGATAAAAACCCTCTGCGGTCACAGGACACTCTCTTTCCTTCGGGATCGACTCAGCAGTGGGTGCTCGCTGCCGTATCGCCTTCAGCGTTAGCGTAAGGCCTTCGGTTTATCGGACACTCTCTCTTGCTCATTTTATTTGATTTATTAGCTTCAATTCCAATTATATTGTATTATATTGTGTTATTTTGCTTTCTGATATCTTATTGAGTAAATTAGCTTTCCTCCTCAGATCGTTGCCGCTGTTTTGTTTCTAGGCCCATCTCCCTTTTTTCCTTTTCCCTTTTCCCCCTTCCCCTTTCCTGGGGCGTGGGTCTGTGGGTCCCCCACACCAATCGTCACGGAACCGGGCCGATCCAGCCCGGTAAACCGTTGACAACTACAAGTACGTACCCAGAAACGAGCATCGCTTTCTACCGCTACCCTTAGTCAAAATGCTCGGCTCCGTTAACAAGCTAGAGGCAAAAGGTTACGGCGTCGGGAAACCCCAAGTAGCCTACTGGGCCTCTTTGCAACATCAGGAGGGAAAGAGGCGACAGGACAGAGCCTACTAAATTACATACCGCTCACAGGTACCGCTTAGTGTACGGAAAGCTTCCAAGGTACTTACCGGCCCGCCAGAATCTTCCGCTTCGGGTGACCTGACAACGGCCTTCTCGGGAGCGGCTAGGAAAAAGCGTAGGAGCTTGGTGGAAAGCAAGGCAGTGGAGGAAGAGTACATGGTTAAAACGGGATTGGCTTCGGAGAAAGCCAATAGCTTAAGCAAATGGCTACGCCCCACCGAACTCGTACAGAAGCAGATTATCGGGTACCCCAAACGCAAGACAAGACGGCGATTCTTCCTCAGCGATCTCTGAATTGGCCAAGTCCTCTCCCTTCTATACGCAACGCACCTTTTCACAGGCTCCTGCTGCTGCTACGAGCACAGAGCGATTCTAAACCAAACCAAAAGCACCTCCATTTGTGCTTATGTCGCTCTCTTATTTAGACCCTGCATAAATACTCAAGCGGCAAACGGTTGCTCACCATCCTTCAGTTACGGCCAAATATCGCCTTCCTATCCTACTTTGGACCTAGGCATTTTCAAAGAGCCTGGGGTTGGAACGGGTCCGGAGGAGGGCCGCTAAAATGATCGGAGGGCTGGAGCACCTCTCCTGTGAGGAAAGGTGGAGGGAACTGGGCTTGTTTAGCTTGGGGAAGAGAAGGCTCCGGGGAGACCTCATTGTGGCCTTGAAGGGAGCGTATAAACAGGAAGGGGAACGATTGCTTACACGGGTTGACAGTGATAGGACAAGGGGGAACGGTTTTAAACTAAGACAGGGGAGATTTAGGTTAGATATCGGGAGGAAGCTTTTCACACAGAGGCTGGCGACGCACTGGAACAGGTTGCCCAGAGAGGTTGGGGATGCCCCATCCCTGGAGGCATTCAAGGCAAGGCTGGATGTGGCTCTGGGCCCGCCTCTACACACGCGCACACACCACACGGTGGCGCTGGGAAGCCAGGCGAGCCAGACGGCACCGGCAACCCAGTATGCGCCGCGGCAGCCCCGTGGCACCGAAGGAGCGCGGGGTTCTAGCGGAGGCGCTGCAGTAAGCGAGCGTCACCAGCCAGGAAGGCCCGTCCGTCCGTCCGTCCACTCGTCCACTCGTCCACTCGCCCCGCCGCACTCGCCGGCGCCGCAACGGGCCCTCGTTCCGGAGGGCCTGCGAGCGCGCTAGGGTGGGGGAGGGGTGGGAAGGGAGGAAGGGAAGGGAAGGGAAGGGAAGGGAAGGGGAAGAATCGCACAACGCAGAGCAAAGCCGCGGCTACCTCCTCGTCCGCAACGGCTCCTCCTCACGGATAACGTTGGCGGAGAACTCCTGGCGGGCGACTTTTCCGAAGAGAGCGGCGCCACCGCGACAGGCGGCCGGAGACCCAACCATCCCGCCGGCCATGACGGCCCCCGCTCGCTACAACACTCCCTCCGCCCCGAACCTCCCCCATTCGGCGCGGCCCTCGGCGGCGCTCATTGGGCCGACGGAGCGCCGCCGCCGATCGTTCCCGCGCCTCGGTTGGCCGTCTCGCCTGCCCTGCCCTGCCCTGCCCTGCCCTGCCTTCGCCTCCCCTTTACGCTTGTCCCCGCCCCGTTGGCGGCTCCGCTCCCGTCGTCCCGGTGGTTTTCGGGGCTCAGGGAATTCGCGCGCGCCTCCGGGCGCGCAGGGGGCAACCTGAGGGGGGGGGTGGGAGGGGGGGCGTGGGCGGGCGGGCGGGCGAGCGCCTCCGCGAACGGAATCTGCGCCCTCTAGTGCTGTGCCCCTGCGGCGGGGAAACGAGGCCCGCTGAAAGGGCCCCCCAAGTATTTCGGATCGCTCTTATCGGCCCCTCGGCAAACGCGCTGCGCGCTTTTTCTTGGTACTGCCGATCCCTCCAGTCATGCGACCGCCTATTGGCGGGGCAGGCCAGGAGTTTGCCATCTTTGGAAGGGACGGGCAACTCGGGACGAGTACGAGGATGTTGCTAGGATATGCAGAGAGAAAATTAGAAAGGCAAAAGCCCAGCAAGATCTTCATGCGGCCGCCACTGTTCAAGACGATTAAAACAACGATTTTACAAAGATACTAACAGCAAGGCGAGGGCCAAGGAGAATCCTCCTCCGTTATTCGATGCGCTGAGGAACATCGCCACCGAGGAGGAGGAGGAGGAATAGGCTGACGTTCTCAATGCCGCCTTTACTTCTGTCTTTGACAGTCAGACCAGCTGTCCTCAGGGTACGCAGCCCCCTGAGCGGCAAGACGGGGCCGGGGAGCAGAATAAACGCCGCACGGTTCAGGAGGAAGCGCTTAGCGACCTGCTACTCCTCCTAGACTGTCACAAGGCCGTGGGGCCGGATGGGATCCGCCCGAGGGTCCTGAGGGAGCTGGCAGAAGCGATCGCCAAGCCGCTTTCCCTCAGTTATCCATCAGCAGTCCTGGTCAACCCTTTATTTGGAAGCTGGGGGCAGATGGCAAGGCCTCAGACACACAGCACATCCTATATTATTACATAGAGGCACCTGGGGAACCGAGGTAGGTCGGGATGGGGGTTGCCCGCGTTGCCGAGCTGGGACCTGCTGCCGTTCCTCCTTGCCTCTCAAGTTGGCTCTCTCTGCTCGACTACGGCAAGGGAGAGGGTCCACTACGGTTTAGGGGGTGCAATCTCCGTGTCTTTCTCGCAGAGAGTCAGTCCACCAGTCGATCTCGCGCTCGCACTCTCTGACGGTCCTCAGTCGCTCTACCTCCTCCCTAAGCTCCACCACCAGGCTGAGCAGCTCGTCCGCCGGCTCGCACTTCACACAGGGGGCATCCTTCCCATCCTCCCCTGGCAGCAGCGGGCTCAGGCACTCCCTGCAGCCAGAGACCTGTGTTGAAGAATTCCTGCAACAACAACAAGGCGGACGTGAGCTGCTTCAGCTGAGCAACCCAAGCTGCCAAGACGTCTATGGGAAACTTCCGTGATTATGTTGTTCAGCCTGCCTTCAGCGAAGAGGGCCTCACAGGATTGCTGAGAATTGTAACTACAGGTATCTTTAGAATAAGCTGTCCTTGGTAGTCTATTCTGTTTAGCTAGCAGGTGTTCTTCCCTTTGGGCTCTGTGTTATGCACTGGCCACGCTGATACGGTGCTCAAAGGAAACTACGCCGTGTGAACCTTGAGAAAAGTAAAAGCAGGAGGTGATCGGTGGCGAGTGGGAGAGGTAAAGTGCACTTTGAAGCAGGGGACGCCCTGCCAGCGCTGCCTTTCACATCCGCTGCCGACGCTTTCCTGCCTGGGTTTTTTAGGATTAGGATGATATCAAAAGTTACCTCCTCCAAGATGTGTTTCTCACTGCTGTTAATCGTTGGGAGTTGTTTAAGGTTGTTTTTCTTCAAGGCTCTCAGCCAATGATTGTGTGCTATTCTCTGTACGCTCCTGTCGAAAACACTAGAAGAATAAGGCTGTCCGGGTAATAAATGGAGCATGATTCAACCACGTTGGTGTATGTCGTGCTTCTGGCCGTTTGCTCCGACGACAGACCTGAATCGCCACATCTCTGCGCAGGCCCTCTGTGTCTGGGTCGCCACAGTCTTCTTGGGGGAAGCCCGCTGTCCGGTAGAGACCCTGTTTGAACCTGTGGTCTCAAGGTCTGTCAGTAGGAGAGCTGGTCTCCTGAGCAGAGACAAAAGCACTCGGGTGTCCTGCCGCAAGACCCACCTCCTCCCACACCTGCTGCTGCAGTACTGTATGGGCAGTGTGGGCTGTGCTCTCGCTCGGACTTCCCTCCCTGTTGTCAGTGGACAGTAACACCTTTTTCTCACCCGAGGGCTGCTTGTAGCCTCACAGCAAAGGGTCAAGGTCAAGCTCAAGAGATAGGCGTGGGTAGCGCCAGCTCCACCCCCGCTGGCTCAGCAGCCCGCCCACAAGCTGCCAGCCCCCCCCCAACCCCCGGCACCCGCACCCGCACCGGCACCGGCACCGTGCTTTTGCTGGCTTCCAAAAAGCCCAAATAAGAGCTTTTTGGTCGACCTTATTTGCTTTAGGTCCCTTACCCAGTGCAGTCTTACCTGCCCCGAAGCTGGTCTCCTCAGCAATGACCCTCACACTCGTTAGGAGGGTGTTGAAACTATACCGCGATTGTGCCAGCTCCACCCCTGCTGGCTCAGCAGCCCGCCCTGAAGGAGTACCTCAGGGTACTCCACTCTCTGACCTGGTGGTCTCGGCTGCGGAGCACACAAACCCTCTCCCCCCCCCCCCCCACCACGATTGAGGAGGACGCAGTCGGAGACCTACTACTCCAATTGGACCGCCACAAGTCTGTGGGGCCGGATGAGATTCACCCGAGAGTGCTGAGGGCACTGGCGGAGGTGATAGCCGAGCCGCTTTCCATCATCTATCAGCGCTCCTTGTTGACTGGTGGGGTCCCAGAAGACTGGAGGCTTGCCAACGTGACTCCCATCTACAAGAAGGGTTTTTAAGGAGGGTGCGGGGAACTACGGGCCTGCTAGCCTGACCTCAGTGCCAGGGAAGGTTATGGAGCAGATTGTCTTGAGGGAGATCACGCGGCACGTGCGGGACAACCGGGGGGTCAGGCCTAACCAGCACGAGTTCACGAAGGGCAGGTCCTGCTTGACCAACCCGATCTCCTTCTATGATCTAGTGACCCGTCTGGTGGACGAGGGAAAGGCTGTTGATGTAGTCTACCTAGACTTCAGCGAGGCCTTTGACACTGTCTCCCACAGTATTCTCCTGCAGAAGCTGGCAGCCCGTGGCTTGGACGGGTACGCTCTTGGCTGGGTAAGGAACTGGCTGGAGGGCCGGGCCCAGAGAGTGGTGGTGAATGGACTTACATCCGGCTGGCGACCGGTCACAAGCGGTGTTCCCCAGGGGTCGGTGCTGGGACCTGTCCTCTTCCATATCTTTACCGATGACCCGGACGAGGGCATTGAGTGCACCCTCAGTAAGTTTGCAGATGACACCAAGTTGGCTGGAAGCGTCGATCTGCCTGGGGGTAGCGAGGCCCTACAGAGGGATCTGGACAGGCCGGATAGCTGGGCTGAAGCCAACGGGATGAGGTTCAACAAGACCAAATGCCGGGTCCTGCACTTTGGCCACAACAACCCCAGGCAACGCTACAGGCTTGGGGCAGAGCGGCTGGAAGACCGTGTAGAGGAAATGGACCCGGGGGTATTGATTGATGCTCGGCTGAACGTGAGCCAGCAGCGCGCCCAGGTGGCCAAGAAGGCCAATGGCATCCTGGCTTGCATCAGAAACAGTCTTGCCAGCAGGAACAGGGAAGGAATTGTCCCCCCCGTACTCAGCACTGGTGAGGCCGCACCTCGAGCACCGTGTCCAGTTTTGGGCCCCTCACTGCAAGAAAGACACTGAGGCCCTGGAGCGCGTTCAAAGAAGGGCAACAAAGCTGGCGAGGGGTCTGGAGCACAGGCCTTATGAGGAGCGGCTGAAGGAGCTGGGATTGTTCAGTCTGGAGAAGAGGAGGCTCAGGGGAGACCTTTATTGCTCTCTCTAACTACCTGAAGGGAGGTTGTAGTGAGCTGGGGGTCGGCCGCTTCTCTCGTGTAACCAGAGCTAGGACTAGAGGGAACGGCTTCAAGCTGCGCCAGGGGAGGTTCAGGCCGGACGTTAGGAAATACTGCTTCTCTGAAAGAGTGGTCAGGCACTGGAATAGGCTGGCTGCCCAGGGAGGCGGCAGAGTCACCGACCCCGGAGGAGTTCAAGGAACGTTTGGACGTTGCTTTGAGGGACATGGTTTAGTGAGAACTATTGGTGATGGGTGGATGGTTGGGCTGGGTGATCCTGGGGGGTCTTTTCCAACCCTGGTGATTCTACGATGCTATGATTATCTTTGGGAGACGGAGACCCCCTCGTTTTAACTTGCAGAACCGTTTCCATCAGTAAGGCACTCGAGACAGAGATGATATCCCCATGCTCCATCTTTATTGTGCAAACGCTGCTCAGAGCTTTGTATTACCCTCCATAGACACCCACCAAAAACAACTATACGTCAACGGTGGCTAGACTGACGGGCAACCTGTGAAATCTCTTCGGTGGCGATCCGTACGCTCGCAGCAACTCCTGCGGGGCAAACATCTTAGCCAGGAGGCTGGCCCAACTGACGGCCACCCAGAATACAGAGACGCGCGCGGTAGTCTGAAGGGCCTGAGGGTGAGTTTCTCACAGCCATCCGGAATCCATCGGTCGGGCCCAGGTTAGCAGCACGCTTCTCGCCAGCAATCATCAAACGCCCAAGAAGCTGGAGAAGGAAATAGCGTTACGGAACGTAGCATGCCGCAACGCAAAGAAGAGCGGAGAGGGCAGGACGCGAAGGAAGGCGAGCAGAGAACCGTCCACAGAATGCGGTTAGCTCGTTCTTCGCAGTTCAAACGCTGCTCTTCAAATTACTGCCTGTCTGCAACAGACACATTCCAAGCAAAGCTGCAAAGACCGATTACGCATCATGGGGGGAGGGGCAGCTACGGGACTTACCATCTCTTTTCTTTTTCTTTTTTTTACCCCACTTCCCCCGCCCCCCACTCCCCGCTCTGAGCTAGACAGTAACGGACGACTACAAATCAGGCACAGAAGCCAGACTGGTCTCAGGGTTCCAGCCCCCCCATTACATCTTCGGGCGACATTACGTCTTTCTGGCAGAAGAGAAAAACTCGATGTTCGCTTTGTGAGCCCTCGCAAAAGCCAACCAACTTGACTTCTATAGCTGAAAATGAAACAACCCGTACCCCTCAGCCAGCTTTCCCTTTCCTCACCTCCGACCTGCTCAAAACCCCATGCCCTCTTCTCCGTATTACAGCAAGTACCGCCGTCCAGAAACCGTGAAAACAGGCATCAGGCCGCACTTCAGAACGGCACTGCATTTTGCACTACTGTCATGGTTTTATGATTTTTGGTATTGGTATTCCACATCATTATAACATGTAGCGCATTAAGAGTTAAAGAGTTAATACTCCAACTCCATAGATCACTGATATTTCCGGGTATACCTGTCTCAGAAGAGAAGAACTACATTCCCCAGAAGACTTTGCGATGCTTTGCATTTTTACATATTTTCCGCTCAGAGGGAAAAGATAAAAACCCTCTGCGGTCACAGGACACTCTCTTTCCTTCGGGATCGACTCAGCAGTGGGTGCTCGCTGCCGTATCGCCTTCAGCGTTAGCGTAAGGCCTTCGGTTTATCGGACACTCTCTCTTGCTCATTTTATTTGATTTATTAGCTTCAATTCCAATTATATTGTATTATATTGTGTTATTTTGCTTTCTGATATCTTATTGAGTAAATTAGCTTTCCTCCTCAGATCGTTGCCGCTGTTTTGTTTCTAGGCCCATCTCCCTTTTTTCCTTTTCCCTTTTCCCCCTTCCCCTTTCCTGGGGCGTGGGTCTGTGGGTCCCCCACACCAATCGTCACGGAACCGGGCCGATCCAGCCCGGTAAACCGTTGACAACTACAAGTACGTACCCAGAAACGAGCATCGCTTTCTACCGCTACCCTTAGTCAAAATGCTCGGCTCCGTTAACAAGCTAGAGGCAAAAGGTTACGGCGTCGGGAAACCCCAAGTAGCCTACTGGGCCTCTTTGCAACATCAGGAGGGAAAGAGGCGACAGGACAGAGCCTACTAAATTACATACCGCTCACAGGTACCGCTTAGTGTACGGAAAGCTTCCAAGGTACTTACCGGCCCGCCAGAATCTTCCGCTTCGGGTGACCTGACAACGGCCTTCTCGGGAGCGGCTAGGAAAAAGCGTAGGAGCTTGGTGGAAAGCAAGGCACTGGAGGAAGAGTACATGGTTAAAACGGGATTGGCTTCGGAGAAAGCCAATAGCTTAAGCAAATGGCTACGCCCCACCGAACTCGTACAGAAGCAGATTATCGGGTACCCCAAACGCAAGACAAGACGGCGATTCTTCCTCAGCGATCTCTGAATTGGCCAAGTCCTCTCCCTTCTATACGCAACGCACCTTTTCACAGGCTCCTGCTGCTGCTACGAGCACAGAGCGATTCTAAACCAAACCAAAAGCACCTCCATTTGTGCTTATGTCGCTCTCTTATTTAGACCCTGCATAAATACTCAAGCGGCAAACGGTTGCTCACCATCCTTCAGTTACGGCCAAATATCGCCTTCCTATCCTACTTTGGACCTAGGCATTTTCAAAGAGCCTGGGGTTGGAACGGGTCCGGAGGAGGGCCGCTAAAATGATCGGAGGGCTGGAGCACCTCTCCTGTGAGGAAAGGTGGAGGGAACTGGGCTTGTTTAGCTTGGGGAAGAGAAGGCTCCGGGGAGACCTCATTGTGGCCTTGAAGGGAGCGTATAAACAGGAAGGGGAACGATTGCTTACACGGGTTGACAGTGATAGGACAAGGGGGAACGGTTTTAAACTAAGACAGGGGAGATTTAGGTTAGATATCGGGAGGAAGCTTTTCACACAGAGGCTGGCGACGCACTGGAACAGGTTGCCCAGAGAGGTTGGGGATGCCCCATCCCTGGAGGCATTCAAGGCAAGGCTGGATGTGGCTCTGGGCCCGCCTCTACACACGCGCACACACCACACGGTGGCGCTGGGAAGCCAGGCGAGCCAGACGGCACCGGCAACCCAGTATGCGCCGCGGCAGCCCCGTGGCACCGAAGGAGCGCGGGGTTCTAGCGGAGGCGCTGCAGTAAGCGAGCGTCACCAGCCAGGAAGGCCCGTCCGTCCGTCCGTCCACTCGTCCACTCGTCCACTCGCCCCGCCGCACTCGCCGGCGCCGCAACGGGCCCTCGTTCCGGAGGGCCTGCGAGCGCGCTAGGGTGGGGGAGGGGTGGGAAGGGAGGAAGGGAAGGGAAGGGAAGGGAAGGGAAGGGGAAGAATCGCACAACGCAGAGCAAAGCCGCGGCTACCTCCTCGTCCGCAACGGCTCCTCCTCACGGATAACGTTGGCGGAGAACTCCTGGCGGGCGACTTTTCCGAAGAGAGCGGCGCCACCGCGACAGGCGGCCGGAGACCCAACCATCCCGCCGGCCATGACGGCCCCCGCTCGCTACAACACTCCCTCCGCCCCGAACCTCCCCCATTCGGCGCGGCCCTCGGCGGCGCTCATTGGGCCGACGGAGCGCCGCCGCCGATCGTTCCCGCGCCTCGGTTGGCCGTCTCGCCTGCCCTGCCCTGCCCTGCCCTGCCCTGCCCTGCCCTGCCTTCGCCTCCCCTTTACGCTTGTCCCCGCCCCGTTGGCGGCTCCGCTCCCGTCGTCCCGGTGGTTTTCGGGGCTCAGGGAATTCGCGCGCGCCTCCGGGCGCGCAGGGGGCAACCTGAGGGGGGGGGTGGGAGGGGGGGCGTGGGCGGGCGGGCGGGCGAGCGCCTCCGCGAACGGAATCTGCGCCCTCTAGTGCTGTGCCCCTGCGGCGGGGAAACGAGGCCCGCTGAAAGGGCCCCCCAAGTATTTCGGATCGCTCTTATCGGCCCCTCGGCAAACGCGCTGCGCGCTTTTTCTTGGTACTGCCGATCCCTCCAGTCATGCGACCGCCTATTGGCGGGGCAGGCCAGGAGTTTGCCATCTTTGGAAGGGACGGGCAACTCGGGACGAGTACGAGGATGTTGCTAGGATATGCAGAGAGAAAATTAGAAAGGCAAAAGCCCAGCAAGATCTTCATGCGGCCGCCACTGTTCAAGACGATTAAAACAACGATTTTACAAAGATACTAACAGCAAGGCGAGGGCCAAGGAGAATCCTCCTCCGTTATTCGATGCGCTGAGGAACATCGCCACCGAGGAGGAGGAGGAGGAATAGGCTGACGTTCTCAATGCCGCCTTTACTTCTGTCTTTGACAGTCAGACCAGCTGTCCTCAGGGTACGCAGCCCCCTGAGCGGCAAGACAGGGCCGGGGAGCAGAATAAACGCCGCACAGTTCAGGAGGAAGCGCTTAGCGACCTGCTACTCCTCCTAGACTGTCACAAGGCCGTGGGGCCGGATGGGATCCGCCCGAGGGTCCTGAGGGAGCTGGCAGAAGCGATCGCCAAGCCGCTTTCCCTCAGTTATCCATCAGCAGTCCTGGTCAACCCTTTATTTGGAAGCTGGGGGCAGATGGCAAGGCCTCAGACACACAGCACATCCTATATTATTACATAGAGGCACCTGGGGAACCGAGGTAGGTCGGGATGGGGGTTGCCCGCGTTGCCGAGCTGGGACCTGCTGCCGTTCCTCCTTGCCTCTCAAGTTGGCTCTCTCTGCTCGACTACGGCAAGGGAGAGGGTCCACTACGGTTTAGGGGGTGCAATCTCCGTGTCTTTCTCGCAGAGAGTCAGTCCACCAGTCGATCTCGCGCTCGCACTCTCTGACGGTCCTCAGTCGCTCTACCTCCTCCCTAAGCTCCACCACCAGGCTGAGCAGCTCGTCCGCCGGCTCGCACTTCACACAGGGGGCATCCTTCCCATCCTCCCCTGGCAGCAGCGGGCTCAGGCACTCCCTGCAGCCAGAGACCTGTGTTGAAGAATTCCTGCAACAACAACAAGGCGGACGTGAGCTGCTTCAGCTGAGCAACCCAAGCTGCCAAGACGTCTATGGGAAACTTCCGTGATTATGTTGTTCAGCCTGCCTTCAGCGAAGAGGGCCTCACAGGATTGCTGAGAATTGTAACTACAGGTATCTTTAGAATAAGCTGTCCTTGGTAGTCTATTCTGTTTAGCTAGCAGGTGTTCTTCCCTTTGGGCTCTGTGTTATGCACTGGCCACGCTGATACGGTGCTCAAAGGAAACTACGCCGTGTGAACCTTGAGAAAAGTAAAAGCAGGAGGTGATCGGTGGCGAGTGGGAGAGGTAAAGTGCACTTTGAAGCAGGGGACGCCCTGCCAGCGCTGCCTTTCACATCCGCTGCCGACGCTTTCCTGCCTGGGTTTTTTAGGATTAGGATGATATCAAAAGTTACCTCCTCCAAGATGTGTTTCTCACTGCTGTTAATCGTTGGGAGTTGTTTAAGGTTGTTTTTCTTCAAGGCTCTCAGCCAATGATTGTGTGCTATTCTCTGTACGCTCCTGTCGAAAACACTAGAAGAATAAGGCTGTCCGGGTAATAAATGGAGCATGATTCAACCACGTTGGTGTATGTCGTGCTTCTGGCCGTTTGCTCCGACGACAGACCTGAATCGCCACATCTCTGCGCAGGCCCTCTGTGTCTGGGTCGCCACAGTCTTCTTGGGGGAAGCCCGCTGTCCGGTAGAGACCCTGTTTGAACCTGTGGTCTCAAGGTCTGTCAGTAGGAGAGCTGGTCTCCTGAGCAGAGACAAAAGCACTCGGGTGTCCTGCCGCAAGACCCACCTCCTCCCACACCTGCTGCTGCAGTACTGTATGGGCAGTGTGGGCTGTGCTCTCGCTCGGACTTCCCTCCCTGTTGTCAGTGGACAGTAACACCTTTTTCTCACCCGAGGGCTGCTTGTAGCCTCACAGCAAAGGGTCAAGGTCAAGCTCAAGAGATAGGCGTGGGTAGCGCCAGCTCCACCCCCGCTGGCTCAGCAGCCCGCCCACAAGCTGCCAGCCCCCCCCCAACCCCCGGCACCCGCACCCGCACCGGCACCGGCACCGTGCTTTTGCTGGCTTCCAAAAAGCCCAAATAAGAGCTTTTTGGTCGACCTTATTTGCTTTAGGTCCCTTACCCAGTGCAGTCTTACCTGCCCCGAAGCTGGTCTCCTCAGCAATGACCCTCACACTCGTTAGGAGGGTGTTGAAACTATACCGCGATTGTGCCAGCTCCACCCCTGCTGGCTCAGCAGCCCGCCCTGAAGGAGTACCTCAGGGTACTCCACTCTCTGACCTGGTGGTCTCGGCTGCGGAGCACACAAACCCTCTCCCCCCCCCCCCCCACCACGATTGAGGAGGACGCAGTCGGAGACCTACTACTCCAATTGGACCGCCACAAGTCTGTGGGGCCGGATGAGATTCACCCGAGAGTGCTGAGGGCACTGGCGGAGGTGATAGCCGAGCCGCTTTCCATCATCTATCAGTGCTCCTTGTTGACTGGTGGGGTCCCAGAAGACTGGAGGCTTGCCAACGTGACTCCCATCTACAAGAAGGGTTTTTAAGGAGGGTGCGGGGAACTACGGGCCTGCTAGCCTGACCTCGGTGCCAGGGAAGGTTATGGAGCAGATTGTCTTGAGGGAGATCACGCGGCACGTGCGGGACAACCGGGGGGTCAGGCCTAACCAGCACGAGTTCACGAAGGGCAGGTCCTGCTTGACCAACCCGATCTCCTTCTATGATCTAGTGACCCGTCTGGTGGACGAGGGAAAGGCTGTTGATGTAGTCTACCTAGACTTCAGCGAGGCCTTTGACACTGTCTCCCACAGTATTCTCCTGCAGAAGCTGGCAGCCCGTGGCTTGGACGGGTACGCTCTTGGCTGGGTAAGGAACTGGCTGGAGGGCCGGGCCCAGAGAGTGGTGGTGAATGGACTTACATCCGGCTGGCGACCGGTCACAAGCGGTGTTCCCCAGGGGTCGGTGCTGGGACCTGTCCTCTTCCATATCTTTACCGATGACCCGGACGAGGGCATTGAGTGCACCCTCAGTAAGTTTGCAGATGACACCAAGTTGGCTGGAAGCGTCGATCTGCCTGGGGGTAGCGAGGCCCTACAGAGGGATCTGGACAGGCCGGATAGCTGGGCTGAAGCCAACGGGATGAGGTTCAACAAGACCAAATGCCGGGTCCTGCACTTTGGCCACAACAACCCCAGGCAACGCTACAGGCTTGGGGCAGAGCGGCTGGAAGACCGTGTAGAGGAAATGGACCCGGGGGTATTGATTGATGCTCGGCTGAACGTGAGCCAGCAGCGCGCCCAGGTGGCCAAGAAGGCCAATGGCATCCTGGCTTGCATCAGAAACAGTCTTGCCAGCAGGAACAGGGAAGGAATTGTCCCCCCCGTACTCAGCACTGGTGAGGCCGCACCTCGAGCACCGTGTCCAGTTTTGGGCCCCTCACTGCAAGAAAGACACTGAGGCCCTGGAGCGCGTTCAAAGAAGGGCAACAAAGCTGGCGAGGGGTCTGGAGCACAGGCCTTATGAGGAGCGGCTGAAGGAGCTGGGATTGTTCAGTCTGGAGAAGAGGAGGCTCAGGGGAGACCTTTATTGCTCTCTCTAACTACCTGAAGGGAGGTTGTAGTGAGCTGGGGGTCGGCCGCTTCTCTCGTGTAACCAGAGCTAGGACTAGAGGGAACGGCTTCAAGCTGCGCCAGGGGAGGTTCAGGCCGGACGTTAGGAAATACTGCTTCTCTGAAAGAGTGGTCAGGCACTGGAATAGGCTGGCTGCCCAGGGAGGCGGCAGAGTCACCGACCCCGGAGGAGTTCAAGGAACGTTTGGACGTTGCTTTGAGGGACATGGTTTAGTGAGAACTATTGGTGATGGGTGGATGGTTGGGCTGGGTGATCCTGGGGGGTCTTTTCCAACCCTGGTGATTCTACGATGCTATGATTATCTTTGGGAGACGGAGACCCCCTCGTTTTAACTTGCAGAACCGTTTCCATCAGTAAGGCACTCGAGACAGAGATGATATCCCCATGCTCCATCTTTATTGTGCAAACGCTGCTCAGAGCTTTGTATTACCCTCCATAGACACCCACCAAAAACAACTATACGTCAACGGTGGCTAGACTGACGGGCAACCTGTGAAATCTCTTCGGTGGCGATCCGTACGCTCGCAGCAACTCCTGCGGGGCAAACATCTTAGCCGGGAGGCTGGCCCAACTGACGGCCACCCAGAATACAGAGACGCGCGCGGTAGTCTGAAGGGCCTGAGGGTGAGTTTCTCACAGCCATCCGGAATCCATCGGTCGGGCCCAGGTTAGCAGCACGCTTCTCGCCAGCAATCATCAAACGCCCAAGAAGCTGGAGAAGGAAATAGCGTTACGGAACGTAGCATGCCGCAACGCAAAGAAGAGCGGAGAGGGCAGGACGCGAAGGAAGGCGAGCAGAGAACCGTCCACAGAATGCGGTTAGCTCGTTCTTCGCAGTTCAAACGCTGCTCTTCAAATTACTGCCTGTCTGCAACAGACACATTCCAAGCAAAGCTGCAAAGACCGATTACGCATCATGGGGGGAGGGGCAGCTACGGGACTTACCATCTCTTTTCTTTTTCTTTTTTTTACCCCACTTCCCCCGCCCCCCACTCCCCGCTCTGAGCTAGACAGTAACGGACGACTACAAATCAGGCACAGAAGCCAGACTGGTCTCAGGGTTCCAGCCCCCCCATTACATCTTCGGGCGACGTTACGTCTTTCTGGCAGAAGAGAAAAACTCGATGTTCGCTTTGTGAGCCCTCGCAAAAGCCAACCAACTTGACTTCTATAGCTGAAAATGAAACAACCCGTACCCCTCAGCCAGCTTTCCCTTTCCTCACCTCCGACCTGCTCAAAACCCCATGCCCTCTTCTCCGTATTACAGCAAGTACCGCCGTCCAGAAACCGTGAAAACAGGCATCAGGCCGCACTTCAGAACGGCACTGCATTTTGCACTACTGTCATGGTTTTATGATTTTTGGTATTGGTATTCCACATCATTACAACATGTAGCGCATTAAGAGTTAAAGAGTTAATACTCCAACTCCATAGATCACTGATATTTCCGGGTATACCTGTCTCAGAAGAGAAGAACTACATTCCCCAGAAGACTTTGCGATGCTTTGCATTTTTACATATTTTCCGCTCAGAGGGAAAAGATAAAAACCCTCTGCGGTCACAGGACACTCTCTTTCCTTCGGGATCGACTCAGCAGTGGGTGCTCGCTGCCGTATCGCCTTCAGCGTTAGCGTAAGGCCTTCGGTTTATCGGACACTCTCTCTTGCTCATTTTATTTGATTTATTAGCTTCAATTCCAATTATATTGTATTATATTGTGTTATTTTGCTTTCTGATATCTTATTGAGTAAATTAGCTTTCCTCCTCAGATCGTTGCCGCTGTTTTGTTTCTAGGCCCATCTCCCTTTTTTCCTTTTCCCTTTTCCCCCTTCCCCTTTCCTGGGGCGTGGGTCTGTGGGTCCCCCACACCAATCGTCACGGAACCGGGCCGATCCAGCCCGGTAAACCGTTGACAACTACAAGTACGTACCCAGAAACGAGCATCGCTTTCTACCGCTACCCTTAGTCAAAATGCTCGGCTCCGTTAACAAGCTAGAGGCAAAAGGTTACGGCGTCGGGAAACCCCAAGTAGCCTACTGGGCCTCTTTGCAACATCAGGAGGGAAAGAGGCGACAGGACAGAGCCTACTAAATTACATACCGCTCACAGGTACCGCTTAGTGTACGGAAAGCTTCCAAGGTACTTACCGGCCCGCCAGAATCTTCCGCTTCGGGTGACCTGACAACGGCCTTCTCGGGAGCGGCTAGGAAAAAGCGTAGGAGCTTGGTGGAAAGCAAGGCACTGGAGGAAGAGTACATGGTTAAAACGGGATTGGCTTCGGAGAAAGCCAATAGCTTAAGCAAATGGCTACGCCCCACCGAACTCGTACAGAAGCAGATTATCGGGTACCCCAAACGCAAGACAAGACGGCGATTCTTCCTCAGCGATCTCTGAATTGGCCAAGTCCTCTCCCTTCTATACGCAACGCACCTTTTCACAGGCTCCTGCTGCTGCTACGAGCACAGAGCGATTCTAAACCAAACCAAAAGCACCTCCATTTGTGCTTATGTCGCTCTCTTATTTAGACCCTGCATAAATACTCAAGCGGCAAACGGTTGCTCACCATCCTTCAGTTACGGCCAAATATCGCCTTCCTATCCTACTTTGGACCTAGGCATTTTCAAAGAGCCTGGGGTTGGAACGGGTCCGGAGGAGGGCCGCTAAAATGATCGGAGGGCTGGAGCACCTCTCCTGTGAGGAAAGGTGGAGGGAACTGGGCTTGTTTAGCTTGGGGAAGAGAAGGCTCCGGGGAGACCTCATTGTGGCCTTGAAGGGAGCGTATAAACAGGAAGGGGAACGATTGCTTACACGGGTTGACAGTGATAGGACAAGGGGGAACGGTTTTAAACTAAGACAGGGGAGATTTAGGTTAGATATCGGGAGGAAGCTTTTCACACAGAGGCTGGCGACGCACTGGAACAGGTTGCCCAGAGAGGTTGGGGATGCCCCATCCCTGGAGGCATTCAAGGCAAGGCTGGATGTGGCTCTGGGCCCGCCTCTACACACGCGCACACACCACACGGTGGCGCTGGGAAGCCAGGCGAGCCAGACGGCACCGGCAACCCAGTATGCGCCGCGGCAGCCCCGTGGCACCGAAGGAGCGCGGGGTTCTAGCGGAGGCGCTGCAGTAAGCGAGCGTCACCAGCCAGGAAGGCCCGTCCGTCCGTCCGTCCACTCGTCCACTCGTCCACTCGCCCCGCCGCACTCGCCGGCGCCGCAACGGGCCCTCGTTCCGGAGGGCCTGCGAGCGCGCTAGGGTGGGGGAGGGGTGGGAAGGGAGGAAGGGAAGGGAAGGGAAGGGAAGGGAAGGGGAAGAATCGCACAACGCAGAGCAAAGCCGCGGCTACCTCCTCGTCCGCAACGGCTCCTCCTCACGGATAACGTTGGCGGAGAACTCCTGGCGGGCGACTTTTCCGAAGAGAGCGGCGCCACCGCGACAGGCGGCCGGAGACCCAACCATCCCGCCGGCCATGACGGCCCCCGCTCGCTACAACACTCCCTCCGCCCCGAACCTCCCCCATTCGGCGCGGCCCTCGGCGGCGCTCATTGGGCCGACGGAGCGCCGCCGCCGATCGTTCCCGCGCCTCGGTTGGCCGTCTCGCCTGCCCTGCCCTGCCCTGCCCTGCCCTGCCCTGCCCTGCCTTCGCCTCCCCTTTACGCTTGTCCCCGCCCCGTTGGCGGCTCCGCTCCCGTCGTCCCGGTGGTTTTCGGGGCTCAGGGAATTCGCGCGCGCCTCCGGGCGCGCAGGGGGCAACCTGAGGGGGGGGGTGGGAGGGGGGGCGTGGGCGGGCGGGCGGGCGAGCGCCTCCGCGAACGGAATCTGCGCCCTCTAGTGCTGTGCCCCTGCGGCGGGGAAACGAGGCCCGCTGAAAGGGCCCCCCAAGTATTTCGGATCGCTCTTATCGGCCCCTCGGCAAACGCGCTGCGCGCTTTTTCTTGGTACTGCCGATCCCTCCAGTCATGCGACCGCCTATTGGCGGGGCAGGCCAGGAGTTTGCCATCTTTGGAAGGGACGGGCAACTCGGGACGAGTACGAGGATGTTGCTAGGATATGCAGAGAGAAAATTAGAAAGGCAAAAGCCCAGCAAGATCTTCATGCGGCCGCCACTGTTCAAGACGATTAAAACAACGATTTTACAAAGATACTAACAGCAAGGCGAGGGCCAAGGAGAATCCTCCTCCGTTATTCGATGCGCTGAGGAACATCGCCACCGAGGAGGAGGAGGAGGAATAGGCTGACGTTCTCAATGCCGCCTTTACTTCTGTCTTTGACAGTCAGACCAGCTGTCCTCAGGGTACGCAGCCCCCTGAGCGGCAAGACAGGGCCGGGGAGCAGAATAAACGCCGCACAGTTCAGGAGGAAGCGCTTAGCGACCTGCTACTCCTCCTAGACTGTCACAAGGCCGTGGGGCCGGATGGGATCCGCCCGAGGGTCCTGAGGGAGCTGGCAGAAGCGATCGCCAAGCCGCTTTCCCTCAGTTATCCATCAGCAGTCCTGGTCAACCCTTTATTTGGAAGCTGGGGGCAGATGGCAAGGCCTCAGACACACAGCACATCCTATATTATTACATAGAGGCACCTGGGGAACCGAGGTAGGTCGGGATGGGGGTTGCCCGCGTTGCCGAGCTGGGACCTGCTGCCGTTCCTCCTTGCCTCTCAAGTTGGCTCTCTCTGCTCGACTACGGCAAGGGAGAGGGTCCACTACGGTTTAGGGGGTGCAATCTCCGTGTCTTTCTCGCAGAGAGTCAGTCCACCAGTCGATCTCGCGCTCGCACTCTCTGACGGTCCTCAGTCGCTCTACCTCCTCCCTAAGCTCCACCACCAGGCTGAGCAGCTCGTCCGCCGGCTCGCACTTCACACAGGGGGCATCCTTCCCATCCTCCCCTGGCAGCAGCGGGCTCAGGCACTCCCTGCAGCCAGAGACCTGTGTTGAAGAATTCCTGCAACAACAACAAGGCGGACGTGAGCTGCTTCAGCTGAGCAACCCAAGCTGCCAAGACGTCTATGGGAAACTTCCGTGATTATGTTGTTCAGCCTGCCTTCAGCGAAGAGGGCCTCACAGGATTGCTGAGAATTGTAACTACAGGTATCTTTAGAATAAGCTGTCCTTGGTAGTCTATTCTGTTTAGCTAGCAGGTGTTCTTCCCTTTGGGCTCTGTGTTATGCACTGGCCACGCTGATACGGTGCTCAAAGGAAACTACGCCGTGTGAACCTTGAGAAAAGTAAAAGCAGGAGGTGATCGGTGGCGAGTGGGAGAGGTAAAGTGCACTTTGAAGCAGGGGACGCCCTGCCAGCGCTGCCTTTCACATCCGCTGCCGACGCTTTCCTGCCTGGGTTTTTTAGGATTAGGATGATATCAAAAGTTACCTCCTCCAAGATGTGTTTCTCACTGCTGTTAATCGTTGGGAGTTGTTTAAGGTTGTTTTTCTTCAAGGCTCTCAGCCAATGATTGTGTGCTATTCTCTGTACGCTCCTGTCGAAAACACTAGAAGAATAAGGCTGTCCGGGTAATAAATGGAGCATGATTCAACCACGTTGGTGTATGTCGTGCTTCTGGCCGTTTGCTCCGACGACAGACCTGAATCGCCACATCTCTGCGCAGGCCCTCTGTGTCTGGGTCGCCACAGTCTTCTTGGGGGAAGCCCGCTGTCCGGTAGAGACCCTGTTTGAACCTGTGGTCTCAAGGTCTGTCAGTAGGAGAGCTGGTCTCCTGAGCAGAGACAAAAGCACTCGGGTGTCCTGCCGCAAGACCCACCTCCTCCCACACCTGCTGCTGCAGTACTGTATGGGCAGTGTGGGCTGTGCTCTCGCTCGGACTTCCCTCCCTGTTGTCAGTGGACAGTAACACCTTTTTCTCACCCGAGGGCTGCTTGTAGCCTCACAGCAAAGGGTCAAGGTCAAGCTCAAGAGATAGGCGTGGGTAGCGCCAGCTCCACCCCCGCTGGCTCAGCAGCCCGCCCACAAGCTGCCAGCCCCCCCCCAACCCCCGGCACCCGCACCCGCACCGGCACCGGCACCGTGCTTTTGCTGGCTTCCAAAAAGCCCAAATAAGAGCTTTTTGGTCGACCTTATTTGCTTTAGGTCCCTTACCCAGTGCAGTCTTACCTGCCCCGAAGCTGGTCTCCTCAGCAATGACCCTCACACTCGTTAGGAGGGTGTTGAAACTATACCGCGATTGTGCCAGCTCCACCCCTGCTGGCTCAGCAGCCCGCCCTGAAGGAGTACCTCAGGGTACTCCACTCTCTGACCTGGTGGTCTCGGCTGCGGAGCACACAAACCCTCTCCCCCCCCCCCCCCCACCACGATTGAGGAGGACGCAGTCGGAGACCTACTACTCCAATTGGACCGCCACAAGTCTGTGGGGCCGGATGAGATTCACCCGAGAGTGCTGAGGGCACTGGCGGAGGTGATAGCCGAGCCGCTTTCCATCATCTATCAGTGCTCCTTGTTGACTGGTGGGGTCCCAGAAGACTGGAGGCTTGCCAACGTGACTCCCATCTACAAGAAGGGTTTTTAAGGAGGGTGCGGGGAACTACGGGCCTGCTAGCCTGACCTCGGTGCCAGGGAAGGTTATGGAGCAGATTGTCTTGAGGGAGATCACGCGGCACGTGCGGGACAACCGGGGGGTCAGGCCTAACCAGCACGAGTTCACGAAGGGCAGGTCCTGCTTGACCAACCCGATCTCCTTCTATGATCTAGTGACCCGTCTGGTGGACGAGGGAAAGGCTGTTGATGTAGTCTACCTAGACTTCAGCGAGGCCTTTGACACTGTCTCCCACAGTATTCTCCTGCAGAAGCTGGCAGCCCGTGGCTTGGACGGGTACGCTCTTGGCTGGGTAAGGAACTGGCTGGAGGGCCGGGCCCAGAGAGTGGTGGTGAATGGACTTACATCCGGCTGGCGACCGGTCACAAGCGGTGTTCCCCAGGGGTCGGTGCTGGGACCTGTCCTCTTCCATATCTTTACCGATGACCCGGACGAGGGCATTGAGTGCACCCTCAGTAAGTTTGCAGATGACACCAAGTTGGCTGGAAGCGTCGATCTGCCTGGGGGTAGCGAGGCCCTACAGAGGGATCTGGACAGGCCGGATAGCTGGGCTGAAGCCAACGGGATGAGGTTCAACAAGACCAAATGCCGGGTCCTGCACTTTGGCCACAACAACCCCAGGCAACGCTACAGGCTTGGGGCAGAGCGGCTGGAAGACCGTGTAGAGGAAATGGACCCGGGGGTATTGATTGATGCTCGGCTGAACGTGAGCCAGCAGCGCGCCCAGGTGGCCAAGAAGGCCAATGGCATCCTGGCTTGCATCAGAAACAGTCTTGCCAGCAGGAACAGGGAAGGAATTGTCCCCCCCGTACTCAGCACTGGTGAGGCCGCACCTCGAGCACCGTGTCCAGTTTTGGGCCCCTCACTGCAAGAAAGACACTGAGGCCCTGGAGCGCGTTCAAAGAAGGGCAACAAAGCTGGCGAGGGGTCTGGAGCACAGGCCTTATGAGGAGCGGCTGAAGGAGCTGGGATTGTTCAGTCTGGAGAAGAGGAGGCTCAGGGGAGACCTTTATTGCTCTCTCTAACTACCTGAAGGGAGGTTGTAGTGAGCTGGGGGTCGGCCGCTTCTCTCGTGTAACCAGAGCTAGGACTAGAGGGAACGGCTTCAAGCTGCGCCAGGGGAGGTTCAGGCCGGACGTTAGGAAATACTGCTTCTCTGAAAGAGTGGTCAGGCACTGGAATAGGCTGGCTGCCCAGGGAGGCGGCAGAGTCACCGACCCCGGAGGAGTTCAAGGAACGTTTGGACGTTGCTTTGAGGGACATGGTTTAGTGAGAACTATTGGTGATGGGTGGATGGTTGGGCTGGGTGATCCTGGGGGGTCTTTTCCAACCCTGGTGATTCTACGATGCTATGATTATCTTTGGGAGACGGAGACCCCCTCGTTTTAACTTGCAGAACCGTTTCCATCAGTAAGGCACTCGAGACAGAGATGATATCCCCATGCTCCATCTTTATTGTGCAAACGCTGCTCAGAGCTTTGTATTACCCTCCATAGACACCCACCAAAAACAACTATACGTCAACGGTGGCTAGACTGACGGGCAACCTGTGAAATCTCTTCGGTGGCGATCCGTACGCTCGCAGCAACTCCTGCGGGGCAAACATCTTAGCCGGGAGGCTGGCCCAACTGACGGCCACCCAGAATACAGAGACGCGCGCGGTAGTCTGAAGGGCCTGAGGGTGAGTTTCTCACAGCCATCCGGAATCCATCGGTCGGGCCCAGGTTAGCAGCACGCTTCTCGCCAGCAATCATCAAACGCCCAAGAAGCTGGAGAAGGAAATAGCGTTACGGAACGTAGCATGCCGCAACGCAAAGAAGAGCGGAGAGGGCAGGACGCGAAGGAAGGCGAGCAGAGAACCGTCCACAGAATGCGGTTAGCTCGTTCTTCGCAGTTCAAACGCTGCTCTTCAAATTACTGCCTGTCTGCAACAGACACATTCCAAGCAAAGCTGCAAAGACCGATTACGCATCATGGGGGGAGGGGCAGCTACGGGACTTACCATCTCTTTTCTTTTTCTTTTTTTTACCCCACTTCCCCCGCCCCCCACTCCCCGCTCTGAGCTAGACAGTAACGGACGACTACAAATCAGGCACAGAAGCCAGACTGGTCTCAGGGTTCCAGCCCCCCCATTACATCTTCGGGCGACGTTACGTCTTTCTGGCAGAAGAGAAAAACTCGATGTTCGCTTTGTGAGCCCTCGCAAAAGCCAACCAACTTGACTTCTATAGCTGAAAATGAAACAACCCGTACCCCTCAGCCAGCTTTCCCTTTCCTCACCTCCGACCTGCTCAAAACCCCATGCCCTCTTCTCCGTATTACAGCAAGTACCGCCGTCCAGAAACCGTGAAAACAGGCATCAGGCCGCACTTCAGAACGGCACTGCATTTTGCACTACTGTCATGGTTTTATGATTTTTGGTATTGGTATTCCACATCATTACAACATGTAGTGCATTAAGAGTTAAAGAGTTAATACTCCAACTCCATAGATCACTGATATTTCCGGGTATACCTGTCTCAGAAGAGAAGAACTACATTCCCCAGAAGACTTTGCGATGCTTTGCATTTTTACATATTTTCCGCTCAGAGGGAAAAGATAAAAACCCTCTGCGGTCACAGGACACTCTCTTTCCTTCGGGATCGACTCAGCAGTGGGTGCTCGCTGCCGTATCGCCTTCAGCGTTAGCGTAAGGCCTTCGGTTTATCGGACACTCTCTCTTGCTCATTTTATTTGATTTATTAGCTTCAATTCCAATTATATTGTATTATATTGTGTTATTTTGCTTTCTGATATCTTATTGAGTAAATTAGCTTTCCTCCTCAGATCGTTGCCGCTGTTTTGTTTCTAGGCCCATCTCCCTTTTTTCCTTTTCCCTTTTCCCCCTTCCCCTTTCCTGGGGCGTGGGTCTGTGGGTCCCCCACACCAATCGTCACGGAACCGGGCCGATCCAGCCCGGTAAACCGTTGACAACTACAAGTACGTACCCAGAAACGAGCATCGCTTTCTACCGCTACCCTTAGTCAAAATGCTCGGCTCCGTTAACAAGCTAGAGGCAAAAGGTTACGGCGTCGGGAAACCCCAAGTAGCCTACTGGGCCTCTTTGCAACATCAGGAGGGAAAGAGGCGACAGGACAGAGCCTACTAAATTACATACCGCTCACAGGTACCGCTTAGTGTACGGAAAGCTTCCAAGGTACTTACCGGCCCGCCAGAATCTTCCGCTTCGGGTGACCTGACAACGGCCTTCTCGGGAGCGGCTAGGAAAAAGCGTAGGAGCTTGGTGGAAAGCAAGGCACTGGAGGAAGAGTACATGGTTAAAACGGGATTGGCTTCGGAGAAAGCCAATAGCTTAAGCAAATGGCTACGCCCCACCGAACTCGTACAGAAGCAGATTATCGGGTACCCCAAACGCAAGACAAGACGGCGATTCTTCCTCAGCGATCTCTGAATTGGCCAAGTCCTCTCCCTTCTATACGCAACGCACCTTTTCACAGGCTCCTGCTGCTGCTACGAGCACAGAGCGATTCTAAACCAAACCAAAAGCACCTCCATTTGTGCTTATGTCGCTCTCTTATTTAGACCCTGCATAAATACTCAAGCGGCAAACGGTTGCTCACCATCCTTCAGTTACGGCCAAATATCGCCTTCCTATCCTACTTTGGACCTAGGCATTTTCAAAGAGCCTGGGGTTGGAACGGGTCCGGAGGAGGGCCGCTAAAATGATCGGAGGGCTGGAGCACCTCTCCTGTGAGGAAAGGTGGAGGGAACTGGGCTTGTTTAGCTTGGGGAAGAGAAGGCTCCGGGGAGACCTCATTGTGGCCTTGAAGGGAGCGTATAAACAGGAAGGGGAACGATTGCTTACACGGGTTGACAGTGATAGGACAAGGGGGAACGGTTTTAAACTAAGACAGGGGAGATTTAGGTTAGATATCGGGAGGAAGCTTTTCACACAGAGGCTGGCGACGCACTGGAACAGGTTGCCCAGAGAGGTTGGGGATGCCCCATCCCTGGAGGCATTCAAGGCAAGGCTGGATGTGGCTCTGGGCCCGCCTCTACACACGCGCACACACCACACGGTGGCGCTGGGAAGCCAGGCGAGCCAGACGGCACCGGCAACCCAGTATGCGCCGCGGCAGCCCCGTGGCACCGAAGGAGCGCGGGGTTCTAGCGGAGGCGCTGCAGTAAGCGAGCGTCACCAGCCAGGAAGGCCCGTCCGTCCGTCCGTCCACTCGTCCACTCGCCCCGCCGCACTCGCCGGCGCCGCAACGGGCCCTCGTTCCGGAGGGCCTGCGAGCGCGCTAGGGTGGGGGAGGGGTGGGAAGGGAGGAAGGGAAGGGAAGGGAAGGGAAGGGAAGGGAAGGGGAAGAATCGCACAACGCAGAGCAAAGCCGCGGCTACCTCCTCGTCCGCAACGGCTCCTCCTCACGGATAACGTTGGCGGAGAACTCCTGGCGGGCGACTTTTCCGAAGAGAGCGGCGCCACCGCGACAGGCGGCCGGAGACCCAACCATCCCGCCGGCCATGACGGCCCCCGCTCGCTACAACACTCCCTCCGCCCCGAACCTCCCCCATTCGGCGCGGCCCTCGGCGGCGCTCATTGGGCCGACGGAGCGCCGCCGCCGATCGTTCCCGCGCCTCGGTTGGCCGTCTCGCCTGCCCTGCCCTGCCCTGCCCTGCCCTGCCTTCGCCTCCCCTTTACGCTTGTCCCCGCCCCGTTGGCGGCTCCGCTCCCGTCGTCCCGGTGGTTTTCGGGGCTCAGGGAATTCGCGCGCGCCTCCGGGCGCGCAGGGGGCGACCTGAGGGGGGGGGTGGGCGGGCGGGCGGGCGAGCGCCTCCGCGAACGGAATCTGCGCCCTCTAGTGCTGCGCCCCTGCGGCGGGGAAACGAGGCCCGCTGAAAGGGCCCCCCAAGTATTTCGGATCGCTCTTATCGGCCCCTCGGCAAACGCGCTGCGCGCTTTTTCTTGGTACTGCCGATCCCTCCAGTCATGCGACCGCCTATTGGCGGGGCAGGCCAGGAGTTTGCCATCTTTGGAAGGGACGGGCAACTCGGGACGAGTACGAGGATGTTGCTAGGATATGCAGAGAGAAAATTAGAAAGGCAAAAGCCCAGCAAGATCTTCATGCGGCCGCCACTGTTCAAGACGATTAAAACAACGATTTTACAAAGATACTAACAGCAAGGCGAGGGCCAAGGAGAATCCTCCTCCGTTATTCGATGCGCTGAGGAACATCGCCACCGAGGAGGAGGAGGAGGAATAGGCTGACGTTCTCAATGCCGCCTTTACTTCTGTCTTTGACAGTCAGACCAGCTGTCCTCAGGGTACGCAGCCCCCTGAGCGGCAAGACGGGGCCGGGGAGCAGAATAAACGCCGCACGGTTCAGGAGGAAGCGCTTAGCGACCTGCTACTCCTCCTAGACTGTCACAAGGCCGTGGGGCCGGATGGGATCCGCCCGAGGGTCCTGAGGGAGCTGGCAGAAGCGATCGCCAAGCCGCTTTCCCTCAGTTATCCATCAGCAGTCCTGGTCAACCCTTTATTTGGAAGCTGGGGGCAGATGGCAAGGCCTCAGACACACAGCACATCCTATATTATTACATAGAGGCACCTGGGGAACCGAGGTAGGTCGGGATGGGGGTTGCCCGCGTTGCCGAGCTGGGACCTGCTGCCGTTCCTCCTTGCCTCTCAAGTTGGCTCTCTCTGCTCGACTACGGCAAGGGAGAGGGTCCACTACGGTTTAGGGGGTGCAATCTCCGTGTCTTTCTCGCAGAGAGTCAGTCCACCAGTCGATCTCGCGCTCGCACTCTCTGACGGTCCTCAGTCGCTCTACCTCCTCCCTAAGCTCCACCACCAGGCTGAGCAGCTCGTCCGCCGGCTCGCACTTCACACAGGGGGCATCCTTCCCATCCTCCCCTGGCAGCAGCGGGCTCAGGCACTCCCTGCAGCCAGAGACCTGTGTTGAAGAATTCCTGCAACAACAACAAGGCGGACGTGAGCTGCTTCAGCTGAGCAACCCAAGCTGCCAAGACGTCTATGGGAAACTTCCGTGATTATGTTGTTCAGCCTGCCTTCAGCGAAGAGGGCCTCACAGGATTGCTGAGAATTGTAACTACAGGTATCTTTAGAATAAGCTGTCCTTGGTAGTCTATTCTGTTTAGCTAGCAGGTGTTCTTCCCTTTGGGCTCTGTGTTATGCACTGGCCACGCTGATACGGTGCTCAAAGGAAACTACGCCGTGTGAACCTTGAGAAAAGTAAAAGCAGGAGGTGATCGGTGGCGAGTGGGAGAGGTAAAGTGCACTTTGAAGCAGGGGACGCCCTGCCAGCGCTGCCTTTCACATCCGCTGCCGACGCTTTCCTGCCTGGGTTTTTTAGGATTAGGATGATATCAAAAGTTACCTCCTCCAAGATGTGTTTCTCACTGCTGTTAATCGTTGGGAGTTGTTTAAGGTTGTTTTTCTTCAAGGCTCTCAGCCAATGATTGTGTGCTATTCTCTGTACGCTCCTGTCGAAAACACTAGAAGAATAAGGCTGTCCGGGTAATAAATGGAGCATGATTCAACCACGTTGGTGTATGTCGTGCTTCTGGCCGTTTGCTCCGACGACAGACCTGAATCGCCACATCTCTGCGCAGGCCCTCTGTGTCTGGGTCGCCACAGTCTTCTTGGGGGAAGCCCGCTGTCCGGTAGAGACCCTGTTTGAACCTGTGGTCTCAAGGTCTGTCAGTAGGAGAGCTGGTCTCCTGAGCAGAGACAAAAGCACTCGGGTGTCCTGCCGCAAGACCCACCTCCTCCCACACCTGCTGCTGCAGTACTGTATGGGCAGTGTGGGCTGTGCTCTCGCTCGGACTTCCCTCCCTGTTGTCAGTGGACAGTAACACCTTTTTCTCACCCGAGGGCTGCTTGTAGCCTCACAGCAAAGGGTCAAGGTCAAGCTCAAGAGATAGGCGTGGGTAGCGCCAGCTCCACCCCCGCTGGCTCAGCAGCCCGCCCACAAGCTGCCAGCCCCCCCCCAACCCCCGGCACCCGCACCCGCACCGGCACCGGCACCGTGCTTTTGCTGGCTTCCAAAAAGCCCAAATAAGAGCTTTTTGGTCGACCTTATTTGCTTTAGGTCCCTTACCCAGTGCAGTCTTACCTGCCCCGAAGCTGGTCTCCTCAGCAATGACCCTCACACTCGTTAGGAGGGTGTTGAAACTATACCGCGATTGTGCCAGCTCCACCCCTGCTGGCTCAGCAGCCCGCCCTGAAGGAGTACCTCAGGGTACTCCACTCTCTGACCTGGTGGTCTCGGCTGCGGAGCACACAAACCCTCTCCCCCCCTGCCCCCACCACGATTGAGGAGGACGCAGTCGGAGACCTACTACTCCAATTGGACCGCCACAAGTCTGTGGGGCCGGATGAGATTCACCCGAGAGTGCTGAGGGCACTGGCGGAGGTGATAGCCGAGCCGCTTTCCATCATCTATCAGCGCTCCTTGTTGACTGGTGGGGTCCCAGAAGACTGGAGGCTTGCCAACGTGACTCCCATCTACAAGAAGGGTTTTTAAGGAGGGTGCGGGGAACTACGGGCCTGCTAGCCTGACCTCGGTGCCAGGGAAGGTTATGGAGCAGATTGTCTTGAGGGAGATCACGCGGCACGTGCGGGACAACCGGGGGGTCAGGCCTAACCAGCACGAGTTCACGAAGGGCAGGTCCTGCTTGACCAACCCGATCTCCTTCTATGATCTAGTGACCCGTCTGGTGGACGAGGGAAAGGCTGTTGATGTAGTCTACCTAGACTTCAGCGAGGCCTTTGACACTGTCTCCCACAGTATTCTCCTGCAGAAGCTGGCAGCCCGTGGCTTGGACGGGTACGCTCTTGGCTGGGTAAGGAACTGGCTGGAGGGCCGGGCCCAGAGAGTGGTGGTGAATGGACTTACATCCGGCTGGCGACCGGTCACAAGCGGTGTTCCCCAGGGGTCGGTGCTGGGACCTGTCCTCTTCCATATCTTTACCGATGACCCGGACGAGGGCATTGAGTGCACCCTCAGTAAGTTTGCAGATGACACCAAGTTGGCTGGAAGCGTCGATCTGCCTGGGGGTAGCGAGGCCCTACAGAGGGATCTGGACAGGCCGGATAGCTGGGCTGAAGCCAACGGGATGAGGTTCAACAAGACCAAATGCCGGGTCCTGCACTTTGGCCACAACAACCCCAGGCAACGCTACAGGCTTGGGGCAGAGCGGCTGGAAGACCGTGTAGAGGAAATGGACCCGGGGGTATTGATTGATGCTCGGCTGAACGTGAGCCAGCAGCGCGCCCAGGTGGCCAAGAAGGCCAATGGCATCCTGGCTTGCATCAGAAACAGTCTTGCCAGCAGGAACAGGGAAGGAATTGTCCCCCCCGTACTCAGCACTGGTGAGGCCGCACCTCGAGCACCGTGTCCAGTTTTGGGCCCCTCACTGCAAGAAAGACACTGAGGCCCTGGAGCGCGTTCAAAGAAGGGCAACAAAGCTGGCGAGGGGTCTGGAGCACAGGCCTTATGAGGAGCGGCTGAAGGAGCTGGGATTGTTCAGTCTGGAGAAGAGGAGGCTCAGGGGAGACCTTTATTGCTCTCTCTAACTACCTGAAGGGAGGTTGTAGTGAGCTGGGGGTCGGCCGCTTCTCTCGTGTAACCAGAGCTAGGACTAGAGGGAACGGCTTCAAGCTGCGCCAGGGGAGGTTCAGGCCGGACGTTAGGAAATACTGCTTCTCTGAAAGAGTGGTCAGGCACTGGAATAGGCTGGCTGCCCAGGGAGGCGGCAGAGTCACCGACCCCGGAGGAGTTCAAGGAACGTTTGGACGTTGCTTTGAGGGACATGGTTTAGTGAGAACTATTGGTGATGGGTGGATGGTTGGGCTGGGTGATCCTGGGGGGTCTTTTCCAACCCTGGTGATTCTACGATGCTATGATTATCTTTGGGAGACGGAGACCCCCTCGTTTTAACTTGCAGAACCGTTTCCATCAGTAAGGCACTCGAGACAGAGATGATATCCCCATGCTCCATCTTTATTGTGCAAACGCTGCTCAGAGCTTTGTATTACCCTCCATAGACACCCACCAAAAACAACTATACGTCAACGGTGGCTAGACTGACGGGCAACCTGTGAAATCTCTTCGGTGGCGATCCGTACGCTCGCAGCAACTCCTGCGGGGCAAACATCTTAGCCGGGAGGCTGGCCCAACTGACGGCCACCCAGAATACAGAGACGCGCGCGGTAGTCTGAAGGGCCTGAGGGTGAGTTTCTCACAGCCATCCGGAATCCATCGGTCGGGCCCAGGTTAGCAGCACGCTTCTCGCCAGCAATCATCAAACGCCCAAGAAGCTGGAGAAGGAAATAGCGTTACGGAACGTAGCATGCCGCAACGCAAAGAAGAGCGGAGAGGGCAGGACGCGAAGGAAGGCGAGCAGAGAACCGTCCACAGAATGCGGTTAGCTCGTTCTTCGCAGTTCAAACGCTGCTCTTCAAATTACTGCCTGTCTGCAACAGACACATTCCAAGCAAAGCTGCAAAGACCGATTACGCATCATGGGGGGAGGGGCAGCTACGGGACTTACCATCTCTTTTCTTTTTCTTTTTTTTACCCCACTTCCCCCGCCCCCCACTCCCCGCTCTGAGCTAGACAGTAACGGACGACTACAAATCAGGCACAGAAGCCAGACTGGTCTCAGGGTTCCAGCCCCCCCATTACATCTTCGGGCGACGTTACGTCTTTCTGGCAGAAGAGAAAAACTCGATGTTCGCTTTGTGAGCCCTCGCAAAAGCCAACCAACTTGACTTCTATAGCTGAAAATGAAACAACCCGTACCCCTCAGCCAGCTTTCCCTTTCCTCACCTCCGACCTGCTCAAAACCCCATGCCCTCTTCTCCGTATTACAGCAAGTACCGCCGTCCAGAAACCGTGAAAACAGGCATCAGGCCGCACTTCAGAACGGCACTGCATTTTGCACTACTGTCATGGTTTTATGATTTTTGGTATTGGTATTCCACATCATTACAACATGTAGCGCATTAAGAGTTAAAGAGTTAATACTCCAACTCCATAGATCACTGATATTTCCGGGTATACCTGTCTCAGAAGAGAAGAACTACATTCCCCAGAAGACTTTGCGATGCTTTGCATTTTTACATATTTTCCGCTCAGAGGGAAAAGATAAAAACCCTCTGCGGTCACAGGACACTCTCTTTCCTTCGGGATCGACTCAGCAGTGGGTGCTCGCTGCCGTATCGCCTTCAGCGTTAGCGTAAGGCCTTCGGTTTATCGGACACTCTCTCTTGCTCATTTTATTTGATTTATTAGCTTCAATTCCAATTATATTGTATTATATTGTGTTATTTTGCTTTCTGATATCTTATTGAGTAAATTAGCTTTCCTCCTCAGATCGTTGCCGCTGTTTTGTTTCTAGGCCCATCTCCCTTTTTTCCTTTTCCCTTTTCCCCCTTCCCCTTTCCTGGGGCGTGGGTCTGTGGGTCCCCCACACCAATCGTCACGGAACCGGGCCGATCCAGCCCGGTAAACCGTTGACAACTACAAGTACGTACCCAGAAACGAGCATCGCTTTCTACCGCTACCCTTAGTCAAAATGCTCGGCTCCGTTAACAAGCTAGAGGCAAAAGGTTACGGCGTCGGGAAACCCCAAGTAGCCTACTGGGCCTCTTTGCAACATCAGGAGGGAAAGAGGCGACAGGACAGAGCCTACTAAATTACATACCGCTCACAGGTACCGCTTAGTGTACGGAAAGCTTCCAAGGTACTTACCGGCCCGCCAGAATCTTCCGCTTCGGGTGACCTGACAACGGCCTTCTCGGGAGCGGCTAGGAAAAAGCGTAGGAGCTTGGTGGAAAGCAAGGCACTGGAGGAAGAGTACATGGTTAAAACGGGATTGGCTTCGGAGAAAGCCAATAGCTTAAGCAAATGGCTACGCCCCACCGAACTCGTACAGAAGCAGATTATTGGGTACCCCAAACGCAAGACAAGACGGCGATTCTTCCTCAGCGATCTCTGAATTGGCCAAGTCCTCTCCCTTCTATACGCAACGCACCTTTTCACAGGCTCCTGCTGCTGCTACGAGCACAGAGCGATTCTAAACCAAACCAAAAGCACCTCCATTTGTGCTTATGTCGCTCTCTTATTTAGACCCTGCATAAATACTCAAGCGGCAAACGGTTGCTCACCATCCTTCAGTTACGGCCAAATATCGCCTTCCTATCCTACTTTGGACCTAGGCATTTTCAAAGAGCCTGGGGTTGGAACGGGTCCGGAGGAGGGCCGCTAAAATGATCGGAGGGCTGGAGCACCTCTCCTGTGAGGAAAGGTGGAGGGAACTGGGCTTGTTTAGCTTGGGGAAGAGAAGGCTCCGGGGAGACCTCATTGTGGCCTTGAAGGGAGCGTATAAACAGGAAGGGGAACGATTGCTTACACGGGTTGACAGTGATAGGACAAGGGGGAACGGTTTTAAACTAAGACAGGGGAGATTTAGGTTAGATATCGGGAGGAAGCTTTTCACACAGAGGCTGGCGACGCACTGGAACAGGTTGCCCAGAGAGGTTGGGGATGCCCCATCCCTGGAGGCATTCAAGGCAAGGCTGGATGTGGCTCTGGGCCCGCCTCTACACACGCGCACACACCACACGGTGGCGCTGGGAAGCCAGGCGAGCCAGACGGCACCGGCAACCCAGTATGCGCCGCGGCAGCCCCGTGGCACCGAAGGAGCGCGGGGTTCTAGCGGAGGCGCTGCAGTAAGCGAGCGTCACCAGCCAGGAAGGCCCGTCCGTCCGTCCGTCCACTCGTCCACTCGCCCCGCCGCACTCGCCGGCGCCGCAACGGGCCCTCGTTCCGGAGGGCCTGCGAGCGCGCTAGGGTGGGGGAGGGGTGGGAAGGGAGGAAGGGAAGGGAAGGGAAGGGGAAGAATCGCACAACGCAGAGCAAAGCCGCGGCTACCTCCTCGTCCGCAACGGCTCCTCCTCACGGATAACGTTGGCGGAGAACTCCTGGCGGGCGACTTTTCCGAAGAGAGCGGCGCCACCGCGACAGGCGGCCGGAGACCCAACCATCCCGCCGGCCATGACGGCCCCCGCTCGCTACAACACTCCCTCCGCCCCGAACCTCCCCCATTCGGCGCGGCCCTCGGCGGCGCTCATTGGGCCGACGGAGCGCCGCCGCCGATCGTTCCCGCGCCTCGGTTGGCCGTCTCGCCTGCCCTGCCCTGCCCTGCCCTGCCCTGCCTTCGCCTCCCCTTTACGCTTGTCCCCGCCCCGTTGGCGGCTCCGCTCCCGTCGTCCCGGTGGTTTTCGGGGCTCAGGGAATTCGCGCGCGCCTCCGGGCGCGCAGGGGGCGACCTGAGGGGGGGGGTGGGCGGGCGGGCGGGCGAGCGCCTCCGCGAACGGAATCTGCGCCCTCTAGTGCTGCGCCCCTGCGGCGGGGAAACGAGGCCCGCTGAAAGGGCCCCCCAAGTATTTCGGATCGCTCTTATCGGCCCCTCGGCAAACGCGCTGCGCGCTTTTTCTTGGTACTGCCGATCCCTCCAGTCATGCGACCGCCTATTGGCGGGGCAGGCCAGGAGTTTGCCATCTTTGGAAGGGACGGGCAACTCGGGACGAGTACGAGGATGTTGCTAGGATATGCAGAGAGAAAATTAGAAAGGCAAAAGCCCAGCAAGATCTTCATGCGGCCGCCACTGTTCAAGACGATTAAAACAACGATTTTACAAAGATACTAACAGCAAGGCGAGGGCCAAGGAGAATCCTCCTCCGTTATTCGATGCGCTGAGGAACATCGCCACCGAGGAGGAGGAGGAGGAATAGGCTGACGTTCTCAATGCCGCCTTTACTTCTGTCTTTGACAGTCAGACCAGCTGTCCTCAGGGTACGCAGCCCCCTGAGCGGCAAGACGGGGCCGGGGAGCAGAATAAACGCCGCACGGTTCAGGAGGAAGCGCTTAGCGACCTGCTACTCCTCCTAGACTGTCACAAGGCCGTGGGGCCGGATGGGATCCGCCCGAGGGTCCTGAGGGAGCTGGCAGAAGCGATCGCCAAGCCGCTTTCCCTCAGTTATCCATCAGCAGTCCTGGTCAACCCTTTATTTGGAAGCTGGGGGCAGATGGCAAGGCCTCAGACACACAGCACATCCTATATTATTACATAGAGGCACCTGGGGAACCGAGGTAGGTCGGGATGGGGGTTGCCCGCGTTGCCGAGCTGGGACCTGCTGCCGTTCCTCCTTGCCTCTCAAGTTGGCTCTCTCTGCTCGACTACGGCAAGGGAGAGGGTCCACTACGGTTTAGGGGGTGCAATCTCCGTGTCTTTCTCGCAGAGAGTCAGTCCACCAGTCGATCTCGCGCTCGCACTCTCTGACGGTCCTCAGTCGCTCTACCTCCTCCCTAAGCTCCACCACCAGGCTGAGCAGCTCGTCCGCCGGCTCGCACTTCACACAGGGGGCATCCTTCCCATCCTCCCCTGGCAGCAGCGGGCTCAGGCACTCCCTGCAGCCAGAGACCTGTGTTGAAGAATTCCTGCAACAACAACAAGGCGGACGTGAGCTGCTTCAGCTGAGCAACCCAAGCTGCCAAGACGTCTATGGGAAACTTCCGTGATTATGTTGTTCAGCCTGCCTTCAGCGAAGAGGGCCTCACAGGATTGCTGAGAATTGTAACTACAGGTATCTTTAGAATAAGCTGTCCTTGGTAGTCTATTCTGTTTAGCTAGCAGGTGTTCTTCCCTTTGGGCTCTGTGTTATGCACTGGCCACGCTGATACGGTGCTCAAAGGAAACTACGCCGTGTGAACCTTGAGAAAAGTAAAAGCAGGAGGTGATCGGTGGCGAGTGGGAGAGGTAAAGTGCACTTTGAAGCAGGGGACGCCCTGCCAGCGCTGCCTTTCACATCCGCTGCCGACGCTTTCCTGCCTGGGTTTTTTAGGATTAGGATGATATCAAAAGTTACCTCCTCCAAGATGTGTTTCTCACTGCTGTTAATCGTTGGGAGTTGTTTAAGGTTGTTTTTCTTCAAGGCTCTCAGCCAATGATTGTGTGCTATTCTCTGTACGCTCCTGTCGAAAACACTAGAAGAATAAGGCTGTCCGGGTAATAAATGGAGCATGATTCAACCACGTTGGTGTATGTCGTGCTTCTGGCCGTTTGCTCCGACGACAGACCTGAATCGCCACATCTCTGCGCAGGCCCTCTGTGTCTGGGTCGCCACAGTCTTCTTGGGGGAAGCCCGCTGTCCGGTAGAGACCCTGTTTGAACCTGTGGTCTCAAGGTCTGTCAGTAGGAGAGCTGGTCTCCTGAGCAGAGACAAAAGCACTCGGGTGTCCTGCCGCAAGACCCACCTCCTCCCACACCTGCTGCTGCAGTACTGTATGGGCAGTGTGGGCTGTGCTCTCGCTCGGACTTCCCTCCCTGTTGTCAGTGGACAGTAACACCTTTTTCTCACCCGAGGGCTGCTTGTAGCCTCACAGCAAAGGGTCAAGGTCAAGCTCAAGAGATAGGCGTGGGTAGCGCCAGCTCCACCCCCGCTGGCTCAGCAGCCCGCCCACAAGCTGCCAGCCCCCCCCCAACCCCCGGCACCCGCACCCGCACCGGCACCGGCACCGTGCTTTTGCTGGCTTCCAAAAAGCCCAAATAAGAGCTTTTTGGTCGACCTTATTTGCTTTAGGTCCCTTACCCAGTGCAGTCTTACCTGCCCCGAAGCTGGTCTCCTCAGCAATGACCCTCACACTCGTTAGGAGGGTGTTGAAACTATACCGCGATTGTGCCAGCTCCACCCCTGCTGGCTCAGCAGCCCGCCCTGAAGGAGTACCTCAGGGTACTCCACTCTCTGACCTGGTGGTCTCGGCTGCGGAGCACACAAACCCTCTCCCCCCCTGCCCCCACCACGATTGAGGAGGACGCAGTCGGAGACCTACTACTCCAATTGGACCGCCACAAGTCTGTGGGGCCGGATGAGATTCACCCGAGAGTGCTGAGGGCACTGGCGGAGGTGATAGCCGAGCCGCTTTCCATCATCTATCAGCGCTCCTTGTTGACTGGTGGGGTCCCAGAAGACTGGAGGCTTGCCAACGTGACTCCCATCTACAAGAAGGGTTTTTAAGGAGGGTGCGGGGAACTACGGGCCTGCTAGCCTGACCTCGGTGCCAGGGAAGGTTATGGAGCAGATTGTCTTGAGGGAGATCACGCGGCACGTGCGGGACAACCGGGGGGTCAGGCCTAACCAGCACGAGTTCACGAAGGGCAGGTCCTGCTTGACCAACCCGATCTCCTTCTATGATCTAGTGACCCGTCTGGTGGACGAGGGAAAGGCTGTTGATGTAGTCTACCTAGACTTCAGCGAGGCCTTTGACACTGTCTCCCACAGTATTCTCCTGCAGAAGCTGGCAGCCCGTGGCTTGGACGGGTACGCTCTTGGCTGGGTAAGGAACTGGCTGGAGGGCCGGGCCCAGAGAGTGGTGGTGAATGGACTTACATCCGGCTGGCGACCGGTCACAAGCGGTGTTCCCCAGGGGTCGGTGCTGGGACCTGTCCTCTTCCATATCTTTACCGATGACCCGGACGAGGGCATTGAGTGCACCCTCAGTAAGTTTGCAGATGACACCAAGTTGGCTGGAAGCGTCGATCTGCCTGGGGGTAGCGAGGCCCTACAGAGGGATCTGGACAGGCCGGATAGCTGGGCTGAAGCCAACGGGATGAGGTTCAACAAGACCAAATGCCGGGTCCTGCACTTTGGCCACAACAACCCCAGGCAACGCTACAGGCTTGGGGCAGAGCGGCTGGAAGACCGTGTAGAGGAAATGGACCCGGGGGTATTGATTGATGCTCGGCTGAACGTGAGCCAGCAGCGCGCCCAGGTGGCCAAGAAGGCCAATGGCATCCTGGCTTGCATCAGAAACAGTCTTGCCAGCAGGAACAGGGAAGGAATTGTCCCCCCCGTACTCAGCACTGGTGAGGCCGCACCTCGAGCACCGTGTCCAGTTTTGGGCCCCTCACTGCAAGAAAGACACTGAGGCCCTGGAGCGCGTTCAAAGAAGGGCAACAAAGCTGGCGAGGGGTCTGGAGCACAGGCCTTATGAGGAGCGGCTGAAGGAGCTGGGATTGTTCAGTCTGGAGAAGAGGAGGCTCAGGGGAGACCTTTATTGCTCTCTCTAACTACCTGAAGGGAGGTTGTAGTGAGCTGGGGGTCGGCCGCTTCTCTCGTGTAACCAGAGCTAGGACTAGAGGGAACGGCTTCAAGCTGCGCCAGGGGAGGTTCAGGCCGGACGTTAGGAAATACTGCTTCTCTGAAAGAGTGGTCAGGCACTGGAATAGGCTGGCTGCCCAGGGAGGCGGCGGAGTCACCGACCCCGGAGGAGTTCAAGGAACGTTTGGACGTTGCTTTGAGGGACATGGTTTAGTGAGAACTATTGGTGATGGGTGGATGGTTGGGCTGGGTGATCCTGGGGGGTCTTTTCCAACCCTGGTGATTCTACGATGCTATGATTATCTTTGGGAGACGGAGACCCCCTCGTTTTAACTTGCAGAACCGTTTCCATCAGTAAGGCACTCGAGACAGAGATGATATCCCCATGCTCCATCTTTATTGTGCAAACGCTGCTCAGAGCTTTGTATTACCCTCCATAGACACCCACCAAAAACAACTATACGTCAACGGTGGCTAGACTGACGGGCAACCTGTGAAATCTCTTCGGTGGCGATCCGTACGCTCGCAGCAACTCCTGCGGGGCAAACATCTTAGCCGGGAGGCTGGCCCAACTGACGGCCACCCAGAATACAGAGACGCGCGCGGTAGTCTGAAGGGCCTGAGGGTGAGTTTCTCACAGCCATCCGGAATCCATTGGTCGGGCCCAGGTTAGCAGCACGCTTCTCGCCAGCAATCATCAAACGCCCAAGAAGCTGGAGAAGGAAATAGCGTTACGGAACGTAGCATGCCGCAACGCAAAGAAGAGCGGAGAGGGCAGGACGCGAAGGAAGGCGAGCAGAGAACCGTCCACAGAATGCGGTTAGCTCGTTCTTCGCAGTTCAAACGCTGCTCTTCAAATTACTGCCTGTCTGCAACAGACACATTCCAAGCAAAGCTGCAAAGACCGATTACGCATCATGGGGGGAGGGGCAGCTACGGGACTTACCATCTCTTTTCTTTTTCTTTTTTTTACCCCACTTCCCCCGCCCCCCACTCCCCGCTCTGAGCTAGACAGTAACGGACGACTACAAATCAGGCACAGAAGCCAGACTGGTCTCAGGGTTCCAGCCCCCCCATTACATCTTCGGGCGACGTTACGTCTTTCTGGCAGAAGAGAAAAACTCGATGTTCGCTTTGTGAGCCCTCGCAAAAGCCAACCAACTTGACTTCTATAGCTGAAAATGAAACAACCCGTACCCCTCAGCCAGCTTTCCCTTTCCTCACCTCCGACCTGCTCAAAACCCCATGCCCTCTTCTCCGTATTACAGCAAGTACCGCCGTCCAGAAACCGTGAAAACAGGCATCAGGCCGCACTTCAGAACGGCACTGCATTTTGCACTACTGTCATGGTTTTATGATTTTTGGTATTGGTATTCCACATCATTACAACATGTAGCGCATTAAGAGTTAAAGAGTTAATACTCCAACTCCATAGATCACTGATATTTCCGGGTATACCTGTCTCAGAAGAGAAGAACTACATTCCCCAGAAGACTTTGCGATGCTTTGCATTTTTACATATTTTCCGCTCAGAGGGAAAAGATAAAAACCCTCTGCGGTCACAGGACACTCTCTTTCCTTCGGGATCGACTCAGCAGTGGGTGCTCGCTGCCGTATCGCCTTCAGCGTTAGCGTAAGGCCTTCGGTTTATCGGACACTCTCTCTTGCTCATTTTATTTGATTTATTAGCTTCAATTCCAATTATATTGTATTATATTGTGTTATTTTGCTTTCTGATATCTTATTGAGTAAATTAGCTTTCCTCCTCAGATCGTTGCCGCTGTTTTGTTTCTAGGCCCATCTCCCTTTTTTCCTTTTCCCTTTTCCCCCTTCCCCTTTCCTGGGGCGTGGGTCTGTGGGTCCCCCACACCAATCGTCACGGAACCGGGCCGATCCAGCCCGGTAAACCGTTGACAACTACAAGTACGTACCCAGAAACGAGCATCGCTTTCTACCGCTACCCTTAGTCAAAATGCTCGGCTCCGTTAACAAGCTAGAGGCAAAAGGTTACGGCGTCGGGAAACCCCAAGTAGCCTACTGGGCCTCTTTGCAACATCAGGAGGGAAAGAGGCGACAGGACAGAGCCTACTAAATTACATACCGCTCACAGGTACCGCTTAGTGTACGGAAAGCTTCCAAGGTACTTACCGGCCCGCCAGAATCTTCCGCTTCGGGTGACCTGACAACGGCCTTCTCGGGAGCGGCTAGGAAAAAGCGTAGGAGCTTGGTGGAAAGCAAGGCAGTGGAGGAAGAGTACATGGTTAAAACGGGATTGGCTTCGGAGAAAGCCAATAGCTTAAGCAAATGGCTACGCCCCACCGAACTCGTACAGAAGCAGATTATCGGGTACCCCAAACGCAAGACAAGACGGCGATTCTTCCTCAGCGATCTCTGAATTGGCCAAGTCCTCTCCCTTCTATACGCAACGCACCTTTTCACAGGCTCCTGCTGCTGCTACGAGCACAGAGCGATTCTAAACCAAACCAAAAGCACCTCCATTTGTGCTTATGTCGCTCTCTTATTTAGACCCTGCATAAATACTCAAGCGGCAAACGGTTGCTCACCATCCTTCAGTTACGGCCAAATATCGCCTTCCTATCCTACTTTGGACCTAGGCATTTTCAAAGAGCCTGGGGTTGGAACGGGTCCGGAGGAGGGCCGCTAAAATGATCGGAGGGCTGGAGCACCTCTCCTGTGAGGAAAGGTGGAGGGAACTGGGCTTGTTTAGCTTGGGGAAGAGAAGGCTCCGGGGAGACCTCATTGTGGCCTTGAAGGGAGCGTATAAACAGGAAGGGGAACGATTGCTTACACGGGTTGACAGTGATAGGACAAGGGGGAACGGTTTTAAACTAAGACAGGGGAGATTTAGGTTAGATATCGGGAGGAAGCTTTTCACACAGAGGCTGGCGACGCACTGGAACAGGTTGCCCAGAGAGGTTGGGGATGCCCCATCCCTGGAGGCATTCAAGGCAAGGCTGGATGTGGCTCTGGGCCCGCCTCTACACACGCGCACACACCACACGGTGGCGCTGGGAAGCCAGGCGAGCCAGACGGCACCGGCAACCCAGTATGCGCCGCGGCAGCCCCGTGGCACCGAAGGAGCGCGGGGTTCTAGCGGAGGCGCTGCAGTAAGCGAGCGTCACCAGCCAGGAAGGCCCGTCCGTCCGTCCGTCCACTCGTCCACTCGCCCCGCCGCACTCGCCGGCGCCGCAACGGGCCCTCGTTCCGGAGGGCCTGCGAGCGCGCTAGGGTGGGGGAGGGGTGGGAAGGGAGGAAGGGAAGGGAAGGGAAGGGGAAGAATCGCACAACGCAGAGCAAAGCCGCGGCTACCTCCTCGTCCGCAACGGCTCCTCCTCACGGATAACGTTGGCGGAGAACTCCTGGCGGGCGACTTTTCCGAAGAGAGCGGCGCCACCGCGACAGGCGGCCGGAGACCCAACCATCCCGCCGGCCATGACGGCCCCCGCTCGCTACAACACTCCCTCCGCCCCGAACCTCCCCCATTCGGCGCGGCCCTCGGCGGCGCTCATTGGGCCGACGGAGCGCCGCCGCCGATCGTTCCCGCGCCTCGGTTGGCCGTCTCGCCTGCCCTGCCCTGCCCTGCCCTGCCCTGCCTTCGCCTCCCCTTTACGCTTGTCCCCGCCCCGTTGGCGGCTCCGCTCCCGTCGTCCCGGTGGTTTTCGGGGCTCAGGGAATTCGCGCGCGCCTCCGGGCGCGCAGGGGGCGACCTGAGGGGGGGGGTGGGCGGGCGGGCGGGCGAGCGCCTCCGCGAACGGAATCTGCGCCCTCTAGTGCTGCGCCCCTGCGGCGGGGAAACGAGGCCCGCTGAAAGGGCCCCCCAAGTATTTCGGATCGCTCTTATCGGCCCCTCGGCAAACGCGCTGCGCGCTTTTTCTTGGTACTGCCGATCCCTCCAGTCATGCGACCGCCTATTGGCGGGGCAGGCCAGGAGTTTGCCATCTTTGGAAGGGACGGGCAACTCGGGACGAGTACGAGGATGTTGCTAGGATATGCAGAGAGAAAATTAGAAAGGCAAAAGCCCAGCAAGATCTTCATGCGGCCGCCACTGTTCAAGACGATTAAAACAACGATTTTACAAAGATACTAACAGCAAGGCGAGGGCCAAGGAGAATCCTCCTCCGTTATTCGATGCGCTGAGGAACATCGCCACCGAGGAGGAGGAGGAGGAATAGGCTGACGTTCTCAATGCCGCCTTTACTTCTGTCTTTGACAGTCAGACCAGCTGTCCTCAGGGTACGCAGCCCCCTGAGCGGCAAGACGGGGCCGGGGAGCAGAATAAACGCCGCACGGTTCAGGAGGAAGCGCTTAGCGACCTGCTACTCCTCCTAGACTGTCACAAGGCCGTGGGGCCGGATGGGATCCGCCCGAGGGTCCTGAGGGAGCTGGCAGAAGCGATCGCCAAGCCGCTTTCCCTCAGTTATCCATCAGCAGTCCTGGTCAACCCTTTATTTGGAAGCTGGGGGCAGATGGCAAGGCCTCAGACACACAGCACATCCTATATTATTACATAGAGGCACCTGGGGAACCGAGGTAGGTCGGGATGGGGGTTGCCCGCGTTGCCGAGCTGGGACCTGCTGCCGTTCCTCCTTGCCTCTCAAGTTGGCTCTCTCTGCTCGACTACGGCAAGGGAGAGGGTCCACTACGGTTTAGGGGGTGCAATCTCCGTGTCTTTCTCGCAGAGAGTCAGTCCACCAGTCGATCTCGCGCTCGCACTCTCTGACGGTCCTCAGTCGCTCTACCTCCTCCCTAAGCTCCACCACCAGGCTGAGCAGCTCGTCCGCCGGCTCGCACTTCACACAGGGGGCATCCTTCCCATCCTCCCCTGGCAGCAGCGGGCTCAGGCACTCCCTGCAGCCAGAGACCTGTGTTGAAGAATTCCTGCAACAACAACAAGGCGGACGTGAGCTGCTTCAGCTGAGCAACCCAAGCTGCCAAGACGTCTATGGGAAACTTCCGTGATTATGTTGTTCAGCCTGCCTTCAGCGAAGAGGGCCTCACAGGATTGCTGAGAATTGTAACTACAGGTATCTTTAGAATAAGCTGTCCTTGGTAGTCTATTCTGTTTAGCTAGCAGGTGTTCTTCCCTTTGGGCTCTGTGTTATGCACTGGCCACGCTGATACGGTGCTCAAAGGAAACTACGCCGTGTGAACCTTGAGAAAAGTAAAAGCAGGAGGTGATCGGTGGCGAGTGGGAGAGGTAAAGTGCACTTTGAAGCAGGGGACGCCCTGCCAGCGCTGCCTTTCACATCCGCTGCCGACGCTTTCCTGCCTGGGTTTTTTAGGATTAGGATGATATCAAAAGTTACCTCCTCCAAGATGTGTTTCTCACTGCTGTTAATCGTTGGGAGTTGTTTAAGGTTGTTTTTCTTCAAGGCTCTCAGCCAATGATTGTGTGCTATTCTCTGTACGCTCCTGTCGAAAACACTAGAAGAATAAGGCTGTCCGGGTAATAAATGGAGCATGATTCAACCACGTTGGTGTATGTCGTGCTTCTGGCCGTTTGCTCCGACGACAGACCTGAATCGCCACATCTCTGCGCAGGCCCTCTGTGTCTGGGTCGCCACAGTCTTCTTGGGGGAAGCCCGCTGTCCGGTAGAGACCCTGTTTGAACCTGTGGTCTCAAGGTCTGTCAGTAGGAGAGCTGGTCTCCTGAGCAGAGACAAAAGCACTCGGGTGTCCTGCCGCAAGACCCACCTCCTCCCACACCTGCTGCTGCAGTACTGTATGGGCAGTGTGGGCTGTGCTCTCGCTCGGACTTCCCTCCCTGTTGTCAGTGGACAGTAACACCTTTTTCTCACCCGAGGGCTGCTTGTAGCCTCACAGCAAAGGGTCAAGGTCAAGCTCAAGAGATAGGCGTGGGTAGCGCCAGCTCCACCCCCGCTGGCTCAGCAGCCCGCCCACAAGCTGCCAGCCCCCCCCCACCCCCCGGCACCCGCACCCGCACCGGCACCGGCACCGTGCTTTTGCTGGCTTCCAAAAAGCCCAAATAAGAGCTTTTTGGTCGACCTTATTTGCTTTAGGTCCCTTACCCAGTGCAGTCTTACCTGCCCCGAAGCTGGTCTCCTCAGCAATGACCCTCACACTCGTTAGGAGGGTGTTGAAACTATACCGCGATTGTGCCAGCTCCACCCCTGCTGGCTCAGCAGCCCGCCCTGAAGGAGTACCTCAGGGTACTCCACTCTCTGACCTGGTGGTCTCGGCTGCGGAGCACACAAACCCTCTCCCCCCCCCCCCCCCACCACGATTGAGGAGGACGCAGTCGGAGACCTACTACTCCAATTGGACCGCCACAAGTCTGTGGGGCCGGATGAGATTCACCCGAGAGTGCTGAGGGCACTGGCGGAGGTGATAGCCGAGCCGCTTTCCATCATCTATCAGCGCTCCTTGTTGACTGGTGGGGTCCCAGAAGACTGGAGGCTTGCCAACGTGACTCCCATCTACAAGAAGGGTTTTTAAGGAGGGTGCGGGGAACTACGGGCCTGCTAGCCTGACCTCGGTGCCAGGGAAGGTTATGGAGCAGATTGTCTTGAGGGAGATCACGCGGCACGTGCGGGACAACCGGGGGGTCAGGCCTAACCAGCACGAGTTCACGAAGGGCAGGTCCTGCTTGACCAACCCGATCTCCTTCTATGATCTAGTGACCCGTCTGGTGGACGAGGGAAAGGCTGTTGATGTAGTCTACCTAGACTTCAGCGAGGCCTTTGACACTGTCTCCCACAGTATTCTCCTGCAGAAGCTGGCAGCCCGTGGCTTGGACGGGTACGCTCTTGGCTGGGTAAGGAACTGGCTGGAGGGCCGGGCCCAGAGAGTGGTGGTGAATGGACTTACATCCGGCTGGCGACCGGTCACAAGCGGTGTTCCCCAGGGGTCGGTGCTGGGACCTGTCCTCTTCCATATCTTTACCGATGACCCGGACGAGGGCATTGAGTGCACCCTCAGTAAGTTTGCAGATGACACCAAGTTGGCTGGAAACGTCGATCTGCCTGGGGGTAGCGAGGCCCTACAGAGGGATCTGGACAGGCCGGATAGCTGGGCTGAAGCCAACGGGATGAGGTTCAACAAGACCAAATGCCGGGTCCTGCACTTTGGCCACAACAACCCCAGGCAACGCTACAGGCTTGGGGCAGAGCGGCTGGAAGACCGTGTAGAGGAAATGGACCCGGGGGTATTGATTGATGCTCGGCTGAACGTGAGCCAGCAGCGCGCCCAGGTGGCCAAGAAGGCCAATGGCATCCTGGCTTGCATCAGAAACAGTCTTGCCAGCAGGAACAGGGAAGGAATTGTCCCCCCCGTACTCAGCACTGGTGAGGCCGCACCTCGAGCACCGTGTCCAGTTTTGGGCCCCTCACTGCAAGAAAGACACTGAGGCCCTGGAGCGCGTTCAAAGAAGGGCAACAAAGCTGGCGAGGGGTCTGGAGCACAGGCCTTATGAGGAGCGGCTGAAGGAGCTGGGATTGTTCAGTCTGGAGAAGAGGAGGCTCAGGGGAGACCTTTATTGCTCTCTCTAACTACCTGAAGGGAGGTTGTAGTGAGCTGGGGGTCGGCCGCTTCTCTCGTGTAACCAGAGCTAGGACTAGAGGGAACGGCTTCAAGCTGCGCCAGGGGAGGTTCAGGCCGGACGTTAGGAAATACTGCTTCTCTGAAAGAGTGGTCAGGCACTGGAATAGGCTGGCTGCCCAGGGAGGCGGCGGAGTCACCGACCCCGGAGGAGTTCAAGGAACGTTTGGACGTTGCTTTGAGGGACATGGTTTAGTGAGAACTATTGGTGATGGGTGGATGGTTGGGCTGGGTGATCCTGGGGGGTCTTTTCCAACCCTGGTGATTCTACGATGCTATGATTATCTTTGGGAGACGGAGACCCCCTCGTTTTAACTTGCAGAACCGTTTCCATCAGTAAGGCACTCGAGACAGAGATGATATCCCCATGCTCCATCTTTATTGTGCAAACGCTGCTCAGAGCTTTGTATTACCCTCCATAGACACCCACCAAAAACAACTATACGTCAACGGTGGCTAGACTGACGGGCAACCTGTGAAATCTCTTCGGTGGCGATCCGTACGCTCGCAGCAACTCCTGCGGGGCAAACATCTTAGCCGGGAGGCTGGCCCAACTGACGGCCACCCAGAATACAGAGACGCACGCGGTAGTCTGAAGGGCCTGAGGGTGAGTTTCTCACAGCCATCCGGAATCCATCGGTCGGGCCCAGGTTAGCAGCACGCTTCTCGCCAGCAATCATCAAACGCCCAAGAAGCTGGAGAAGGAAATAGCGTTACGGAACGTAGCATGCCGCAACGCAAAGAAGAGCGGAGAGGGCAGGACGCGAAGGAAGGCGAGCAGAGAACCGTCCACAGAATGCGGTTAGCTCGTTCTTCGCAGTTCAAACGCTGCTCTTCAAATTACTGCCTGTCTGCAACAGACACATTCCAAGCAAAGCTGCAAAGACCGATTACGCATCATGGGGGGAGGGGCAGCTACGGGACTTACCATCTCTTTTCTTTTTCTTTTTTTTACCCCACTTCCCCCGCCCCCCACTCCCCGCTCTGAGCTAGACAGTAACGGACGACTACAAATCAGGCACAGAAGCCAGACTGGTCTCAGGGTTCCAGCCCCCCCATTACATCTTCGGGCGACGTTACGTCTTTCTGGCAGAAGAGAAAAACTCGATGTTCGCTTTGTGAGCCCTCGCAAAAGCCAACCAACTTGACTTCTATAGCTGAAAATGAAACAACCCGTACCCCTCAGCCAGCTTTCCCTTTCCTCACCTCCGACCTGCTCAAAACCCCATGCCCTCTTCTCCGTATTACAGCAAGTACCGCCGTCCAGAAACCGTGAAAACAGGCATCAGGCCGCACTTCAGAACGGCACTGCATTTTGCACTACTGTCATGGTTTTATGATTTTTGGTATTGGTATTCCACATCATTACAACATGTAGTGCATTAAGAGTTAAAGAGTTAATACTCCAACTCCATAGATCACTGATATTTCCGGGTATACCTGTCTCAGAAGAGAAGAACTACATTCCCCAGAAGACTTTGCGATGCTTTGCATTTTTACATATTTTCCGCTCAGAGGGAAAAGATAAAAACCCTCTGCGGTCACAGGACACTCTCTTTCCTTCGGGATCGACTCAGCAGTGGGTGCTCGCTGCCGTATCGCCTTCAGCGTTAGCGTAAGGCCTTCGGTTTATCGGACACTCTCTCTTGCTCATTTTATTTGATTTATTAGCTTCAATTCCAATTATATTGTATTATATTGTGTTATTTTGCTTTCTGATATCTTATTGAGTAAATTAGCTTTCCTCCTCAGATCGTTGCCGCTGTTTTGTTTCTAGGCCCATCTCCCTTTTTTCCTTTTCCCTTTTCCCCCTTCCCCTTTCCTGGGGCGTGGGTCTGTGGGTCCCCCACACCAATCGTCACGGAACCGGGCCGATCCAGCCCGGTAAACCGTTGACAACTACAAGTACGTACCCAGAAACGAGCATCGCTTTCTACCGCTACCCTTAGTCAAAATGCTCGGCTCCGTTAACAAGCTAGAGGCAAAAGGTTACGGCGTCGGGAAACCCCAAGTAGCCTACTGGGCCTCTTTGCAACATCAGGAGGGAAAGAGGCGACAGGACAGAGCCTACTAAATTACATACCGCTCACAGGTACCGCTTAGTGTACGGAAAGCTTCCAAGGTACTTACCGGCCCGCCAGAATCTTCCGCTTCGGGTGACCTGACAACGGCCTTCTCGGGAGCGGCTAGGAAAAAGCGTAGGAGCTTGGTGGAAAGCAAGGCAGTGGAGGAAGAGTACATGGTTAAAACGGGATTGGCTTCGAAGAAAGCCAATAGCTTAAGCAAATGGCTACGCCCCACCGAACTCGTACAGAAGCAGATTATCGGGTACCCCAAACGCAAGACAAGACGGCGATTCTTCCTCAGCGATCTCTGAATTGGCCAAGTCCTCTCCCTTCTATACGCAACGCACCTTTTCACAGGCTCCTGCTGCTGCTACGAGCACAGAGCGATTCTAAACCAAACCAAAAGCACCTCCATTTGTGCTTATGTCGCTCTCTTATTTAGACCCTGCATAAATACTCAAGCGGCAAACGGTTGCTCACCATCCTTCAGTTACGGCCAAATATCGCCTTCCTATCCTACTTTGGACCTAGGCATTTTCAAAGAGCCTGGGGTTGGAACGGGTCCGGAGGAGGGCCGCTAAAATGATCGGAGGGCTGGAGCACCTCTCCTGTGAGGAAAGGTGGAGGGAACTGGGCTTGTTTAGCTTGGGGAAGAGAAGGCTCCGGGGAGACCTCATTGTGGCCTTGAAGGGAGCGTATAAACAGGAAGGGGAACGATTGCTTACACGGGTTGACAGTGATAGGACAAGGGGGAACGGCTTTAAACTAAGACAGGGGAGATTTAGGTTAGATATCGGGAGGAAGCTTTTCACACAGAGGCTGGCGACGCACTGGAACAGGTTGCCCAGAGAGGTTGGGGATGCCCCATCCCTGGAGGCATTCAAGGCAAGGCTGGATGTGGCTCTGGGCCCGCCTCTACACACGCGCACACACCACACGGTGGCGCTGGGAAGCCAGGCGAGCCAGACGGCACCGGCAACCCAGTATGCGCCGCGGCAGCCCCGTGGCACCGAAGGAGCGCGGGGTTCTAGCGGAGGCGCTGCAGTAAGCGAGCGTCACCAGCCAGGAAGGCCCGTCCGTCCGTCCGTCCACTCGTCCACTCGTCCACTCGCCCCGCCGCACTCGCCGGCGCCGCAACGGGCCCTCGTTCCGGAGGGCCTGCGAGCGCGCTAGGGTGGGGGAGGGGTGGGAAGGGAGGAAGGGAAGGGAAGGGAAGGGGAAGAATCGCACAACGCAGAGCAAAGCCGCGGCTACCTCCTCGTCCGCAACGGCTCCTCCTCACGGATAACGTTGGCGGAGAACTCCTGGCGGGCGACTTTTCCGAAGAGAGCGGCGCCACCGCGCCAGGCGGCCGGAGACCCAACCATCCCGCCGGCCATGACGGCCCCCGCTCGCTACAACACTCCCTCCGCCCCGAACCTCCCCCATTCGGCGCGGCCCTCGGCGGCGCTCATTGGGCCGACGGAGCGCCGCCGCCGATCGTTCCCGCGCCTCGGTTGGCCGTCTCGCCTGCCCTGCCCTGCCCTGCCCTGCCCTGCCTTCGCCTCCCCTTTACGCTTGTCCCCGCCCCGTTGGCGGCTCCGCTCCCGTCGTCCCGGTGGTTTTCGGGGCTCAGGGAATTCGCGCGCGCCTCCGGGCGCGCAGGGGGCAACCTGAGGGGGGGGGTGGGAGGGGGGGCGTGGGCGGGCGGGCGGGCGAGCGCCTCCGCGAACGGAATCTGCGCCCTCTAGTGCTGTGCCCCTGCGGCGGGGAAACGAGGCCCGCTGAAAGGGCCCCCCAAGTATTTCGGATCGCTCTTATCGGCCCCTCGGCAAACGCGCTGCGCGCTTTTTCTTGGTACTGCCGATCCCTCCAGTCATGCGACCGCCTATTGGCGGGGCAGGCCAGGAGTTTGCCATCTTTGGAAGGGACGGGCAACTCGGGACGAGTACGAGGATGTTGCTAGGATATGCAGAGAGAAAATTAGAAAGGCAAAAGCCCAGCAAGATCTTCATGCGGCCGCCACTGTTCAAGACGATTAAAACAACGATTTTACAAAGATACTAACAGCAAGGCGAGGGCCAAGGAGAATCCTCCTCCGTTATTCGATGCGCTGAGGAACATCGCCACCGAGGAGGAGGAGGAGGAATAGGCTGACGTTCTCAATGCCGCCTTTACTTCTGTCTTTGACAGTCAGACCAGCTGTCCTCAGGGTACGCAGCCCCCTGAGCGGCAAGACGGGGCCGGGGAGCAGAATAAACGCCGCACGGTTCAGGAGGAAGCGCTTAGCGACCTGCTACTCCTCCTAGACTGTCACAAGGCCGTGGGGCCGGATGGGATCCGCCCGAGGGTCCTGAGGGAGCTGGCAGAAGCGATCGCCAAGCCGCTTTCCCTCAGTTATCCATCAGCAGTCCTGGTCAACCCTTTATTTGGAAGCTGGGGGCAGATGGCAAGGCCTCAGACACACAGCACATCCTATATTATTACATAGAGGCACCTGGGGAACCGAGGTAGGTCGGGATGGGGGTTGCCCGCGTTGCCGAGCTGGGACCTGCTGCCGTTCCTCCTTGCCTCTCAAGTTGGCTCTCTCTGCTCGACTACGGCAAGGGAGAGGGTCCACTACGGTTTAGGGGGTGCAATCTCCGTGTCTTTCTCGCAGAGAGTCAGTCCACCAGTCGATCTCGCGCTCGCACTCTCTGACGGTCCTCAGTCGCTCTACCTCCTCCCTAAGCTCCACCACCAGGCTGAGCAGCTCGTCCGCCGGCTCGCACTTCACACAGGGGGCATCCTTCCCATCCTCCCCTGGCAGCAGCGGGCTCAGGCACTCCCTGCAGCCAGAGACCTGTGTTGAAGAATTCCTGCAACAACAACAAGGCGGACGTGAGCTGCTTCAGCTGAGCAACCCAAGCTGCCAAGACGTCTATGGGAAACTTCCGTGATTATGTTGTTCAGCCTGCCTTCAGCGAAGAGGGCCTCACAGGATTGCTGAGAATTGTAACTACAGGTATCTTTAGAATAAGCTGTCCTTGGTAGTCTATTCTGTTTAGCTAGCAGGTGTTCTTCCCTTTGGGCTCTGTGTTATGCACTGGCCACGCTGATACGGTGCTCAAAGGAAACTACGCCGTGTGAACCTTGAGAAAAGTAAAAGCAGGAGGTGATCGGTGGCGAGTGGGAGAGGTAAAGTGCACTTTGAAGCAGGGGACGCCCTGCCAGCGCTGCCTTTCACATCCGCTGCCGACGCTTTCCTGCCTGGGTTTTTTAGGATTAGGATGATATCAAAAGTTACCTCCTCCAAGATGTGTTTCTCACTGCTGTTAATCGTTGGGAGTTGTTTAAGGTTGTTTTTCTTCAAGGCTCTCAGCCAATGATTGTGTGCTATTCTCTGTACGCTCCTGTCGAAAACACTAGAAGAATAAGGCTGTCCGGGTAATAAATGGAGCATGATTCAACCACGTTGGTGTATGTCGTGCTTCTGGCCGTTTGCTCCGACGACAGACCTGAATCGCCACATCTCTGCGCAGGCCCTCTGTGTCTGGGTCGCCACAGTCTTCTTGGGGGAAGCCCGCTGTCCGGTAGAGACCCTGTTTGAACCTGTGGTCTCAAGGTCTGTCAGTAGGAGAGCTGGTCTCCTGAGCAGAGACAAAAGCACTCGGGTGTCCTGCCGCAAGACCCACCTCCTCCCACACCTGCTGCTGCAGTACTGTATGGGCAGTGTGGGCTGTGCTCTCGCTCGGACTTCCCTCCCTGTTGTCAGTGGACAGTAACACCTTTTTCTCACCCGAGGGCTGCTTGTAGCCTCACAGCAAAGGGTCAAGGTCAAGCTCAAGAGATAGGCGTGGGTAGCGCCAGCTCCACCCCCGCTGGCTCAGCAGCCCGCCCACAAGCTGCCAGCCCCCCCCCAACCCCCGGCACCCGCACCCGCACCGGCACCGGCACCGTGCTTTTGCTGGCTTCCAAAAAGCCCAAATAAGAGCTTTTTGGTCGACCTTATTTGCTTTAGGTCCCTTACCCAGTGCAGTCTTACCTGCCCCGAAGCTGGTCTCCTCAGCAATGACCCTCACACTCGTTAGGAGGGTGTTGAAACTATACCGCGATTGTGCCAGCTCCACCCCTGCTGGCTCAGCAGCCCGCCCTGAAGGAGTACCTCAGGGTACTCCACTCTCTGACCTGGTGGTCTCGGCTGCGGAGCACACAAACCCTCTCCCCCCCCCCCCCCCACCACGATTGAGGAGGACGCAGTCGGAGACCTACTACTCCAATTGGACCGCCACAAGTCTGTGGGGCCGGATGAGATTCACCCGAGAGTGCTGAGGGCACTGGCGGAGGTGATAGCCGAGCCGCTTTCCATCATCTATCAGTGCTCCTTGTTGACTGGTGGGGTCCCAGAAGACTGGAGGCTTGCCAACGTGACTCCCATCTACAAGAAGGGTTTTTAAGGAGGGTGCGGGGAACTACGGGCCTGCTAGCCTGACCTCGGTGCCAGGGAAGGTTATGGAGCAGATTGTCTTGAGGGAGATCACGCGGCACGTGCGGGACAACCGGGGGGTCAGGCCTAACCAGCACGAGTTCACGAAGGGCAGGTCCTGCTTGACCAACCCGATCTCCTTCTATGATCTAGTGACCCGTCTGGTGGACGAGGGAAAGGCTGTTGATGTAGTCTACCTAGACTTCAGCGAGGCCTTTGACACTGTCTCCCACAGTATTCTCCTGCAGAAGCTGGCAGCCCGTGGCTTGGACGGGTACGCTCTTGGCTGGGTAAGGAACTGGCTGGAGGGCCGGGCCCAGAGAGTGGTGGTGAATGGACTTACATCCGGCTGGCGACCGGTCACAAGCGGTGTTCCCCAGGGGTCGGTGCTGGGACCTGTCCTCTTCCATATCTTTACCGATGACCCGGACGAGGGCATTGAGTGCACCCTCAGTAAGTTTGCAGATGACACCAAGTTGGCTGGAAGCGTCGATCTGCCTGGGGGTAGCGAGGCCCTACAGAGGGATCTGGACAGGCCGGATAGCTGGGCTGAAGCCAACGGGATGAGGTTCAACAAGACCAAATGCCGGGTCCTGCACTTTGGCCACAACAACCCCAGGCAACGCTACAGGCTTGGGGCAGAGCGGCTGGAAGACCGTGTAGAGGAAATGGACCCGGGGGTATTGATTGATGCTCGGCTGAACGTGAGCCAGCAGCGCGCCCAGGTGGCCAAGAAGGCCAATGGCATCCTGGCTTGCATCAGAAACAGTCTTGCCAGCAGGAACAGGGAAGGAATTGTCCCCCCCGTACTCAGCACTGGTGAGGCCGCACCTCGAGCACCGTGTCCAGTTTTGGGCCCCTCACTGCAAGAAAGACACTGAGGCCCTGGAGCGCGTTCAAAGAAGGGCAACAAAGCTGGCGAGGGGTCTGGAGCACAGGCCTTATGAGGAGCGGCTGAAGGAGCTGGGATTGTTCAGTCTGGAGAAGAGGAGGCTCAGGGGAGACCTTTATTGCTCTCTCTAACTACCTGAAGGGAGGTTGTAGTGAGCTGGGGGTCGGCCGCTTCTCTCGTGTAACCAGAGCTAGGACTAGAGGGAACGGCTTCAAGCTGCGCCAGGGGAGGTTCAGGCCGGACGTTAGGAAATACTGCTTCTCTGAAAGAGTGGTCAGGCACTGGAATAGGCTGGCTGCCCAGGGAGGCGGCGGAGTCACCGACCCCGGAGGAGTTCAAGGAACGTTTGGACGTTGCTTTGAGGGACATGGTTTAGTGAGAACTATTGGTGATGGGTGGATGGTTGGGCTGGGTGATCCTGGGGGGTCTTTTCCAACCCTGGTGATTCTACGATGCTATGATTATCTTTGGGAGACGGAGACCCCCTCGTTTTAACTTGCAGAACCGTTTCCATCAGTAAGGCACTCGAGACAGAGATGATATCCCCATGCTCCATCTTTATTGTGCAAACGCTGCTCAGAGCTTTGTATTACCCTCCATAGACACCCACCAAAAACAACTATACGTCAACGGTGGCTAGACTGACGGGCAACCTGTGAAATCTCTTCGGTGGCGATCCGTACGCTCGCAGCAACTCCTGCGGGGCAAACATCTTAGCCGGGAGGCTGGCCCAACTGACGGCCACCCAGAATACAGAGACGCGCGCGGTAGTCTGAAGGGCCTGAGGGTGAGTTTCTCACAGCCATCCGGAATCCATCGGTCGGGCCCAGGTTAGCAGCACGCTTCTCGCCAGCAATCATCAAACGCCCAAGAAGCTGGAGAAGGAAATAGCGTTACGGAACGTAGCATGCCGCAACGCAAAGAAGAGCGGAGAGGGCAGGACGCGAAGGAAGGCGAGCAGAGAACCGTCCACAGAATGCGGTTAGCTCGTTCTTCGCAGTTCAAACGCTGCTCTTCAAATTACTGCCTGTCTGCAACAGACACATTCCAAGCAAAGCTGCAAAGACCGATTACGCATCATGGGGGGAGGGGCAGCTACGGGACTTACCATCTCTTTTCTTTTTCTTTTTTTTACCCCACTTCCCCCGCCCCCCACTCCCCGCTCTGAGCTAGACAGTAACGGACGACTACAAATCAGGCACAGAAGCCAGACTGGTCTCAGGGTTCCAGCCCCCCCATTACATCTTCGGGCGACGTTACGTCTTTCTGGCAGAAGAGAAAAACTCGATGTTCGCTTTGTGAGCCCTCGCAAAAGCCAACCAACTTGACTTCTATAGCTGAAAATGAAACAACCCGTACCCCTCAGCCAGCTTTCCCTTTCCTCACCTCCGACCTGCTCAAAACCCCATGCCCTCTTCTCCGTATTACAGCAAGTACCGCCGTCCAGAAACCGTGAAAACAGGCATCAGGCCGCACTTCAGAACGGCACTGCATTTTGCACTACTGTCATGGTTTTATGATTTTTGGTATTGGTATTCCACATCATTACAACATGTAGTGCATTAAGAGTTAAAGAGTTAATACTCCAACTCCATAGATCACTGATATTTCCGGGTATACCTGTCTCAGAAGAGAAGAACTACATTCCCCAGAAGACTTTGCGATGCTTTGCATTTTTACATATTTTCCGCTCAGAGGGAAAAGATAAAAACCCTCTGCGGTCACAGGACACTCTCTTTCCTTCGGGATCGACTCAGCAGTGGGTGCTCGCTGCCGTATCGCCTTCAGCGTTAGCGTAAGGCCTTCGGTTTATCGGACACTCTCTCTTGCTCATTTTATTTGATTTATTAGCTTCAATTCCAATTATATTGTATTATATTGTGTTATTTTGCTTTCTGATATCTTATTGAGTAAATTAGCTTTCCTCCTCAGATCGTTGCCGCTGTTTTGTTTCTAGGCCCATCTCCCTTTTTTCCTTTTCCCTTTTCCCCCTTCCCCTTTCCTGGGGCGTGGGTCTGTGGGTCCCCCACACCAATCGTCACGGAACCGGGCCGATCCAGCCCGGTAATCCGTTGACAACTACAAGTACGTACCCAGAAACGAGCATCGCTTTCTACCGCTACCCTTAGTCAAAATGCTCGGCTCCGTTAACAAGCTAGAGGCAAAAGGTTACGGCGTCGGGAAACCCCAAGTAGCCTACTGGGCCTCTTTGCAACATCAGGAGGGAAAGAGGCGACAGGACAGAGCCTACTAAATTACATACCGCTCACAGGTACCGCTTAGTGTACGGAAAGCTTCCAAGGTACTTACCGGCCCGCCAGAATCTTCCGCTTCGGGTGACCTGACAACGGCCTTCTCGGGAGCGGCTAGGAAAAAGCGTAGGAGCTTGGTGGAAAGCAAGGCAGTGGAGGAAGAGTACATGGTTAAAACGGGATTGGCTTCGGAGAAAGCCAATAGCTTAAGCAAATGGCTACGCCCCACCGAACTCGTACAGAAGCAGATTATCGGGTACCCCAAACGCAAGACAAGACGGCGATTCTTCCTCAGCGATCTCTGAATTGGCCAAGTCCTCTCCCTTCTATACGCAACGCACCTTTTCACAGGCTCCTGCTGCTGCTACGAGCACAGAGCGATTCTAAACCAAACCAAAAGCACCTCCATTTGTGCTTATGTCGCTCTCTTATTTAGACCCTGCATAAATACTCAAGCGGCAAACGGTTGCTCACCATCCTTCAGTTACGGCCAAATATCGCCTTCCTATCCTACTTTGGACCTAGGCATTTTCAAAGAGCCTGGGGTTGGAACGGGTCCGGAGGAGGGCCGCTAAAATGATCGGAGGGCTGGAGCACCTCTCCTGTGAGGAAAGGTGGAGGGAACTGGGCTTGTTTAGCTTGGGGAAGAGAAGGCTCCGGGGAGACCTCATTGTGGCCTTGAAGGGAGCGTATAAACAGGAAGGGGAACGATTGCTTACACGGGTTGACAGTGATAGGACAAGGGGGAACGGCTTTAAACTAAGACAGGGGAGATTTAGGTTAGATATCGGGAGGAAGCTTTTCACACAGAGGCTGGCGACGCACTGGAACAGGTTGCCCAGAGAGGTTGGGGATGCCCCATCCCTGGAGGCATTCAAGGCAAGGCTGGATGTGGCTCTGGGCCCGCCTCTACACACGCGCACACACCACACGGTGGCGCTGGGAAGCCAGGCGAGCCAGACGGCACCGGCAACCCAGTATGCGCCGCGGCAGCCCCGTGGCACCGAAGGAGCGCGGGGTTCTAGCGGAGGCGCTGCAGTAAGCGAGCGTCACCAGCCAGGAAGGCCCGTCCGTCCGTCCGTCCACTCGTCCACTCGCCCCGCCGCACTCGCCGGCGCCGCAACGGGCCCTCGTTCCGGAGGGCCTGCGAGCGCGCTAGGGTGGGGGAGGGGTGGGAAGGGAGGAAGGGAAGGGAAGGGAAGGGGAAGAATCGCACAACGCAGAGCAAAGCCGCGGCTACCTCCTCGTCCGCAACGGCTCCTCCTCACGGATAACGTTGGCGGAGAACTCCTGGCGGGCGACTTTTCCGAAGAGAGCGGCGCCACCGCGCCAGGCGGCCGGAGACCCAACCATCCCGCCGGCCATGACGGCCCCCGCTCGCTACAACACTCCCTCCGCCCCGAACCTCCCCCATTCGGCGCGGCCCTCGGCGGCGCTCATTGGGCCGACGGAGCGCCGCCGCCGATCGTTCCCGCGCCTCGGTTGGCCGTCTCGCCTGCCCTGCCCTGCCCTGCCCTGCCCTGCCTTCGCCTCCCCTTTACGCTTGTCCCCGCCCCGTTGGCGGCTCCGCTCCCGTCGTCCCGGTGGTTTTCGGGGCTCAGGGAATTCGCGCGCGCCTCCGGGCGCGCAGGGGGCAACCTGAGGGGGGGGGTGGGAGGGGGGGCGTGGGCGGGCGGGCGGGCGAGCGCCTCCGCGAACGGAATCTGCGCCCTCTAGTGCTGTGCCCCTGCGGCGGGGAAACGAGGCCCGCTGAAAGGGCCCCCCAAGTATTTCGGATCGCTCTTATCGGCCCCTCGGCAAACGCGCTGCGCGCTTTTTCTTGGTACTGCCGATCCCTCCAGTCATGCGACCGCCTATTGGCGGGGCAGGCCAGGAGTTTGCCATCTTTGGAAGGGACGGGCAACTCGGGACGAGTACGAGGATGTTGCTAGGATATGCAGAGAGAAAATTAGAAAGGCAAAAGCCCAGCAAGATCTTCATGCGGCCGCCACTGTTCAAGACGATTAAAACAACGATTTTACAAAGATACTAACAGCAAGGCGAGGGCCAAGGAGAATCCTCCTCCGTTATTCGATGCGCTGAGGAACATCGCCACCGAGGAGGAGGAGGAGGAATAGGCTGACGTTCTCAATGCCGCCTTTACTTCTGTCTTTGACAGTCAGACCAGCTGTCCTCAGGGTACGCAGCCCCCTGAGCGGCAAGACGGGGCCGGGGAGCAGAATAAACGCCGCACGGTTCAGGAGGAAGCGCTTAGCGACCTGCTACTCCTCCTAGACTGTCACAAGGCCGTGGGGCCGGATGGGATCCGCCCGAGGGTCCTGAGGGAGCTGGCAGAAGCGATCGCCAAGCCGCTTTCCCTCAGTTATCCATCAGCAGTCCTGGTCAACCCTTTATTTGGAAGCTGGGGGCAGATGGCAAGGCCTCAGACACACAGCACATCCTATATTATTACATAGAGGCACCTGGGGAACCGAGGTAGGTCGGGATGGGGGTTGCCCGCGTTGCCGAGCTGGGACCTGCTGCCGTTCCTCCTTGCCTCTCAAGTTGGCTCTCTCTGCTCGACTACGGCAAGGGAGAGGGTCCACTACGGTTTAGGGGGTGCAATCTCCGTGTCTTTCTCGCAGAGAGTCAGTCCACCAGTCGATCTCGCGCTCGCACTCTCTGACGGTCCTCAGTCGCTCTACCTCCTCCCTAAGCTCCACCACCAGGCTGAGCAGCTCGTCCGCCGGCTCGCACTTCACACAGGGGGCATCCTTCCCATCCTCCCCTGGCAGCAGCGGGCTCAGGCACTCCCTGCAGCCAGAGACCTGTGTTGAAGAATTCCTGCAACAACAACAAGGCGGACGTGAGCTGCTTCAGCTGAGCAACCCAAGCTGCCAAGACGTCTATGGGAAACTTCCGTGATTATGTTGTTCAGCCTGCCTTCAGCGAAGAGGGCCTCACAGGATTGCTGAGAATTGTAACTACAGGTATCTTTAGAATAAGCTGTCCTTGGTAGTCTATTCTGTTTAGCTAGCAGGTGTTCTTCCCTTTGGGCTCTGTGTTATGCACTGGCCACGCTGATACGGTGCTCAAAGGAAACTACGCCGTGTGAACCTTGAGAAAAGTAAAAGCAGGAGGTGATCGGTGGCGAGTGGGAGAGGTAAAGTGCACTTTGAAGCAGGGGACGCCCTGCCAGCGCTGCCTTTCACATCCGCTGCCGACGCTTTCCTGCCTGGGTTTTTTAGGATTAGGATGATATCAAAAGTTACCTCCTCCAAGATGTGTTTCTCACTGCTGTTAATCGTTGGGAGTTGTTTAAGGTTGTTTTTCTTCAAGGCTCTCAGCCAATGATTGTGTGCTATTCTCTGTACGCTCCTGTCGAAAACACTAGAAGAATAAGGCTGTCCGGGTAATAAATGGAGCATGATTCAACCACGTTGGTGTATGTCGTGCTTCTGGCCGTTTGCTCCGACGACAGACCTGAATCGCCACATCTCTGCGCAGGCCCTCTGTGTCTGGGTCGCCACAGTCTTCTTGGGGGAAGCCCGCTGTCCGGTAGAGACCCTGTTTGAACCTGTGGTCTCAAGGTCTGTCAGTAGGAGAGCTGGTCTCCTGAGCAGAGACAAAAGCACTCGGGTGTCCTGCCGCAAGACCCACCTCCTCCCACACCTGCTGCTGCAGTACTGTATGGGCAGTGTGGGCTGTGCTCTCGCTCGGACTTCCCTCCCTGTTGTCAGTGGACAGTAACACCTTTTTCTCACCCGAGGGCTGCTTGTAGCCTCACAGCAAAGGGTCAAGGTCAAGCTCAAGAGATAGGCGTGGGTAGCGCCAGCTCCACCCCCGCTGGCTCAGCAGCCCGCCCACAAGCTGCCAGCCCCCCCCCAACCCCCGGCACCCGCACCCGCACCGGCACCGGCACCGTGCTTTTGCTGGCTTCCAAAAAGCCCAAATAAGAGCTTTTTGGTCGACCTTATTTGCTTTAGGTCCCTTACCCAGTGCAGTCTTACCTGCCCCGAAGCTGGTCTCCTCAGCAATGACCCTCACACTCGTTAGGAGGGTGTTGAAACTATACCGCGATTGTGCCAGCTCCACCCCTGCTGGCTCAGCAGCCCGCCCTGAAGGAGTACCTCAGGGTACTCCACTCTCTGACCTGGTGGTCTCGGCTGCGGAGCACACAAACCCTCTCCCCCCCCCCCCCCCACCACGATTGAGGAGGACGCAGTCGGAGACCTACTACTCCAATTGGACCGCCACAAGTCTGTGGGGCCGGATGAGATTCACCCGAGAGTGCTGAGGGCACTGGCGGAGGTGATAGCCGAGCCGCTTTCCATCATCTATCAGCGCTCCTTGTTGACTGGTGGGGTCCCAGAAGACTGGAGGCTTGCCAACGTGACTCCCATCTACAAGAAGGGTTTTTAAGGAGGGTGCGGGGAACTACGGGCCTGCTAGCCTGACCTCGGTGCCAGGGAAGGTTATGGAGCAGATTGTCTTGAGGGAGATCACGCGGCACGTGCGGGACAACCGGGGGGTCAGGCCTAACCAGCACGAGTTCACGAAGGGCAGGTCCTGCTTGACCAACCCGATCTCCTTCTATGATCTAGTGACCCGTCTGATGGACGAGGGAAAGGCTGTTGATGTAGTCTACCTAGACTTCAGCGAGGCCTTTGACACTGTCTCCCACAGTATTCTCCTGCAGAAGCTGGCAGCCCGTGGCTTGGACGGGTACGCTCTTGGCTGGGTAAGGAACTGGCTGGAGGGCCGGGCCCAGAGAGTGGTGGTGAATGGACTTACATCCGGCTGGCGACCGGTCACAAGCGGTGTTCCCCAGGGGTCGGTGCTGGGACCTGTCCTCTTCCATATCTTTACCGATGACCCGGACGAGGGCATTGAGTGCACCCTCAGTAAGTTTGCAGATGACACCAAGTTGGCTGGAAGCGTCGATCTGCCTGGGGGTAGCGAGGCCCTACAGAGGGATCTGGACAGGCCGGATAGCTGGGCTGAAGCCAACGGGATGAGGTTCAACAAGACCAAATGCCGGGTCCTGCACTTTGGCCACAACAACCCCAGGCAACGCTACAGGCTTGGGGCAGAGCGGCTGGAAGACCGTGTAGAGGAAATGGACCCGGGGGTATTGATTGATGCTCGGCTGAACGTGAGCCAGCAGCGCGCCCAGGTGGCCAAGAAGGCCAATGGCATCCTGGCTTGCATCAGAAACAGTCTTGCCAGCAGGAACAGGGAAGGAATTGTCCCCCCCGTACTCAGCACTGGTGAGGCCGCACCTCGAGCACCGTGTCCAGTTTTGGGCCCCTCACTGCAAGAAAGACACTGAGGCCCTGGAGCGCGTTCAAAGAAGGGCAACAAAGCTGGCGAGGGGTCTGGAGCACAGGCCTTATGAGGAGCGGCTGAAGGAGCTGGGATTGTTCAGTCTGGAGAAGAGGAGGCTCAGGGGAGACCTTTATTGCTCTCTCTAACTACCTGAAGGGAGGTTGTAGTGAGCTGGGGGTCGGCCGCTTCTCTCGTGTAACCAGAGCTAGGACTAGAGGGAACGGCTTCAAGCTGCGCCAGGGGAGGTTCAGGCCGGACGTTAGGAAATACTGCTTCTCTGAAAGAGTGGTCAGGCACTGGAATAGGCTGGCTGCCCAGGGAGGCGGCGGAGTCACCGACCCCAGAGGAGTTCAAGGAACGTTTGGACGTTGCTTTGAGGGACATGGTTTAGTGAGAACTATTGGTGATGGGTGGATGGTTGGGCTGGGTGATCCTGGGGGGTCTTTTCCAACCCTGGTGATTCTACGATGCTATGATTATCTTTGGGAGACGGAGACCCCCTCGTTTTAACTTGCAGAACCGTTTCCATCAGTAAGGCACTCGAGACAGAGATGATATCCCCATGCTCCATCTTTATTGTGCAAACGCTGCTCAGAGCTTTGTATTACCCTCCATAGACACCCACCAAAAACAACTATACGTCAACGGTGGCTAGACTGACGGGCAACCTGTGAAATCTCTTCGGTGGCGATCCGTACGCTCGCAGCAACTCCTGCGGGGCAAACATCTTAGCCGGGAGGCTGGCCCAACTGACGGCCACCCAGAATACAGAGACGCGCGCGGTAGTCTGAAGGGCCTGAGGGTGAGTTTCTCACAGCCATCCGGAATCCATCGGTCGGGCCCAGGTTAGCAGCACGCTTCTCGCCAGCAATCATCAAACGCCCAAGAAGCTGGAGAAGGAAATAGCGTTACGGAACGTAGCATGCCGCAACGCAAAGAAGAGCGGAGAGGGCAGGACGCGAAGGAAGGCGAGCAGAGAACCGTCCACAGAATGCGGTTAGCTCGTTCTTCGCAGTTCAAACGCTGCTCTTCAAATTACTGCCTGTCTGCAACAGACACATTCCAAGCAAAGCTGCAAAGACCGATTACGCATCATGGGGGGAGGGGCAGCTACGGGACTTACCATCTCTTTTCTTTTTCTTTTTTTTACCCCACTTCCCCCGCCCCCCACTCCCCGCTCTGAGCTAGACAGTAACGGACGACTACAAATCAGGCACAGAAGCCAGACTGGTCTCAGGGTTCCAGCCCCCCCATTACATCTTCGGGCGACGTTACGTCTTTCTGGCAGAAGAGAAAAACTCGATGTTCGCTTTGTGAGCCCTCGCAAAAGCCAACCAACTTGACTTCTATAGCTGAAAATGAAACAACCCGTACCCCTCAGCCAGCTTTCCCTTTCCTCACCTCCGACCTGCTCAAAACCCCATGCCCTCTTCTCCGTATTACAGCAAGTACCGCCGTCCAGAAACCGTGAAAACAGGCATCAGGCCGCACTTCAGAACGGCACTGCATTTTGCACTACTGTCATGGTTTTATGATTTTTGGTATTGGTATTCCACATCATTACAACATGTAGCGCATTAAGAGTTAAAGAGTTAATACTCCAACTCCATAGATCACTGATATTTCCGGGTATACCTGTCTCAGAAGAGAAGAACTACATTCCCCAGAAGACTTTGCGATGCTTTGCATTTTTACATATTTTCCGCTCAGAGGGAAAAGATAAAAACCCTCTGCGGTCACAGGACACTCTCTTTCCTTCGGGATCGACTCAGCAGTGGGTGCTCGCTGCCGTATCGCCTTCAGCGTTAGCGTAAGGCCTTCGGTTTATCGGACACTCTCTCTTGCTCATTTTATTTGATTTATTAGCTTCAATTCCAATTATATTGTATTATATTGTGTTATTTTGCTTTCTGATATCTTATTGAGTAAATTAGCTTTCCTCCTCAGATCGTTGCCGCTGTTTTGTTTCTAGGCCCATCTCCCTTTTTTCCTTTTCCCTTTTCCCCCTTCCCCTTTCCTGGGGCGTGGGTCTGTGGGTCCCCCACACCAATCGTCACGGAACCGGGCCGATCCAGCCCGGTAAACCGTTGACAACTACAAGTACGTACCCAGAAACGAGCATCGCTTTCTACCGCTACCCTTAGTCAAAATGCTCGGCTCCGTTAACAAGCTAGAGGCAAAAGGTTACGGCGTCGGGAAACCCCAAGTAGCCTACTGGGCCTCTTTGCAACATCAGGAGGGAAAGAGGCGACAGGACAGAGCCTACTAAATTACATACCGCTCACAGGTACCGCTTAGTGTACGGAAAGCTTCCAAGGTACTTACCGGCCCGCCAGAATCTTCCGCTTCGGGTGACCTGACAACGGCCTTCTCGGGAGCGGCTAGGAAAAAGCGTAGGAGCTTGGTGGAAAGCAAGGCAGTGGAGGAAGAGTACATGGTTAAAACGGGATTGGCTTCGGAGAAAGCCAATAGCTTAAGCAAATGGCTACGCCCCACCGAACTCGTACAGAAGCAGATTATCGGGTACCCCAAACGCAAGACAAGACGGCGATTCTTCCTCAGCGATCTCTGAATTGGCCAAGTCCTCTCCCTTCTATACGCAACGCACCTTTTCACAGGCTCCTGCTGCTGCTACGAGCACAGAGCGATTCTAAACCAAACCAAAAGCACCTCCATTTGTGCTTATGTCGCTCTCTTATTTAGACCCTGCATAAATACTCAAGCGGCAAACGGTTGCTCACCATCCTTCAGTTACGGCCAAATATCGCCTTCCTATCCTACTTTGGACCTAGGCATTTTCAAAGAGCCTGGGGTTGGAACGGGTCCGGAGGAGGGCCGCTAAAATGATCGGAGGGCTGGAGCACCTCTCCTGTGAGGAAAGGTGGAGGGAACTGGGCTTGTTTAGCTTGGGGAAGAGAAGGCTCCGGGGAGACCTCATTGTGGCCTTGAAGGGAGCGTATAAACAGGAAGGGGAACGATTGCTTACACGGGTTGACAGTGATAGGACAAGGGGGAACGGTTTTAAACTAAGACAGGGGAGATTTAGGTTAGATATCGGGAGGAAGCTTTTCACACAGAGGCTGGCGACGCACTGGAACAGGTTGCCCAGAGAGGTTGGGGATGCCCCATCCCTGGAGGCATTCAAGGCAAGGCTGGATGTGGCTCTGGGCCCGCCTCTACACACGCGCACACACCACACGGTGGCGCTGGGAAGCCAGGCGAGCCAGACGGCACCGGCAACCCAGTATGCGCCGCGGCAGCCCCGTGGCACCGAAGGAGCGCGGGGTTCTAGCGGAGGCGCTGCAGTAAGCGAGCGTCACCAGCCAGGAAGGCCCGTCCGTCCGTCCGTCCACTCGTCCACTCGTCCACTCGCCCCGCCGCACTCGCCGGCGCCGCAACGGGCCCTCGTTCCGGAGGGCCTGCGAGCGCGCTAGGGTGGGGGAGGGGTGGGAAGGGAGGAAGGGAAGGGAAGGGAAGGGAAGGGGAAGAATCGCACAACGCAGAGCAAAGCCGCGGCTACCTCCTCGTCCGCAACGGCTCCTCCTCACGGATAACGTTGGCGGAGAACTCCTGGCGGGCGACTTTTCCGAAGAGAGCGGCGCCACCGCGCCAGGCGGCCGGAGACCCAACCATCCCGCCGGCCATGACGGCCCCCGCTCGCTACAACACTCCCTCCGCCCCGAACCTCCCCCATTCGGCGCGGCCCTCGGCGGCGCTCATTGGGCCGACGGAGCGCCGCCGCCGATCGTTCCCGCGCCTCGGTTGGCCGTCTCGCCTGCCCTGCCCTGCCCTGCCCTGCCCTGCCTTCGCCTCCCCTTTACGCTTGTCCCCGCCCCGTTGGCGGCTCCGCTCCCGTCGTCCCCGTGCTTTTCGGGGCTCAGGGAATTCGCGCGCGCCTCCGGGCGCGCAGGGGGCGACCTGAGGGGGGGGGTGGGCGGGCGGGCGGGCGAGCGCCTCCGCGAACGGAATCTGCGCCCTCTAGTGCTGTGCCCCTGCGGCGGGGAAACGAGGCCCGCTGAAAGGGCCCCCCAAGTATTTCGGATCGCTCTTATCGGCCCCTCGGCAAACGCGCTGCGCGCTTTTTCTTGGTACTGCCGATCCCTCCAGTCATGCGACCGCCTATTGGCGGGGCAGGCCAGGAGTTTGCCATCTTTGGAAGGGACGGGCAACTCGGGACGAGTACGAGGATGTTGCTAGGATATGCAGAGAGAAAATTAGAAAGGCAAAAGCCCAGCAAGATCTTCATGCGGCCGCCACTGTTCAAGACGATTAAAACAACGATTTTACAAAGATACTAACAGCAAGGCGAGGGCCAAGGAGAATCCTCCTCCGTTATTCGATGCGCTGAGGAACATCGCCACCGAGGAGGAGGAGGAGGAATAGGCTGACGTTCTCAATGCCGCCTTTACTTCTGTCTTTGACAGTCAGACCAGCTGTCCTCAGGGTACGCAGCCCCCTGAGCGGCAAGACGGGGCCGGGGAGCAGAATAAACGCCGCACGGTTCAGGAGGAAGCGCTTAGCGACCTGCTACTCCTCCTAGACTGTCACAAGGCCGTGGGGCCGGATGGGATCCGCCCGAGGGTCCTGAGGGAGCTGGCAGAAGCGATCGCCAAGCCGCTTTCCCTCAGTTATCCATCAGCAGTCCTGGTCAACCCTTTATTTGGAAGCTGGGGGCAGATGGCAAGGCCTCAGACACACAGCACATCCTATATTATTACATAGAGGCACCTGGGGAACCGAGGTAGGTCGGGATGGGGGTTGCCCGCGTTGCCGAGCTGGGACCTGCTGCCGTTCCTCCTTGCCTCTCAAGTTGGCTCTCTCTGCTCGACTACGGCAAGGGAGAGGGTCCACTACGGTTTAGGGGGTGCAATCTCCGTGTCTTTCTCGCAGAGAGTCAGTCCACCAGTCGATCTCGCGCTCGCACTCTCTGACGGTCCTCAGTCGCTCTACCTCCTCCCTAAGCTCCACCACCAGGCTGAGCAGCTCGTCCGCCGGCTCGCACTTCACACAGGGGGCATCCTTCCCATCCTCCCCTGGCAGCAGCGGGCTCAGGCACTCCCTGCAGCCAGAGACCTGTGTTGAAGAATTCCTGCAACAACAACAAGGCGGACGTGAGCTGCTTCAGCTGAGCAACCCAAGCTGCCAAGACGTCTATGGGAAACTTCCGTGATTATGTTGTTCAGCCTGCCTTCAGCGAAGAGGGCCTCACAGGATTGCTGAGAATTGTAACTACAGGTATCTTTAGAATAAGCTGTCCTTGGTAGTCTATTCTGTTTAGCTAGCAGGTGTTCTTCCCTTTGGGCTCTGTGTTATGCACTGGCCACGCTGATACGGTGCTCAAAGGAAACTACGCCGTGTGAACCTTGAGAAAAGTAAAAGCAGGAGGTGATCGGTGGCGAGTGGGAGAGGTAAAGTGCACTTTGAAGCAGGGGACGCCCTGCCAGCGCTGCCTTTCACATCCGCTGCCGACGCTTTCCTGCCTGGGTTTTTTAGGATTAGGATGATATCAAAAGTTACCTCCTCCAAGATGTGTTTCTCACTGCTGTTAATCGTTGGGAGTTGTTTAAGGTTGTTTTTCTTCAAGGCTCTCAGCCAATGATTGTGTGCTATTCTCTGTACGCTCCTGTCGAAAACACTAGAAGAATAAGGCTGTCCGGGTAATAAATGGAGCATGATTCAACCACGTTGGTGTATGTCGTGCTTCTGGCCGTTTGCTCCGACGACAGACCTGAATCGCCACATCTCTGCGCAGGCCCTCTGTGTCTGGGTCGCCACAGTCTTCTTGGGGGAAGCCCGCTGTCCGGTAGAGACCCTGTTTGAACCTGTGGTCTCAAGGTCTGTCAGTAGGAGAGCTGGTCTCCTGAGCAGAGACAAAAGCACTCGGGTGTCCTGCCGCAAGACCCACCTCCTCCCACACCTGCTGCTGCAGTACTGTATGGGCAGTGTGGGCTGTGCTCTCGCTCGGACTTCCCTCCCTGTTGTCAGTGGACAGTAACACCTTTTTCTCACCCGAGGGCTGCTTGTAGCCTCACAGCAAAGGGTCAAGGTCAAGCTCAAGAGATAGGCGTGGGTAGCGCCAGCTCCACCCCCGCTGGCTCAGCAGCCCGCCCACAAGCTGCCAGCCCCCCCCCAACCCCCGGCACCCGCACCCGCACCGGCACCGGCACCGTGCTTTTGCTGGCTTCCAAAAAGCCCAAATAAGAGCTTTTTGGTCGACCTTATTTGCTTTAGGTCCCTTACCCAGTGCAGTCTTACCTGCCCCGAAGCTGGTCTCCTCAGCAATGACCCTCACACTCGTTAGGAGGGTGTTGAAACTATACCGCGATTGTGCCAGCTCCACCCCTGCTGGCTCAGCAGCCCGCCCTGAAGGAGTACCTCAGGGTACTCCACTCTCTGACCTGGTGGTCTCGGCTGCGGAGCACACAAACCCTCTCCCCCCCCCCCCCCCACCACGATTGAGGAGGACGCAGTCGGAGACCTACTACTCCAATTGGACCGCCACAAGTCTGTGGGGCCGGATGAGATTCACCCGAGAGTGCTGAGGGCACTGGCGGAGGTGATAGCCGAGCCGCTTTCCATCATCTATCAGTGCTCCTTGTTGACTGGTGGGGTCCCAGAAGACTGGAGGCTTGCCAACGTGACTCCCATCTACAAGAAGGGTTTTTAAGGAGGGTGCGGGGAACTACGGGCCTGCTAGCCTGACCTCGGTGCCAGGGAAGGTTATGGAGCAGATTGTCTTGAGGGAGATCACGCGGCACGTGCGGGACAACCGGGGGGTCAGGCCTAACCAGCACGAGTTCACGAAGGGCAGGTCCTGCTTGACCAACCCGATCTCCTTCTATGATCTAGTGACCTGTCTGGTGGACGAGGGAAAGGCTGTTGATGTAGTCTACCTAGACTTCAGCGAGGCCTTTGACACTGTCTCCCACAGTATTCTCCTGCAGAAGCTGGCAGCCCGTGGCTTGGACGGGTACGCTCTTGGCTGGGTAAGGAACTGGCTGGAGGGCCGGGCCCAGAGAGTGGTGGTGAATGGACTTACATCCGGCTGGCGACCGGTCACAAGCGGTGTTCCCCAGGGGTCGGTGCTGGGACCTGTCCTCTTCCATATCTTTACCGATGACCCGGACGAGGGCATTGAGTGCACCCTCAGTAAGTTTGCAGATGACACCAAGTTGGCTGGAAGCGTCGATCTGCCTGGGGGTAGCGAGGCCCTACAGAGGGATCTGGACAGGCCGGATAGCTGGGCTGAAGCCAACGGGATGAGGTTCAACAAGACCAAATGCCGGGTCCTGCACTTTGGCCACAACAACCCCAGGCAACGCTACAGGCTTGGGGCAGAGCGGCTGGAAGACCGTGTAGAGGAAATGGACCCGGGGGTATTGATTGATGCTCGGCTGAACGTGAGCCAGCAGCGCGCCCAGGTGGCCAAGAAGGCCAATGGCATCCTGGCTTGCATCAGAAACAGTCTTGCCAGCAGGAACAGGGAAGGAATTGTCCCCCCCGTACTCAGCACTGGTGAGGCCGCACCTCGAGCACCGTGTCCAGTTTTGGGCCCCTCACTGCAAGAAAGACACTGAGGCCCTGGAGCGCGTTCAAAGAAGGGCAACAAAGCTGGCGAGGGGTCTGGAGCACAGGCCTTATGAGGAGCGGCTGAAGGAGCTGGGATTGTTCAGTCTGGAGAAGAGGAGGCTCAGGGGAGACCTTTATTGCTCTCTCTAACTACCTGAAGGGAGGTTGTAGTGAGCTGGGGGTCGGCCGCTTCTCTCGTGTAACCAGAGCTAGGACTAGAGGGAACGGCTTCAAGCTGCGCCAGGGGAGGTTCAGGCCGGACGTTAGGAAATACTGCTTCTCTGAAAGAGTGGTCAGGCACTGGAATAGGCTGCCCAGGGAGGCGGCGGAGTCACCGACCCCGGAGGAGTTCAAGGAACGTTTGGACGTTGCTTTGAGGGACATGGTTTAGTGAGAACTATTGGTGATGGGTGGATGGTTGGGCTGGGTGATCCTGGGGGGTCTTTTCCAACCCTGGTGATTCTACGATGCTATGATTATCTTTGGGAGACGGAGACCCCCTCGTTTTAACTTGCAGAACCGTTTCCATCAGTAAGGCACTCGAGACAGAGATGATATCCCCATGCTCCATCTTTATTGTGCAAACGCTGCTCAGAGCTTTGTATTACCCTCCATAGACACCCACCAAAAACAACTATACGTCAACGGTGGCTAGACTGACGGGCAACCTGTGAAATCTCTTCGGTGGCGATCCGTACGCTCGCAGCAACTCCTGCGGGGCAAACATCTTAGCCGGGAGGCTGGCCCAACTGACGGCCACCCAGAATACAGAGACGCGCGCGGTAGTCTGAAGGGCCTGAGGGTGAGTTTCTCACAGCCATCCGGAATCCATTGGTCGGGCCCAGGTTAGCAGCACGCTTCTCGCCAGCAATCATCAAACGCCCAAGAAGCTGGAGAAGGAAATAGCGTTACGGAACGTAGCATGCCGCAACGCAAAGAAGAGCGGAGAGGGCAGGACGCGAAGGAAGGCGAGCAGAGAACCGTCCACAGAATGCGGTTAGCTCGTTCTTCGCAGTTCAAACGCTGCTCTTCAAATTACTGCCTGTCTGCAACAGACACATTCCAAGCAAAGCTGCAAAGACCGATTACGCATCATGGGGGGAGGGGCAGCTACGGGACTTACCATCTCTTTTCTTTTTCTTTTTTTTACCCCACTTCCCCCGCCCCCCACTCCCCGCTCTGAGCTAGACAGTAACGGACGACTACAAATCAGGCACAGAAGCCAGACTGGTCTCAGGGTTCCAGCCCCCCCATTACATCTTCGGGCGACGTTACGTCTTTCTGGCAGAAGAGAAAAACTCGATGTTCGCTTTGTGAGCCCTCGCAAAAGCCAACCAACTTGACTTCTATAGCTGAAAATGAAACAACCCGTACCCCTCAGCCAGCTTTCCCTTTCCTCACCTCCGACCTGCTCAAAACCCCATGCCCTCTTCTCCGTATTACAGCAAGTACCGCCGTCCAGAAACCGTGAAAACAGGCATCAGGCCGCACTTCAGAACGGCACTGCATTTTGCACTACTGTCATGGTTTTATGATTTTTGGTATTGGTATTCCACATCATTACAACATGTAGTGCATTAAGAGTTAAAGAGTTAATACTCCAACTCCATAGATCACTGATATTTCCGGGTATACCTGTCTCAGAAGAGAAGAACTACATTCCCCAGAAGACTTTGCGATGCTTTGCATTTTTACAAATTTTCCGCTCAGAGGGAAAAGATAAAAACCCTCTGCGGTCACAGGACACTCTCTTTCCTTCGGGATCGACTCAGCAGTGGGTGCTCGCTGCCGTATCGCCTTCAGCGTTAGCGTAAGGCCTTCGGTTTATCGGACACTCTCTCTTGCTCATTTTATTTGATTTATTAGCTTCAATTCCAATTATATTGTATTATATTGTGTTATTTTGCTTTCTGATATCTTATTGAGTAAATTAGCTTTCCTCCTCAGATCGTTGCCGCTGTTTTGTTTCTAGGCCCATCTCCCTTTTTTCCTTTTCCCTTTTCCCCCTTCCCCTTTCCTGGGGCGTGGGTCTGTGGGTCCCCCACACCAATCGTCACGGAACCGGGCCGATCCAGCCCGGTAAACCGTTGACAACTACAAGTACGTACCCAGAAACGAGCATCGCTTTCTACCGCTACCCTTAGTCAAAATGCTCGGCTCCGTTAACAAGCTAGAGGCAAAAGGTTACGGCGTCGGGAAACCCCAAGTAGCCTACTGGGCCTCTTTGCAACATCAGGAGGGAAAGAGGCGACAGGACAGAGCCTACTAAATTACATACCGCTCACAGGTACCGCTTAGTGTACGGAAAGCTTCCAAGGTACTTACCGGCCCGCCAGAATCTTCCGCTTCGGGTGACCTGACAACGGCCTTCTCGGGAGCGGCTAGGAAAAAGCGTAGGAGCTTGGTGGAAAGCAAGGCACTGGAGGAAGAGTACATGGTTAAAACGGGATTGGCTTCGGAGAAAGCCAATAGCTTAAGCAAATGGCTACGCCCCACCGAACTCGTACAGAAGCAGATTATCGGGTACCCCAAACGCAAGACAAGACGGCGATTCTTCCTCAGCGATCTCTGAATTGGCCAAGTCCTCTCCCTTCTATACGCAACGCACCTTTTCACAGGCTCCTGCTGCTGCTACGAGCACAGAGCGATTCTAAACCAAACCAAAAGCACCTCCATTTGTGCTTATGTCGCTCTCTTATTTAGACCCTGCATAAATACTCAAGCGGCAAACAGTTGCTCACCATCCTTCAGTTACGGCCAAATATCGCCTTCCTATCCTACTTTGGACCTAGGCATTTTCAAAGAGCCTGGGGTTGGAACGGGTCCGGAGGAGGGCCGCTAAAATGATCGGAGGGCTGGAGCACCTCTCCTGTGAGGAAAGGTGGAGGGAACTGGGCTTGTTTAGCTTGGGGAAGAGAAGGCTCCGGGGAGACCTCATTGTGGCCTTGAAGGGAGCGTATAAACAGGAAGGGGAACGATTGCTTACACGGGTTGACAGTGATAGGACAAGGGGGAACGGTTTTAAACTAAGACAGGGGAGATTTAGGTTAGATATCGGGAGGAAGCTTTTCACACAGAGGCTGGCGACGCACTGGAACAGGTTGCCCAGAGAGGTTGGGGATGCCCCATCCCTGGAGGCATTCAAGGCAAGGCTGGATGTGGCTCTGGGCCCGCCTCTACACACGCGCACACACCACACGGTGGCGCTGGGAAGCCAGGCGAGCCAGACGGCACCGGCAACCCAGTATGCGCCGCGGCAGCCCCGTGGCACCGAAGGAGCGCGGGGTTCTAGCGGAGGCGCTGCAGTAAGCGAGCGTCACCAGCCAGGAAGGCCCGTCCGTCCGTCCGTCCACTCGTCCACTCGTCCACTCGCCCCGCCGCACTCGCCGGCGCCGCAACGGGCCCTCGTTCCGGAGGGCCTGCGAGCGCGCTAGGGTGGGGGAGGGGTGGGAAGGGAGGAAGGGAAGGGAAGGGAAGGGAAGGGGAAGAATCGCACAACGCAGAGCAAAGCCGCGGCTACCTCCTCGTCCGCAACGGCTCCTCCTCACGGATAACGTTGGCGGAGAACTCCTGGCGGGCGACTTTTCCGAAGAGAGCGGCGCCACCGCGACAGGCGGCCGGAGACCCAACCATCCCGCCGGCCATGACGGCCCCCGCTCGCTACAACACTCCCTCCGCCCCGAACCTCCCCCATTCGGCGCGGCCCTCGGCGGCGCTCATTGGGCCGACGGAGCGCCGCCGCCGATCGTTCCCGCGCCTCGGTTGGCCGTCTCGCCTGCCCTGCCCTGCCCTGCCCTGCCCTGCCTTCGCCTCCCCTTTACGCTTGTCCCCGCCCCGTTGGCGGCTCCGCTCCCGTCGTCCCCGTGCTTTTCGGGGCTCAGGGAATTCGCGCGCGCCTCCGGGCGCGCAGGGGGCGACCTGAGGGGGGGGGTGGGCGGGCGGGCGGGCGAGCGCCTCCGCGAACGGAATCTGCGCCCTCTAGTGCTGTGCCCCTGCGGCGGGGAAACGAGGCCCGCTGAAAGGGCCCCCCAAGTATTTCGGATCGCTCTTATCGGCCCCTCGGCAAACGCGCTGCGCGCTTTTTCTTGGTACTGCCGATCCCTCCAGTCATGCGACCGCCTATTGGCGGGGCAGGCCAGGAGTTTGCCATCTTTGGAAGGGACGGGCAACTCGGGACGAGTACGAGGATGTTGCTAGGATATGCAGAGAGAAAATTAGAAAGGCAAAAGCCCAGCAAGATCTTCATGCGGCCGCCACTGTTCAAGACGATTAAAACAACGATTTTACAAAGATACTAACAGCAAGGCGAGGGCCAAGGAGAATCCTCCTCCGTTATTCGATGCGCTGAGGAACATCGCCACCGAGGAGGAGGAGGAGGAATAGGCTGACGTTCTCAATGCCGCCTTTACTTCTGTCTTTGACAGTCAGACCAGCTGTCCTCAGGGTACGCAGCCCCCTGAGCGGCAAGACGGGGCCGGGGAGCAGAATAAACGCCGCACGGTTCAGGAGGAAGCGCTTAGCGACCTGCTACTCCTCCTAGACTGTCACAAGGCCGTGGGGCCGGATGGGATCCGCCCGAGGGTCCTGAGGGAGCTGGCAGAAGCGATCGCCAAGCCGCTTTCCCTCAGTTATCCATCAGCAGTCCTGGTCAACCCTTTATTTGGAAGCTGGGGGCAGATGGCAAGGCCTCAGACACACAGCACATCCTATATTATTACATAGAGGCACCTGGGGAACCGAGGTAGGTCGGGATGGGGGTTGCCCGCGTTGCCGAGCTGGGACCTGCTGCCGTTCCTCCTTGCCTCTCAAGTTGGCTCTCTCTGCTCGACTACGGCAAGGGAGAGGGTCCACTACGGTTTAGGGGGTGCAATCTCCGTGTCTTTCTCGCAGAGAGTCAGTCCACCAGTCGATCTCGCGCTCGCACTCTCTGACGGTCCTCAGTCGCTCTACCTCCTCCCTAAGCTCCACCACCAGGCTGAGCAGCTCGTCCGCCGGCTCGCACTTCACACAGGGGGCATCCTTCCCATCCTCCCCTGGCAGCAGCGGGCTCAGGCACTCCCTGCAGCCAGAGACCTGTGTTGAAGAATTCCTGCAACAACAACAAGGCGGACGTGAGCTGCTTCAGCTGAGCAACCCAAGCTGCCAAGACGTCTATGGGAAACTTCCGTGATTATGTTGTTCAGCCTGCCTTCAGCGAAGAGGGCCTCACAGGATTGCTGAGAATTGTAACTACAGGTATCTTTAGAATAAGCTGTCCTTGGTAGTCTATTCTGTTTAGCTAGCAGGTGTTCTTCCCTTTGGGCTCTGTGTTATGCACTGGCCACGCTGATACGGTGCTCAAAGGAAACTACGCCGTGTGAACCTTGAGAAAAGTAAAAGCAGGAGGTGATCGGTGGCGAGTGGGAGAGGTAAAGTGCACTTTGAAGCAGGGGACGCCCTGCCAGCGCTGCCTTTCACATCCGCTGCCGACGCTTTCCTGCCTGGGTTTTTTAGGATTAGGATGATATCAAAAGTTACCTCCTCCAAGATGTGTTTCTCACTGCTGTTAATCGTTGGGAGTTGTTTAAGGTTGTTTTTCTTCAAGGCTCTCAGCCAATGATTGTGTGCTATTCTCTGTACGCTCCTGTCGAAAACACTAGAAGAATAAGGCTGTCCGGGTAATAAATGGAGCATGATTCAACCACGTTGGTGTATGTCGTGCTTCTGGCCGTTTGCTCCGACGACAGACCTGAATCGCCACATCTCTGCGCAGGCCCTCTGTGTCTGGGTCGCCACAGTCTTCTTGGGGGAAGCCCGCTGTCCGGTAGAGACCCTGTTTGAACCTGTGGTCTCAAGGTCTGTCAGTAGGAGAGCTGGTCTCCTGAGCAGAGACAAAAGCACTCGGGTGTCCTGCCGCAAGACCCACCTCCTCCCACACCTGCTGCTGCAGTACTGTATGGGCAGTGTGGGCTGTGCTCTCGCTCGGACTTCCCTCCCTGTTGTCAGTGGACAGTAACACCTTTTTCTCACCCGAGGGCTGCTTGTAGCCTCACAGCAAAGGGTCAAGGTCAAGCTCAAGAGATAGGCGTGGGTAGCGCCAGCTCCACCCCCGCTGGCTCAGCAGCCCGCCCACAAGCTGCCAGCCCCCCCCCAACCCCCGGCACCCGCACCCGCACCGGCACCGGCACCGTGCTTTTGCTGGCTTCCAAAAAGCCCAAATAAGAGCTTTTTGGTCGACCTTATTTGCTTTAGGTCCCTTACCCAGTGCAGTCTTACCTGCCCCGAAGCTGGTCTCCTCAGCAATGACCCTCACACTCGTTAGGAGGGTGTTGAAACTATACCGCGATTGTGCCAGCTCCACCCCTGCTGGCTCAGCAGCCCGCCCTGAAGGAGTACCTCAGGGTACTCCACTCTCTGACCTGGTGGTCTCGGCTGCGGAGCACACAAACCCTCTCCCCCCCCCCCCCCCACCACGATTGAGGAGGACGCAGTCGGAGACCTACTACTCCAATTGGACCGCCACAAGTCTGTGGGGCCGGATGAGATTCACCCGAGAGTGCTGAGGGCACTGGCGGAGGTGATAGCCGAGCCGCTTTCCATCATCTATCAGCGCTCCTTGTTGACTGGTGGGGTCCCAGAAGACTGGAGGCTTGCCAACGTGACTCCCATCTACAAGAAGGGTTTTTAAGGAGGGTGCGGGGAACTACGGGCCTGCTAGCCTGACCTCGGTGCCAGGGAAGGTTATGGAGCAGATTGTCTTGAGGGAGATCACGCGGCACGTGCGGGACAACCGGGGGGTCAGGCCTAACCAGCACGAGTTCACGAAGGGCAGGTCCTGCTTGACCAACCCGATCTCCTTCTATGATCTAGTGACCCGTCTGGTGGACGAGGGAAAGGCTGTTGATGTAGTCTACCTAGACTTCAGCGAGGCCTTTGACACTGTCTCCCACAGTATTCTCCTGCAGAAGCTGGCAGCCCGTGGCTTGGACGGGTACGCTCTTGGCTGGGTAAGGAACTGGCTGGAGGGCCGGGCCCAGAGAGTGGTGGTGAATGGACTTACATCCGGCTGGCGACCGGTCACAAGCGGTGTTCCCCAGGGGTCGGTGCTGGGACCTGTCCTCTTCCATATCTTTACCGATGACCCGGACGAGGGCATTGAGTGCACCCTCAGTAAGTTTGCAGATGACACCAAGTTGGCTGGAAGCGTCGATCTGCCTGGGGGTAGCGAGGCCCTACAGAGGGATCTGGACAGGCCGGATAGCTGGGCTGAAGCCAACGGGATGAGGTTCAACAAGACCAAATGCCGGGTCCTGCACTTTGGCCACAACAACCCCAGGCAACGCTACAGGCTTGGGGCAGAGCGGCTGGAAGACCGTGTAGAGGAAATGGACCCGGGGGTATTGATTGATGCTCGGCTGAACGTGAGCCAGCAGCGCGCCCAGGTGGCCAAGAAGGCCAATGGCATCCTGGCTTGCATCAGAAACAGTCTTGCCAGCAGGAACAGGGAAGGAATTGTCCCCCCCGTACTCAGCACTGGTGAGGCCGCACCTCGAGCACCGTGTCCAGTTTTGGGCCCCTCACTGCAAGAAAGACACTGAGGCCCTGGAGCGCGTTCAAAGAAGGGCAACAAAGCTGGCGAGGGGTCTGGAGCACAGGCCTTATGAGGAGCGGCTGAAGGAGCTGGGATTGTTCAGTCTGGAGAAGAGGAGGCTCAGGGGAGACCTTTATTGCTCTCTCTAACTACCTGAAGGGAGGTTGTAGTGAGCTGGGGGTCGGCCGCTTCTCTCGTGTAACCAGAGCTAGGACTAGAGGGAACGGCTTCAAGCTGCGCCAGGGGAGGTTCAGGCCGGACGTTAGGAAATACTGCTTCTCTGAAAGAGTGGTCAGGCACTGGAATAGGCTGCCCAGGGAGGCGGCGGAGTCACCGACCCCAGAGGAGTTCAAGGAACGTTTGGACGTTGCTTTGAGGGACATGGTTTAGTGAGAACTATTGGTGATGGGTGGATGGTTGGGCTGGGTGATCCTGGGGGGTCTTTTCCAACCCTGGTGATTCTACGATGCTATGATTATCTTTGGGAGACGGAGACCCCCTCGTTTTAACTTGCAGAACCGTTTCCATCAGTAAGGCACTCGAGACAGAGATGATATCCCCATGCTCCATCTTTATTGTGCAAACGCTGCTCAGAGCTTTGTATTACCCTCCATAGACACCCACCAAAAACAACTATACGTCAACGGTGGCTAGACTGACGGGCAACCTGTGAAATCTCTTCGGTGGCGATCCGTACGCTCGCAGCAACTCCTGCGGGGCAAACATCTTAGCCGGGAGGCTGGCCCAACTGACGGCCACCCAGAATACAGAGACGCGCGCGGTAGTCTGAAGGGCCTGAGGGTGAGTTTCTCACAGCCATCCGGAATCCATCGGTCGGGCCCAGGTTAGCAGCACGCTTCTCGCCAGCAATCATCAAACGCCCAAGAAGCTGGAGAAGGAAATAGCGTTACGGAACGTAGCATGCCGCAACGCAAAGAAGAGCGGAGAGGGCAGGACGCGAAGGAAGGCGAGCAGAGAACCGTCCACAGAATGCGGTTAGCTCGTTCTTCGCAGTTCAAACGCTGCTCTTCAAATTACTGCCTGTCTGCAACAGACACATTCCAAGCAAAGCTGCAAAGACCGATTACGCATCATGGGGGGAGGGGCAGCTACGGGACTTACCATCTCTTTTCTTTTTCTTTTTTTTACCCCACTTCCCCCGCCCCCCACTCCCCGCTCTGAGCTAGACAGTAACGGACGACTACAAATCAGGCACAGAAGCCAGACTGGTCTCAGGGTTCCAGCCCCCCCATTACATCTTCGGGCGACGTTACGTCTTTCTGGCAGAAGAGAAAAACTCGATGTTCGCTTTGTGAGCCCTCGCAAAAGCCAACCAACTTGACTTCTATAGCTGAAAATGAAACAACCCGTACCCCTCAGCCAGCTTTCCCTTTCCTCACCTCCGACCTGCTCAAAACCCCATGCCCTCTTCTCCGTATTACAGCAAGTACCGCCGTCCAGAAACCGTGAAAACAGGCATCAGGCCGCACTTCAGAACGGCACTGCATTTTGCACTACTGTCATGGTTTTATGATTTTTGGTATTGGTATTCCACATCATTACAACATGTAGCGCATTAAGAGTTAAAGAGTTAATACTCCAACTCCATAGATCACTGATATTTCCGGGTATACCTGTCTCAGAAGAGAAGAACTACATTCCCCAGAAGACTTTGCGATGCTTTGCATTTTTACATATTTTCCGCTCAGAGGGAAAAGATAAAAACCCTCTGCGGTCACAGGACACTCTCTTTCCTTCGGGATCGACTCAGCAGTGGGTGCTCGCTGCCGTATCGCCTTCAGCGTTAGCGTAAGGCCTTCGGTTTATCGGACACTCTCTCTTGCTCATTTTATTTGATTTATTAGCTTCAATTCCAATTATATTGTATTATATTGTGTTATTTTGCTTTCTGATATCTTATTGAGTAAATTAGCTTTCCTCCTCAGATCGTTGCCGCTGTTTTGTTTCTAGGCCCATCTCCCTTTTTTCCTTTTCCCTTTTCCCCCTTCCCCTTTCCTGGGGCGTGGGTCTGTGGGTCCCCCACACCAATCGTCACGGAACCGGGCCGATCCAGCCCGGTAAACCGTTGACAACTACAAGTACGTACCCAGAAACGAGCATCGCTTTCTACCGCTACCCTTAGTCAAAATGCTCGGCTCCGTTAACAAGCTAGAGGCAAAAGGTTACGGCGTCGGGAAACCCCAAGTAGCCTACTGGGCCTCTTTGCAACATCAGGAGGGAAAGAGGCGACAGGACAGAGCCTACTAAATTACATACCGCTCACAGGTACCGCTTAGTGTACGGAAAGCTTCCAAGGTACTTACCGGCCCGCCAGAATCTTCCGCTTCGGGTGACCTGACAACGGCCTTCTCGGGAGCGGCTAGGAAAAAGCGTAGGAGCTTGGTGGAAAGCAAGGCACTGGAGGAAGAGTACATGGTTAAAACGGGATTGGCTTCGGAGAAAGCCAATAGCTTAAGCAAATGGCTACGCCCCACCGAACTCGTACAGAAGCAGATTATCGGGTACCCCAAACGCAAGACAAGACGGCGATTCTTCCTCAGCGATCTCTGAATTGGCCAAGTCCTCTCCCTTCTATACGCAACGCACCTTTTCACAGGCTCCTGCTGCTGCTACGAGCACAGAGCGATTCTAAACCAAACCAAAAGCACCTCCATTTGTGCTTATGTCGCTCTCTTATTTAGACCCTGCATAAATACTCAAGCGGCAAACGGTTGCTCACCATCCTTCAGTTACGGCCAAATATCGCCTTCCTATCCTACTTTGGACCTAGGCATTTTCAAAGAGCCTGGGGTTGGAACGGGTCCGGAGGAGGGCCGCTAAAATGATCGGAGGGCTGGAGCACCTCTCCTGTGAGGAAAGGTGGAGGGAACTGGGCTTGTTTAGCTTGGGGAAGAGAAGGCTCCGGGGAGACCTCATTGTGGCCTTGAAGGGAGCGTATAAACAGGAAGGGGAACGATTGCTTACACGGGTTGACAGTGATAGGACAAGGGGGAACGGTTTTAAACTAAGACAGGGGAGATTTAGGTTAGATATCGGGAGGAAGCTTTTCACACAGAGGCTGGCGACGCACTGGAACAGGTTGCCCAGAGAGGTTGGGGATGCCCCATCCCTGGAGGCATTCAAGGCAAGGCTGGATGTGGCTCTGGGCCCGCCTCTACACACGCGCACACACCACACGGTGGCGCTGGGAAGCCAGGCGAGCCAGACGGCACCGGCAACCCAGTATGCGCCGCGGCAGCCCCGTGGCACCGAAGGAGCGCGGGGTTCTAGCGGAGGCGCTGCAGTAAGCGAGCGTCACCAGCCAGGAAGGCCCGTCCGTCCGTCCGTCCACTCGTCCACTCGTCCACTCGCCCCGCCGCACTCGCCGGCGCCGCAACGGGCCCTCGTTCCGGAGGGCCTGCGAGCGCGCTAGGGTGGGGGAGGGGTGGGAAGGGAGGAAGGGAAGGGAAGGGAAGGGAAGGGGAAGAATCGCACAACGCAGAGCAAAGCCGCGGCTACCTCCTCGTCCGCAACGGCTCCTCCTCACGGATAACGTTGGCGGAGAACTCCTGGCGGGCGACTTTTCCGAAGAGAGCGGCGCCACCGCGCCAGGCGGCCGGAGACCCAACCATCCCGCCGGCCATGACGGCCCCCGCTCGCTACAACACTCCCTCCGCCCCGAACCTCCCCCATTCGGCGCGGCCCTCGGCGGCGCTCATTGGGCCGACGGAGCGCCGCCGCCGATCGTTCCCGCGCCTCGGTTGGCCGTCTCGCCTGCCCTGCCCTGCCCTGCCCTGCCCTGCCTTCGCCTCCCCTTTACGCTTGTCCCCGCCCCGTTGGCGGCTCCGCTCCCGTCGTCCCCGTGCTTTTCGGGGCTCAGGGAATTCGCGCGCGCCTCCGGGCGCGCAGGGGGCGACCTGAGGGGGGGGGTGGGCGGGCGGGCGGGCGAGCGCCTCCGCGAACGGAATCTGCGCCCTCTAGTGCTGTGCCCCTGCGGCGGGGAAACGAGGCCCGCTGAAAGGGCCCCCCAAGTATTTCGGATCGCTCTTATCGGCCCCTCGGCAAACGCGCTGCGCGCTTTTTCTTGGTACTGCCGATCCCTCCAGTCATGCGACCGCCTATTGGCGGGGCAGGCCAGGAGTTTGCCATCTTTGGAAGGGACGGGCAACTCGGGACGAGTACGAGGATGTTGCTAGGATATGCAGAGAGAAAATTAGAAAGGCAAAAGCCCAGCAAGATCTTCATGCGGCCGCCACTGTTCAAGACGATTAAAACAACGATTTTACAAAGATACTAACAGCAAGGCGAGGGCCAAGGAGAATCCTCCTCCGTTATTCGATGCGCTGAGGAACATCGCCACCGAGGAGGAGGAGGAGGAATAGGCTGACGTTCTCAATGCCGCCTTTACTTCTGTCTTTGACAGTCAGACCAGCTGTCCTCAGGGTACGCAGCCCCCTGAGCGGCAAGACGGGGCCGGGGAGCAGAATAAACGCCGCACGGTTCAGGAGGAAGCGCTTAGCGACCTGCTACTCCTCCTAGACTGTCACAAGGCCGTGGGGCCGGATGGGATCCGCCCGAGGGTCCTGAGGGAGCTGGCAGAAGCGATCGCCAAGCCGCTTTCCCTCAGTTATCCATCAGCAGTCCTGGTCAACCCTTTATTTGGAAGCTGGGGGCAGATGGCAAGGCCTCAGACACACAGCACATCCTATATTATTACATAGAGGCACCTGGGGAACCGAGGTAGGTCGGGATGGGGGTTGCCCGCGTTGCCGAGCTGGGACCTGCTGCCGTTCCTCCTTGCCTCTCAAGTTGGCTCTCTCTGCTCGACTACGGCAAGGGAGAGGGTCCACTACGGTTTAGGGGGTGCAATCTCCGTGTCTTTCTCGCAGAGAGTCAGTCCACCAGTCGATCTCGCGCTCGCACTCTCTGACGGTCCTCAGTCGCTCTACCTCCTCCCTAAGCTCCACCACCAGGCTGAGCAGCTCGTCCGCCGGCTCGCACTTCACACAGGGGGCATCCTTCCCATCCTCCCCTGGCAGCAGCGGGCTCAGGCACTCCCTGCAGCCAGAGACCTGTGTTGAAGAATTCCTGCAACAACAACAAGGCGGACGTGAGCTGCTTCAGCTGAGCAACCCAAGCTGCCAAGACGTCTATGGGAAACTTCCGTGATTATGTTGTTCAGCCTGCCTTCAGCGAAGAGGGCCTCACAGGATTGCTGAGAATTGTAACTACAGGTATCTTTAGAATAAGCTGTCCTTGGTAGTCTATTCTGTTTAGCTAGCAGGTGTTCTTCCCTTTGGGCTCTGTGTTATGCACTGGCCACGCTGATACGGTGCTCAAAGGAAACTACGCCGTGTGAACCTTGAGAAAAGTAAAAGCAGGAGGTGATCGGTGGCGAGTGGGAGAGGTAAAGTGCACTTTGAAGCAGGGGACGCCCTGCCAGCGCTGCCTTTCACATCCGCTGCCGACGCTTTCCTGCCTGGGTTTTTTAGGATTAGGATGATATCAAAAGTTACCTCCTCCAAGATGTGTTTCTCACTGCTGTTAATCGTTGGGAGTTGTTTAAGGTTGTTTTTCTTCAAGGCTCTCAGCCAATGATTGTGTGCTATTCTCTGTACGCTCCTGTCGAAAACACTAGAAGAATAAGGCTGTCCGGGTAATAAATGGAGCATGATTCAACCACGTTGGTGTATGTCGTGCTTCTGGCCGTTTGCTCCGACGACAGACCTGAATCGCCACATCTCTGCGCAGGCCCTCTGTGTCTGGGTCGCCACAGTCTTCTTGGGGGAAGCCCGCTGTCCGGTAGAGACCCTGTTTGAACCTGTGGTCTCAAGGTCTGTCAGTAGGAGAGCTGGTCTCCTGAGCAGAGACAAAAGCACTCGGGTGTCCTGCCGCAAGACCCACCTCCTCCCACACCTGCTGCTGCAGTACTGTATGGGCAGTGTGGGCTGTGCTCTCGCTCGGACTTCCCTCCCTGTTGTCAGTGGACAGTAACACCTTTTTCTCACCCGAGGGCTGCTTGTAGCCTCACAGCAAAGGGTCAAGGTCAAGCTCAAGAGATAGGCGTGGGTAGCGCCAGCTCCACCCCCGCTGGCTCAGCAGCCCGCCCACAAGCTGCCAGCCCCCCCCCAACCCCCGGCACCCGCACCCGCACCGGCACCGGCACCGTGCTTTTGCTGGCTTCCAAAAAGCCCAAATAAGAGCTTTTTGGTCGACCTTATTTGCTTTAGGTCCCTTACCCAGTGCAGTCTTACCTGCCCCGAAGCTGGTCTCCTCAGCAATGACCCTCACACTCGTTAGGAGGGTGTTGAAACTATACCGCGATTGTGCCAGCTCCACCCCTGCTGGCTCAGCAGCCCGCCCTGAAGGAGTACCTCAGGGTACTCCACTCTCTGACCTGGTGGTCTCGGCTGCGGAGCACACAAACCCTCTCCCCCCCCCCCCCCCACCACGATTGAGGAGGACGCAGTCGGAGACCTACTACTCCAATTGGACCGCCACAAGTCTGTGGGGCCGGATGAGATTCACCCGAGAGTGCTGAGGGCACTGGCGGAGGTGATAGCCGAGCCGCTTTCCATCATCTATCAGTGCTCCTTGTTGACTGGTGGGGTCCCAGAAGACTGGAGGCTTGCCAACGTGACTCCCATCTACAAGAAGGGTTTTTAAGGAGGGTGCGGGGAACTACGGGCCTGCTAGCCTGACCTCGGTGCCAGGGAAGGTTATGGAGCAGATTGTCTTGAGGGAGATCACGCGGCACGTGCGGGACAACCGGGGGGTCAGGCCTAACCAGCACGAGTTCACGAAGGGCAGGTCCTGCTTGACCAACCCGATCTCCTTCTATGATCTAGTGACCTGTCTGGTGGACGAGGGAAAGGCTGTTGATGTAGTCTACCTAGACTTCAGCGAGGCCTTTGACACTGTCTCCCACAGTATTCTCCTGCAGAAGCTGGCAGCCCGTGGCTTGGACGGGTACGCTCTTGGCTGGGTAAGGAACTGGCTGGAGGGCCGGGCCCAGAGAGTGGTGGTGAATGGACTTACATCCGGCTGGCGACCGGTCACAAGCGGTGTTCCCCAGGGGTCGGTGCTGGGACCTGTCCTCTTCCATATCTTTACCGATGACCCGGACGAGGGCATTGAGTGCACCCTCAGTAAGTTTGCAGATGACACCAAGTTGGCTGGAAGCGTCGATCTGCCTGGGGGTAGCGAGGCCCTACAGAGGGATCTGGACAGGCCGGATAGCTGGGCTGAAGCCAACGGGATGAGGTTCAACAAGACCAAATGCCGGGTCCTGCACTTTGGCCACAACAACCCCAGGCAACGCTACAGGCTTGGGGCAGAGCGGCTGGAAGACCGTGTAGAGGAAATGGACCCGGGGGTATTGATTGATGCTCGGCTGAACGTGAGCCAGCAGCGCGCCCAGGTGGCCAAGAAGGCCAATGGCATCCTGGCTTGCATCAGAAACAGTCTTGCCAGCAGGAACAGGGAAGGAATTGTCCCCCCCGTACTCAGCACTGGTGAGGCCGCACCTCGAGCACCGTGTCCAGTTTTGGGCCCCTCACTGCAAGAAAGACACTGAGGCCCTGGAGCGCGTTCAAAGAAGGGCAACAAAGCTGGCGAGGGGTCTGGAGCACAGGCCTTATGAGGAGCGGCTGAAGGAGCTGGGATTGTTCAGTCTGGAGAAGAGGAGGCTCAGGGGAGACCTTTATTGCTCTCTCTAACTACCTGAAGGGAGGTTGTAGTGAGCTGGGGGTCGGCCGCTTCTCTCGTGTAACCAGAGCTAGGACTAGAGGGAACGGCTTCAAGCTGCGCCAGGGGAGGTTCAGGCCGGACGTTAGGAAATACTGCTTCTCTGAAAGAGTGGTCAGGCACTGGAATAGGCTGCCCAGGGAGGCGGCGGAGTCACCGACCCCGGAGGAGTTCAAGGAACGTTTGGACGTTGCTTTGAGGGACATGGTTTAGTGAGAACTATTGGTGATGGGTGGATGGTTGGGCTGGGTGATCCTGGGGGGTCTTTTCCAACCCTGGTGATTCTACGATGCTATGATTATCTTTGGGAGACGGAGACCCCCTCGTTTTAACTTGCAGAACCGTTTCCATCAGTAAGGCACTCGAGACAGAGATGATATCCCCATGCTCCATCTTTATTGTGCAAACGCTGCTCAGAGCTTTGTATTACCCTCCATAGACACCCACCAAAAACAACTATACGTCAACGGTGGCTAGACTGACGGGCAACCTGTGAAATCTCTTCGGTGGCGATCCGTACGCTCGCAGCAACTCCTGCGGGGCAAACATCTTAGCCGGGAGGCTGGCCCAACTGACGGCCACCCAGAATACAGAGACGCGCGCGGTAGTCTGAAGGGCCTGAGGGTGAGTTTCTCACAGCCATCCGGAATCCATTGGTCGGGCCCAGGTTAGCAGCACGCTTCTCGCCAGCAATCATCAAACGCCCAAGAAGCTGGAGAAGGAAATAGCGTTACGGAACGTAGCATGCCGCAACGCAAAGAAGAGCGGAGAGGGCAGGACGCGAAGGAAGGCGAGCAGAGAACCGTCCACAGAATGCGGTTAGCTCGTTCTTCGCAGTTCAAACGCTGCTCTTCAAATTACTGCCTGTCTGCAACAGACACATTCCAAGCAAAGCTGCAAAGACCGATTACGCATCATGGGGGGAGGGGCAGCTACGGGACTTACCATCTCTTTTCTTTTTCTTTTTTTTACCCCACTTCCCCCGCCCCCCACTCCCCGCTCTGAGCTAGACAGTAACGGACGACTACAAATCAGGCACAGAAGCCAGACTGGTCTCAGGGTTCCAGCCCCCCCATTACATCTTCGGGCGACGTTACGTCTTTCTGGCAGAAGAGAAAAACTCGATGTTCGCTTTGTGAGCCCTCGCAAAAGCCAACCAACTTGACTTCTATAGCTGAAAATGAAACAACCCGTACCCCTCAGCCAGCTTTCCCTTTCCTCACCTCCGACCTGCTCAAAACCCCATGCCCTCTTCTCCGTATTACAGCAAGTACCGCCGTCCAGAAACCGTGAAAACAGGCATCAGGCCGCACTTCAGAACGGCACTGCATTTTGCACTACTGTCATGGTTTTATGATTTTTGGTATTGGTATTCCACATCATTACAACATGTAGTGCATTAAGAGTTAAAGAGTTAATACTCCAACTCCATAGATCACTGATATTTCCGGGTATACCTGTCTCAGAAGAGAAGAACTACATTCCCCAGAAGACTTTGCGATGCTTTGCATTTTTACATATTTTCCGCTCAGAGGGAAAAGATAAAAACCCTCTGCGGTCACAGGACACTCTCTTTCCTTCGGGATCGACTCAGCAGTGGGTGCTCGCTGCCGTATCGCCTTCAGCGTTAGCGTAAGGCCTTCGGTTTATCGGACACTCTCTCTTGCTCATTTTATTTGATTTATTAGCTTCAATTCCAATTATATTGTATTATATTGTGTTATTTTGCTTTCTGATATCTTATTTAGTAAATTAGCTTTCCTCCTCAGATCGTTGCCGCTGTTTTGTTTCTAGGCCCATCTCCCTTTTTTCCTTTTCCCTTTTCCCCCTTCCCCTTTCCTGGGGCGTGGGTCTGTGGGTCCCCCACACCAATCGTCACGGAACCGGGCCGATCCAGCCCGGTAAACCGTTGACAACTACAAGTACGTACCCAGAAACGAGCATCGCTTTCTACCGCTACCCTTAGTCAAAATGCTCGGCTCCGTTAACAAGCTAGAGGCAAAAGGTTACGGCGTCGGGAAACCCCAAGTAGCCTACTGGGCCTCTTTGCAACATCAGGAGGGAAAGAGGCGACAGGACAGAGCCTACTAAATTACATACCGCTCACAGGTACCGCTTAGTGTACGGAAAGCTTCCAAGGTACTTACCGGCCCGCCAGAATCTTCCGCTTCGGGTGACCTGACAACGGCCTTCTCGGGAGCGGCTAGGAAAAAGCGTAGGAGCTTGGTGGAAAGCAAGGCACTGGAGGAAGAGTACATGGTTAAAACGGGATTGGCTTCGGAGAAAGCCAATAGCTTAAGCAAATGGCTACGCCCCACCGAACTCGTACAGAAGCAGATTATCGGGTACCCCAAACGCAAGACAAGACGGCGATTCTTCCTCAGCGATCTCTGAATTGGCCAAGTCCTCTCCCTTCTATACGCAACGCACCTTTTCACAGGCTCCTGCTGCTGCTACGAGCACAGAGCGATTCTAAACCAAACCAAAAGCACCTCCATTTGTGCTTATGTCGCTCTCTTATTTAGACCCTGCATAAATACTCAAGCGGCAAACAGTTGCTCACCATCCTTCAGTTACGGCCAAATATCGCCTTCCTATCCTACTTTGGACCTAGGCATTTTCAAAGAGCCTGGGGTTGGAACGGGTCCGGAGGAGGGCCGCTAAAATGATCGGAGGGCTGGAGCACCTCTCCTGTGAGGAAAGGTGGAGGGAACTGGGCTTGTTTAGCTTGGGGAAGAGAAGGCTCCGGGGAGACCTCATTGTGGCCTTGAAGGGAGCGTATAAACAGGAAGGGGAACGATTGCTTACACGGGTTGACAGTGATAGGACAAGGGGGAACGGTTTTAAACTAAGACAGGGGAGATTTAGGTTAGATATCGGGAGGAAGCTTTTCACACAGAGGCTGGCGACGCACTGGAACAGGTTGCCCAGAGAGGTTGGGGATGCCCCATCCCTGGAGGCATTCAAGGCAAGGCTGGATGTGGCTCTGGGCCCGCCTCTACACACGCGCACACACCACACGGTGGCGCTGGGAAGCCAGGCGAGCCAGACGGCACCGGCAACCCAGTATGCGCCGCGGCAGCCCCGTGGCACCGAAGGAGCGCGGGGTTCTAGCGGAGGCGCTGCAGTAAGCGAGCGTCACCAGCCAGGAAGGCCCGTCCGTCCGTCCGTCCACTCGTCCACTCGTCCACTCGCCCCGCCGCACTCGCCGGCGCCGCAACGGGCCCTCGTTCCGGAGGGCCTGCGAGCGCGCTAGGGTGGGGGAGGGGTGGGAAGGGAGGAAGGGAAGGGAAGGGAAGGGAAGGGGAAGAATCGCACAACGCAGAGCAAAGCCGCGGCTACCTCCTCGTCCGCAACGGCTCCTCCTCACGGATAACGTTGGCGGAGAACTCCTGGCGGGCGACTTTTCCGAAGAGAGCGGCGCCACCGCGACAGGCGGCCGGAGACCCAACCATCCCGCCGGCCATGACGGCCCCCGCTCGCTACAACACTCCCTCCGCCCCGAACCTCCCCCATTCGGCGCGGCCCTCGGCGGCGCTCATTGGGCCGACGGAGCGCCGCCGCCGATCGTTCCCGCGCCTCGGTTGGCCGTCTCGCCTGCCCTGCCCTGCCCTGCCCTGCCCTGCCTTCGCCTCCCCTTTACGCTTGTCCCCGCCCCGTTGGCGGCTCCGCTCCCGTCGTCCCCGTGCTTTTCGGGGCTCAGGGAATTCGCGCGCGCCTCCGGGCGCGCAGGGGGCGACCTGAGGGGGGGGGTGGGCGGGCGGGCGGGCGAGCGCCTCCGCGAACGGAATCTGCGCCCTCTAGTGCTGTGCCCCTGCGGCGGGGAAACGAGGCCCGCTGAAAGGGCCCCCCAAGTATTTCGGATCGCTCTTATCGGCCCCTCGGCAAACGCGCTGCGCGCTTTTTCTTGGTACTGCCGATCCCTCCAGTCATGCGACCGCCTATTGGCGGGGCAGGCCAGGAGTTTGCCATCTTTGGAAGGGACGGGCAACTCGGGACGAGTACGAGGATGTTGCTAGGATATGCAGAGAGAAAATTAGAAAGGCAAAAGCCCAGCAAGATCTTCATGCGGCCGCCACTGTTCAAGACGATTAAAACAACGATTTTACAAAGATACTAACAGCAAGGCGAGGGCCAAGGAGAATCCTCCTCCGTTATTCGATGCGCTGAGGAACATCGCCACCGAGGAGGAGGAGGAGGAATAGGCTGACGTTCTCAATGCCGCCTTTACTTCTGTCTTTGACAGTCAGACCAGCTGTCCTCAGGGTACGCAGCCCCCTGAGCGGCAAGACGGGGCCGGGGAGCAGAATAAACGCCGCACGGTTCAGGAGGAAGCGCTTAGCGACCTGCTACTCCTCCTAGACTGTCACAAGGCCGTGGGGCCGGATGGGATCCGCCCGAGGGTCCTGAGGGAGCTGGCAGAAGCGATCGCCAAGCCGCTTTCCCTCAGTTATCCATCAGCAGTCCTGGTCAACCCTTTATTTGGAAGCTGGGGGCAGATGGCAAGGCCTCAGACACACAGCACATCCTATATTATTACATAGAGGCACCTGGGGAACCGAGGTAGGTCGGGATGGGGGTTGCCCGCGTTGCCGAGCTGGGACCTGCTGCCGTTCCTCCTTGCCTCTCAAGTTGGCTCTCTCTGCTCGACTACGGCAAGGGAGAGGGTCCACTACGGTTTAGGGGGTGCAATCTCCGTGTCTTTCTCGCAGAGAGTCAGTCCACCAGTCGATCTCGCGCTCGCACTCTCTGACGGTCCTCAGTCGCTCTACCTCCTCCCTAAGCTCCACCACCAGGCTGAGCAGCTCGTCCGCCGGCTCGCACTTCACACAGGGGGCATCCTTCCCATCCTCCCCTGGCAGCAGCGGGCTCAGGCACTCCCTGCAGCCAGAGACCTGTGTTGAAGAATTCCTGCAACAACAACAAGGCGGACGTGAGCTGCTTCAGCTGAGCAACCCAAGCTGCCAAGACGTCTATGGGAAACTTCCGTGATTATGTTGTTCAGCCTGCCTTCAGCGAAGAGGGCCTCACAGGATTGCTGAGAATTGTAACTACAGGTATCTTTAGAATAAGCTGTCCTTGGTAGTCTATTCTGTTTAGCTAGCAGGTGTTCTTCCCTTTGGGCTCTGTGTTATGCACTGGCCACGCTGATACGGTGCTCAAAGGAAACTACGCCGTGTGAACCTTGAGAAAAGTAAAAGCAGGAGGTGATCGGTGGCGAGTGGGAGAGGTAAAGTGCACTTTGAAGCAGGGGACGCCCTGCCAGCGCTGCCTTTCACATCCGCTGCCGACGCTTTCCTGCCTGGGTTTTTTAGGATTAGGATGATATCAAAAGTTACCTCCTCCAAGATGTGTTTCTCACTGCTGTTAATCGTTGGGAGTTGTTTAAGGTTGTTTTTCTTCAAGGCTCTCAGCCAATGATTGTGTGCTATTCTCTGTACGCTCCTGTCGAAAACACTAGAAGAATAAGGCTGTCCGGGTAATAAATGGAGCATGATTCAACCACGTTGGTGTATGTCGTGCTTCTGGCCGTTTGCTCCGACGACAGACCTGAATCGCCACATCTCTGCGCAGGCCCTCTGTGTCTGGGTCGCCACAGTCTTCTTGGGGGAAGCCCGCTGTCCGGTAGAGACCCTGTTTGAACCTGTGGTCTCAAGGTCTGTCAGTAGGAGAGCTGGTCTCCTGAGCAGAGACAAAAGCACTCGGGTGTCCTGCCGCAAGACCCACCTCCTCCCACACCTGCTGCTGCAGTACTGTATGGGCAGTGTGGGCTGTGCTCTCGCTCGGACTTCCCTCCCTGTTGTCAGTGGACAGTAACACCTTTTTCTCACCCGAGGGCTGCTTGTAGCCTCACAGCAAAGGGTCAAGGTCAAGCTCAAGAGATAGGCGTGGGTAGCGCCAGCTCCACCCCCGCTGGCTCAGCAGCCCGCCCACAAGCTGCCAGCCCCCCCCCAACCCCCGGCACCCGCACCCGCACCGGCACCGGCACCGTGCTTTTGCTGGCTTCCAAAAAGCCCAAATAAGAGCTTTTTGGTCGACCTTATTTGCTTTAGGTCCCTTACCCAGTGCAGTCTTACCTGCCCCGAAGCTGGTCTCCTCAGCAATGACCCTCACACTCGTTAGGAGGGTGTTGAAACTATACCGCGATTGTGCCAGCTCCACCCCTGCTGGCTCAGCAGCCCGCCCTGAAGGAGTACCTCAGGGTACTCCACTCTCTGACCTGGTGGTCTCGGCTGCGGAGCACACAAACCCTCTCCCCCCCCCCCCCCACCACGATTGAGGAGGACGCAGTCGGAGACCTACTACTCCAATTGGACCGCCACAAGTCTGTGGGGCCGGATGAGATTCACCCGAGAGTGCTGAGGGCACTGGCGGAGGTGATAGCCGAGCCGCTTTCCATCATCTATCAGCGCTCCTTGTTGACTGGTGGGGTCCCAGAAGACTGGAGGCTTGCCAACGTGACTCCCATCTACAAGAAGGGTTTTTAAGGAGGGTGCGGGGAACTACGGGCCTGCTAGCCTGACCTCGGTGCCAGGGAAGGTTATGGAGCAGATTGTCTTGAGGGAGATCACGCGGCACGTGCGGGACAACCGGGGGGTCAGGCCTAACCAGCACGAGTTCACGAAGGGCAGGTCCTGCTTGACCAACCCGATCTCCTTCTATGATCTAGTGACCTGTCTGGTGGACGAGGGAAAGGCTGTTGATGTAGTCTACCTAGACTTCAGCGAGGCCTTTGACACTGTCTCCCACAGTATTCTCCTGCAGAAGCTGGCAGCCCGTGGCTTGGACGGGTACGCTCTTGGCTGGGTAAGGAACTGGCTGGAGGGCCGGGCCCAGAGAGTGGTGGTGAATGGACTTACATCCGGCTGGCGACCGGTCACAAGCGGTGTTCCCCAGGGGTCGGTGCTGGGACCTGTCCTCTTCCATATCTTTACCGATGACCCGGACGAGGGCATTGAGTGCACCCTCAGTAAGTTTGCAGATGACACCAAGTTGGCTGGAAGCGTCGATCTGCCTGGGGGTAGCGAGGCCCTACAGAGGGATCTGGACAGGCCGGATAGCTGGGCTGAAGCCAACGGGATGAGGTTCAACAAGACCAAATGCCGGGTCCTGCACTTTGGCCACAACAACCCCAGGCAACGCTACAGGCTTGGGGCAGAGCGGCTGGAAGACCGTGTAGAGGAAATGGACCCGGGGGTATTGATTGATGCTCGGCTGAACGTGAGCCAGCAGCGCGCCCAGGTGGCCAAGAAGGCCAATGGCATCCTGGCTTGCATCAGAAACAGTCTTGCCAGCAGGAACAGGGAAGGAATTGTCCCCCCCGTACTCAGCACTGGTGAGGCCGCACCTCGAGCACCGTGTCCAGTTTTGGGCCCCTCACTGCAAGAAAGACACTGAGGCCCTGGAGCGCGTTCAAAGAAGGGCAACAAAGCTGGCGAGGGGTCTGGAGCACAGGCCTTATGAGGAGCGGCTGAAGGAGCTGGGATTGTTCAGTCTGGAGAAGAGGAGGCTCAGGGGAGACCTTTATTGCTCTCTCTAACTACCTGAAGGGAGGTTGTAGTGAGCTGGGGGTCGGCCGCTTCTCTCGTGTAACCAGAGCTAGGACTAGAGGGAACGGCTTCAAGCTGCGCCAGGGGAGGTTCAGGCCGGACGTTAGGAAATACTGCTTCTCTGAAAGAGTGGTCAGGCACTGGAATAGGCTGCCCAGGGAGGCGGCGGAGTCACCGACCCCAGAGGAGTTCAAGGAACGTTTGGACGTTGCTTTGAGGGACATGGTTTAGTGAGAACTATTGGTGATGGGTGGATGGTTGGGCTGGGTGATCCTGGGGGGTCTTTTCCAACCCTGGTGATTCTACGATGCTATGATTATCTTTGGGAGACGGAGACCCCCTCGTTTTAACTTGCAGAACCGTTTCCATCAGTAAGGCACTCGAGACAGAGATGATATCCCCATGCTCCATCTTTATTGTGCAAACGCTGCTCAGAGCTTTGTATTACCCTCCATAGACACCCACCAAAAACAACTATACGTCAACGGTGGCTAGACTGACGGGCAACCTGTGAAATCTCTTCGGTGGCGATCCGTACGCTCGCAGCAACTCCTGCGGGGCAAACATCTTAGCCGGGAGGCTGGCCCAACTGACGGCCACCCAGAATACAGAGACGCGCGCGGTAGTCTGAAGGGCCTGAGGGTGAGTTTCTCACAGCCATCCGGAATCCATCGGTCGGGCCCAGGTTAGCAGCACGCTTCTCGCCAGCAATCATCAAACGCCCAAGAAGCTGGAGAAGGAAATAGCGTTACGGAACGTAGCATGCCGCAACGCAAAGAAGAGCGGAGAGGGCAGGACGCGAAGGAAGGCGAGCAGAGAACCGTCCACAGAATGCGGTTAGCTCGTTCTTCGCAGTTCAAACGCTGCTCTTCAAATTACTGCCTGTCTGCAACAGACACATTCCAAGCAAAGCTGCAAAGACCGATTACGCATCATGGGGGGAGGGGCAGCTACGGGACTTACCATCTCTTTTCTTTTTCTTTTTTTTACCCCACTTCCCCCGCCCCCCACTCCCCGCTCTGAGCTAGACAGTAACGGACGACTACAAATCAGGCACAGAAGCCAGACTGGTCTCAGGGTTCCAGCCCCCCCATTACATCTTCGGGCGACGTTACGTCTTTCTGGCAGAAGAGAAAAACTCGATGTTCGCTTTGTGAGCCCTCGCAAAAGCCAACCAACTTGACTTCTATAGCTGAAAATGAAACAACCCGTACCCCTCAGCCAGCTTTCCCTTTCCTCACCTCCGACCTGCTCAAAACCCCATGCCCTCTTCTCCGTATTACAGCAAGTACCGCCGTCCAGAAACCGTGAAAACAGGCATCAGGCCGCACTTCAGAACGGCACTGCATTTTGCACTACTGTCATGGTTTTATGATTTTTGGTATTGGTATTCCACATCATTACAACATGTAGCGCATTAAGAGTTAAAGAGTTAATACTCCAACTCCATAGATCACTGATATTTCCGGGTATACCTGTCTCAGAAGAGAAGAACTACATTCCCCAGAAGACTTTGCGATGCTTTGCATTTTTACATATTTTCCGCTCAGAGGGAAAAGATAAAAACCCTCTGCGGTCACAGGACACTCTCTTTCCTTCGGGATCGACTCAGCAGTGGGTGCTCGCTGCCGTATCGCCTTCAGCGTTAGCGTAAGGCCTTCGGTTTATCGGACACTCTCTCTTGCTCATTTTATTTGATTTATTAGCTTCAATTCCAATTATATTGTATTATATTGTGTTATTTTGCTTTCTGATATCTTATTGAGTAAATTAGCTTTCCTCCTCAGATCGTTGCCGCTGTTTTGTTTCTAGGCCCATCTCCCTTTTTTCCTTTTCCCTTTTCCCCCTTCCCCTTTCCTGGGGCGTGGGTCTGTGGGTCCCCCACACCAATCGTCACGGAACCGGGCCGATCCAGCCCGGTAAACCGTTGACAACTACAAGTACGTACCCAGAAACGAGCATCGCTTTCTACCGCTACCCTTAGTCAAAATGCTCGGCTCCGTTAACAAGCTAGAGGCAAAAGGTTACGGCGTCGGGAAACCCCAAGTAGCCTACTGGGCCTCTTTGCAACATCAGGAGGGAAAGAGGCGACAGGACAGAGCCTACTAAATTACATACCGCTCACAGGTACCGCTTAGTGTACGGAAAGCTTCCAAGGTACTTACCGGCCCGCCAGAATCTTCCGCTTCGGGTGACCTGACAACGGCCTTCTCGGGAGCGGCTAGGAAAAAGCGTAGGAGCTTGGTGGAAAGCAAGGCACTGGAGGAAGAGTACATGGTTAAAACGGGATTGGCTTCGGAGAAAGCCAATAGCTTAAGCAAATGGCTACGCCCCACCGAACTCGTACAGAAGCAGATTATCGGGTACCCCAAACGCAAGACAAGACGGCGATTCTTCCTCAGCGATCTCTGAATTGGCCAAGTCCTCTCCCTTCTATACGCAACGCACCTTTTCACAGGCTCCTGCTGCTGCTACGAGCACAGAGCGATTCTAAACCAAACCAAAAGCACCTCCATTTGTGCTTATGTCGCTCTCTTATTTAGACCCTGCATAAATACTCAAGCGGCAAACGGTTGCTCACCATCCTTCAGTTACGGCCAAATATCGCCTTCCTATCCTACTTTGGACCTAGGCATTTTCAAAGAGCCTGGGGTTGGAACGGGTCCGGAGGAGGGCCGCTAAAATGATCGGAGGGCTGGAGCACCTCTCCTGTGAGGAAAGGTGGAGGGAACTGGGCTTGTTTAGCTTGGGGAAGAGAAGGCTCCGGGGAGACCTCATTGTGGCCTTGAAGGGAGCGTATAAACAGGAAGGGGAACGATTGCTTACACGGGTTGACAGTGATAGGACAAGGGGGAACGGCTTTAAACTAAGACAGGGGAGATTTAGGTTAGATATCGGGAGGAAGCTTTTCACACAGAGGCTGGCGACGCACTGGAACAGGTTGCCCAGAGAGGTTGGGGATGCCCCATCCCTGGAGGCATTCAAGGCAAGGCTGGATGTGGCTCTGGGCCCGCCTCTACACACGCGCACACACCACACGGTGGCGCTGGGAAGCCAGGCGAGCCAGACGGCACCGGCAACCCAGTATGCGCCGCGGCAGCCCCGTGGCACCGAAGGAGCGCGGGGTTCTAGCGGAGGCGCTGCAGTAAGCGAGCGTCACCAGCCAGGAAGGCCCGTCCGTCCGTCCGTCCACTCGTCCACTCGTCCACTCGCCCCGCCGCACTCGCCGGCGCCGCAACGGGCCCTCGTTCCGGAGGGCCTGCGAGCGCGCTAGGGTGGGGGAGGGGTGGGAAGGGAGGAAGGGAAGGGAAGGGAAGGGAAGGGGAAGAATCGCACAACGCAGAGCAAAGCCGCGGCTACCTCCTCGTCCGCAACGGCTCCTCCTCACGGATAACGTTGGCGGAGAACTCCTGGCGGGCGACTTTTCCGAAGAGAGCGGCGCCACCGCGACAGGCGGCCGGAGACCCAACCATCCCGCCGGCCATGACGGCCCCCGCTCGCTACAACACTCCCTCCGCCCCGAACCTCCCCCATTCGGCGCGGCCCTCGGCGGCGCTCATTGGGCCGACGGAGCGCCGCCGCCGATCGTTCCCGCGCCTCGGTTGGCCGTCTCGCCTGCCCTGCCCTGCCCTGCCCTGCCCTGCCTTCGCCTCCCCTTTACGCTTGTCCCCGCCCCGTTGGCGGCTCCGCTCCCGTCGTCCCCGTGCTTTTCGGGGCTCAGGGAATTCGCGCGCGCCTCCGGGCGCGCAGGGGGCGACCTGAGGGGGGGGGTGGGCGGGCGGGCGGGCGAGCGCCTCCGCGAACGGAATCTGCGCCCTCTAGTGCTGTGCCCCTGCGGCGGGGAAACGAGGCCCGCTGAAAGGGCCCCCCAAGTATTTCGGATCGCTCTTATCGGCCCCTCGGCAAACGCGCTGCGCGCTTTTTCTTGGTACTGCCGATCCCTCCAGTCATGCGACCGCCTATTGGCGGGGCAGGCCAGGAGTTTGCCATCTTTGGAAGGGACGGGCAACTCGGGACGAGTACGAGGATGTTGCTAGGATATGCAGAGAGAAAATTAGAAAGGCAAAAGCCCAGCAAGATCTTCATGCGGCCGCCACTGTTCAAGACGATTAAAACAACGATTTTACAAAGATACTAACAGCAAGGCGAGGGCCAAGGAGAATCCTCCTCCGTTATTCGATGCGCTGAGGAACATCGCCACCGAGGAGGAGGAGGAGGAATAGGCTGACGTTCTCAATGCCGCCTTTACTTCTGTCTTTGACAGTCAGACCAGCTGTCCTCAGGGTACGCAGCCCCCTGAGCGGCAAGACGGGGCCGGGGAGCAGAATAAACGCCGCACGGTTCAGGAGGAAGCGCTTAGCGACCTGCTACTCCTCCTAGACTGTCACAAGGCCGTGGGGCCGGATGGGATCCGCCCGAGGGTCCTGAGGGAGCTGGCAGAAGCGATCGCCAAGCCGCTTTCCCTCAGTTATCCATCAGCAGTCCTGGTCAACCCTTTATTTGGAAGCTGGGGGCAGATGGCAAGGCCTCAGACACACAGCACATCCTATATTATTACATAGAGGCACCTGGGGAACCGAGGTAGGTCGGGATGGGGGTTGCCCGCGTTGCCGAGCTGGGACCTGCTGCCGTTCCTCCTTGCCTCTCAAGTTGGCTCTCTCTGCTCGACTACGGCAAGGGAGAGGGTCCACTACGGTTTAGGGGGTGCAATCTCCGTGTCTTTCTCGCAGAGAGTCAGTCCACCAGTCGATCTCGCGCTCGCACTCTCTGACGGTCCTCAGTCGCTCTACCTCCTCCCTAAGCTCCACCACCAGGCTGAGCAGCTCGTCCGCCGGCTCGCACTTCACACAGGGGGCATCCTTCCCATCCTCCCCTGGCAGCAGCGGGCTCAGGCACTCCCTGCAGCCAGAGACCTGTGTTGAAGAATTCCTGCAACAACAACAAGGCGGACGTGAGCTGCTTCAGCTGAGCAACCCAAGCTGCCAAGACGTCTATGGGAAACTTCCGTGATTATGTTGTTCAGCCTGCCTTCAGCGAAGAGGGCCTCACAGGATTGCTGAGAATTGTAACTACAGGTATCTTTAGAATAAGCTGTCCTTGGTAGTCTATTCTGTTTAGCTAGCAGGTGTTCTTCCCTTTGGGCTCTGTGTTATGCACTGGCCACGCTGATACGGTGCTCAAAGGAAACTACGCCGTGTGAACCTTGAGAAAAGTAAAAGCAGGAGGTGATCGGTGGCGAGTGGGAGAGGTAAAGTGCACTTTGAAGCAGGGGACGCCCTGCCAGCGCTGCCTTTCACATCCGCTGCCGACGCTTTCCTGCCTGGGTTTTTTAGGATTAGGATGATATCAAAAGTTACCTCCTCCAAGATGTGTTTCTCACTGCTGTTAATCGTTGGGAGTTGTTTAAGGTTGTTTTTCTTCAAGGCTCTCAGCCAATGATTGTGTGCTATTCTCTGTACGCTCCTGTCGAAAACACTAGAAGAATAAGGCTGTCCGGGTAATAAATGGAGCATGATTCAACCACGTTGGTGTATGTCGTGCTTCTGGCCGTTTGCTCCGACGACAGACCTGAATCGCCACATCTCTGCGCAGGCCCTCTGTGTCTGGGTCGCCACAGTCTTCTTGGGGGAAGCCCGCTGTCCGGTAGAGACCCTGTTTGAACCTGTGGTCTCAAGGTCTGTCAGTAGGAGAGCTGGTCTCCTGAGCAGAGACAAAAGCACTCGGGTGTCCTGCCGCAAGACCCACCTCCTCCCACACCTGCTGCTGCAGTACTGTATGGGCAGTGTGGGCTGTGCTCTCGCTCGGACTTCCCTCCCTGTTGTCAGTGGACAGTAACACCTTTTTCTCACCCGAGGGCTGCTTGTAGCCTCACAGCAAAGGGTCAAGGTCAAGCTCAAGAGATAGGCGTGGGTAGCGCCAGCTCCACCCCCGCTGGCTCAGCAGCCCGCCCACAAGCTGCCAGCCCCCCCCCAACCCCCGGCACCCGCACCCGCACCGGCACCGGCACCGTGCTTTTGCTGGCTTCCAAAAAGCCCAAATAAGAGCTTTTTGGTCGACCTTATTTGCTTTAGGTCCCTTACCCAGTGCAGTCTTACCTGCCCCGAAGCTGGTCTCCTCAGCAATGACCCTCACACTCGTTAGGAGGGTGTTGAAACTATACCGCGATTGTGCCAGCTCCACCCCTGCTGGCTCAGCAGCCCGCCCTGAAGGAGTACCTCAGGGTACTCCACTCTCTGACCTGGTGGTCTCGGCTGCGGAGCACACAAACCCTCTCCCCCCCCCCCCCCACCACGATTGAGGAGGACGCAGTCGGAGACCTACTACTCCAATTGGACCGCCACAAGTCTGTGGGGCCGGATGAGATTCACCCGAGAGTGCTGAGGGCACTGGCGGAGGTGATAGCCGAGCCGCTTTCCATCATCTATCAGCGCTCCTTGTTGACTGGTGGGGTCCCAGAAGACTGGAGGCTTGCCAACGTGACTCCCATCTACAAGAAGGGTTTTTAAGGAGGGTGCGGGGAACTACGGGCCTGCTAGCCTGACCTCGGTGCCAGGGAAGGTTATGGAGCAGATTGTCTTGAGGGAGATCACGCGGCACGTGCGGGACAACCGGGGGGTCAGGCCTAACCAGCACGAGTTCACGAAGGGCAGGTCCTGCTTGACCAACCCGATCTCCTTCTATGATCTAGTGACCTGTCTGGTGGACGAGGGAAAGGCTGTTGATGTAGTCTACCTAGACTTCAGCGAGGCCTTTGACACTGTCTCCCACAGTATTCTCCTGCAGAAGCTGGCAGCCCGTGGCTTGGACGGGTACGCTCTTGGCTGGGTAAGGAACTGGCTGGAGGGCCGGGCCCAGAGAGTGGTGGTGAATGGACTTACATCCGGCTGGCGACCGGTCACAAGCGGTGTTCCCCAGGGGTCGGTGCTGGGACCTGTCCTCTTCCATATCTTTACCGATGACCCGGACGAGGGCATTGAGTGCACCCTCAGTAAGTTTGCAGATGACACCAAGTTGGCTGGAAGCGTCGATCTGCCTGGGGGTAGCGAGGCCCTACAGAGGGATCTGGACAGGCCGGATAGCTGGGCTGAAGCCAACGGGATGAGGTTCAACAAGACCAAATGCCGGGTCCTGCACTTTGGCCACAACAACCCCAGGCAACGCTACAGGCTTGGGGCAGAGCGGCTGGAAGACCGTGTAGAGGAAATGGACCCGGGGGTATTGATTGATGCTCGGCTGAACGTGAGCCAGCAGCGCGCCCAGGTGGCCAAGAAGGCCAATGGCATCCTGGCTTGCATCAGAAACAGTCTTGCCAGCAGGAACAGGGAAGGAATTGTCCCCCCCGTACTCAGCACTGGTGAGGCCGCACCTCGAGCACCGTGTCCAGTTTTGGGCCCCTCACTGCAAGAAAGACACTGAGGCCCTGGAGCGCGTTCAAAGAAGGGCAACAAAGCTGGCGAGGGGTCTGGAGCACAGGCCTTATGAGGAGCGGCTGAAGGAGCTGGGATTGTTCAGTCTGGAGAAGAGGAGGCTCAGGGGAGACCTTTATTGCTCTCTCTAACTACCTGAAGGGAGGTTGTAGTGAGCTGGGGGTCGGCCGCTTCTCTCGTGTAACCAGAGCTAGGACTAGAGGGAACGGCTTCAAGCTGCGCCAGGGGAGGTTCAGGCCGGACGTTAGGAAATACTGCTTCTCTGAAAGAGTGGTCAGGCACTGGAATAGGCTGCCCAGGGAGGCGGCGGAGTCACCGACCCCAGAGGAGTTCAAGGAACGTTTGGACGTTGCTTTGAGGGACATGGTTTAGTGAGAACTATTGGTGATGGGTGGATGGTTGGGCTGGGTGATCCTGGGGGGTCTTTTCCAACCCTGGTGATTCTACGATGCTATGATTATCTTTGGGAGACGGAGACCCCCTCGTTTTAACTTGCAGAACCGTTTCCATCAGTAAGGCACTCGAGACAGAGATGATATCCCCATGCTCCATCTTTATTGTGCAAACGCTGCTCAGAGCTTTGTATTACCCTCCATAGACACCCACCAAAAACAACTATACGTCAACGGTGGCTAGACTGACGGGCAACCTGTGAAATCTCTTCGGTGGCGATCCGTACGCTCGCAGCAACTCCTGCGGGGCAAACATCTTAGCCGGGAGGCTGGCCCAACTGACGGCCACCCAGAATACAGAGACGCGCGCGGTAGTCTGAAGGGCCTGAGGGTGAGTTTCTCACAGCCATCCGGAATCCATCGGTCGGGCCCAGGTTAGCAGCACGCTTCTCGCCAGCAATCATCAAACGCCCAAGAAGCTGGAGAAGGAAATAGCGTTACGGAACGTAGCATGCCGCAACGCAAAGAAGAGCGGAGAGGGCAGGACGCGAAGGAAGGCGAGCAGAGAACCGTCCACAGAATGCGGTTAGCTCGTTCTTCGCAGTTCAAACGCTGCTCTTCAAATTACTGCCTGTCTGCAACAGACACATTCCAAGCAAAGCTGCAAAGACCGATTACGCATCATGGGGGGAGGGGCAGCTACGGGACTTACCATCTCTTTTCTTTTTCTTTTTTTTACCCCACTTCCCCCGCCCCCCACTCCCCGCTCTGAGCTAGACAGTAACGGACGACTACAAATCAGGCACAGAAGCCAGACTGGTCTCAGGGTTCCAGCCCCCCCATTACATCTTCGGGCGACGTTACGTCTTTCTGGCAGAAGAGAAAAACTCGATGTTCGCTTTGTGAGCCCTCGCAAAAGCCAACCAACTTGACTTCTATAGCTGAAAATGAAACAACCCGTACCCCTCAGCCAGCTTTCCCTTTCCTCACCTCCGACCTGCTCAAAACCCCATGCCCTCTTCTCCGTATTACAGCAAGTACCGCCGTCCAGAAACCGTGAAAACAGGCATCAGGCCGCACTTCAGAACGGCACTGCATTTTGCACTACTGTCATGGTTTTATGATTTTTGGTATTGGTATTCCACATCATTACAACATGTAGCGCATTAAGAGTTAAAGAGTTAATACTCCAACTCCATAGATCACTGATATTTCCGGGTATACCTGTCTCAGAAGAGAAGAACTACATTCCCCAGAAGACTTTGCGATGCTTTGCATTTTTACATATTTTCCGCTCAGAGGGAAAAGATAAAAACCCTCTGCGGTCACAGGACACTCTCTTTCCTTCGGGATCGACTCAGCAGTGGGTGCTCGCTGCCGTATCGCCTTCAGCGTTAGCGTAAGGCCTTCGGTTTATCGGACACTCTCTCTTGCTCATTTTATTTGATTTATTAGCTTCAATTCCAATTATATTGTATTATATTGTGTTATTTTGCTTTCTGATATCTTATTGAGTAAATTAGCTTTCCTCCTCAGATCGTTGCCGCTGTTTTGTTTCTAGGCCCATCTCCCTTTTTTCCTTTTCCCTTTTCCCCCTTCCCCTTTCCTGGGGCGTGGGTCTGTGGGTCCCCCACACCAATCGTCACGGAACCGGGCCGATCCAGCCCGGTAAACCGTTGACAACTACAAGTACGTACCCAGAAACGAGCATCGCTTTCTACCGCTACCCTTAGTCAAAATGCTCGGCTCCGTTAACAAGCTAGAGGCAAAAGGTTACGGCGTCGGGAAACCCCAAGTAGCCTACTGGGCCTCTTTGCAACATCAGGAGGGAAAGAGGCGACAGGACAGAGCCTACTAAATTACATACCGCTCACAGGTACCGCTTAGTGTACGGAAAGCTTCCAAGGTACTTACCGGCCCGCCAGAATCTTCCGCTTCGGGTGACCTGACAACGGCCTTCTCGGGAGCGGCTAGGAAAAAGCGTAGGAGCTTGGTGGAAAGCAAGGCACTGGAGGAAGAGTACATGGTTAAAACGGGATTGGCTTCGGAGAAAGCCAATAGCTTAAGCAAATGGCTACGCCCCACCGAACTCGTACAGAAGCAGATTATCGGGTACCCCAAACGCAAGACAAGACGGCGATTCTTCCTCAGCGATCTCTGAATTGGCCAAGTCCTCTCCCTTCTATACGCAACGCACCTTTTCACAGGCTCCTGCTGCTGCTACGAGCACAGAGCGATTCTAAACCAAACCAAAAGCACCTCCATTTGTGCTTATGTCGCTCTCTTATTTAGACCCTGCATAAATACTCAAGCGGCAAACGGTTGCTCACCATCCTTCAGTTACGGCCAAATATCGCCTTCCTATCCTACTTTGGACCTAGGCATTTTCAAAGAGCCTGGGGTTGGAACGGGTCCGGAGGAGGGCCGCTAAAATGATCGGAGGGCTGGAGCACCTCTCCTGTGAGGAAAGGTGGAGGGAACTGGGCTTGTTTAGCTTGGGGAAGAGAAGGCTCCGGGGAGACCTCATTGTGGCCTTGAAGGGAGCGTATAAACAGGAAGGGGAACGATTGCTTACACGGGTTGACAGTGATAGGACAAGGGGGAACGGTTTTAAACTAAGACAGGGGAGATTTAGGTTAGATATCGGGAGGAAGCTTTTCACACAGAGGCTGGCGACGCACTGGAACAGGTTGCCCAGAGAGGTTGGGGATGCCCCATCCCTGGAGGCATTCAAGGCAAGGCTGGATGTGGCTCTGGGCCCGCCTCTACACACGCGCACACACCACACGGTGGCGCTGGGAAGCCAGGCGAGCCAGACGGCACCGGCAACCCAGTATGCGCCGCGGCAGCCCCGTGGCACCGAAGGAGCGCGGGGTTCTAGCGGAGGCGCTGCAGTAAGCGAGCGTCACCAGCCAGGAAGGCCCGTCCGTCCGTCCGTCCACTCGTCCACTCGTCCACTCGCCCCGCCGCACTCGCCGGCGCCGCAACGGGCCCTCGTTCCGGAGGGCCTGCGAGCGCGCTAGGGTGGGGGAGGGGTGGGAAGGGAGGAAGGGAAGGGAAGGGAAGGGAAGGGGAAGAATCGCACAACGCAGAGCAAAGCCGCGGCTACCTCCTCGTCCGCAACGGCTCCTCCTCACGGATAACGTTGGCGGAGAACTCCTGGCGGGCGACTTTTCCGAAGAGAGCGGCGCCACCGCGCCAGGCGGCCGGAGACCCAACCATCCCGCCGGCCATGACGGCCCCCGCTCGCTACAACACTCCCTCCGCCCCGAACCTCCCCCATTCGGCGCGGCCCTCGGCGGCGCTCATTGGGCCGACGGAGCGCCGCCGCCGATCGTTCCCGCGCCTCGGTTGGCCGTCTCGCCTGCCCTGCCCTGCCCTGCCCTGCCCTGCCTTCGCCTCCCCTTTACGCTTGTCCCCGCCCCGTTGGCGGCTCCGCTCCCGTCGTCCCCGTGCTTTTCGGGGCTCAGGGAATTCGCGCGCGCCTCCGGGCGCGCAGGGGGCGACCTGAGGGGGGGGGTGGGCGGGCGGGCGGGCGAGCGCCTCCGCGAACGGAATCTGCGCCCTCTAGTGCTGTGCCCCTGCGGCGGGGAAACGAGGCCCGCTGAAAGGGCCCCCCAAGTATTTCGGATCGCTCTTATCGGCCCCTCGGCAAACGCGCTGCGCGCTTTTTCTTGGTACTGCCGATCCCTCCAGTCATGCGACCGCCTATTGGCGGGGCAGGCCAGGAGTTTGCCATCTTTGGAAGGGACGGGCAACTCGGGACGAGTACGAGGATGTTGCTAGGATATGCAGAGAGAAAATTAGAAAGGCAAAAGCCCAGCAAGATCTTCATGCGGCCGCCACTGTTCAAGACGATTAAAACAACGATTTTACAAAGATACTAACAGCAAGGCGAGGGCCAAGGAGAATCCTCCTCCGTTATTCGATGCGCTGAGGAACATCGCCACCGAGGAGGAGGAGGAGGAATAGGCTGACGTTCTCAATGCCGCCTTTACTTCTGTCTTTGACAGTCAGACCAGCTGTCCTCAGGGTACGCAGCCCCCTGAGCGGCAAGACGGGGCCGGGGAGCAGAATAAACGCCGCACGGTTCAGGAGGAAGCGCTTAGCGACCTGCTACTCCTCCTAGACTGTCACAAGGCCGTGGGGCCGGATGGGATCCGCCCGAGGGTCCTGAGGGAGCTGGCAGAAGCGATCGCCAAGCCGCTTTCCCTCAGTTATCCATCAGCAGTCCTGGTCAACCCTTTATTTGGAAGCTGGGGGCAGATGGCAAGGCCTCAGACACACAGCACATCCTATATTATTACATAGAGGCACCTGGGGAACCGAGGTAGGTCGGGATGGGGGTTGCCCGCGTTGCCGAGCTGGGACCTGCTGCCGTTCCTCCTTGCCTCTCAAGTTGGCTCTCTCTGCTCGACTACGGCAAGGGAGAGGGTCCACTACGGTTTAGGGGGTGCAATCTCCGTGTCTTTCTCGCAGAGAGTCAGTCCACCAGTCGATCTCGCGCTCGCACTCTCTGACGGTCCTCAGTCGCTCTACCTCCTCCCTAAGCTCCACCACCAGGCTGAGCAGCTCGTCCGCCGGCTCGCACTTCACACAGGGGGCATCCTTCCCATCCTCCCCTGGCAGCAGCGGGCTCAGGCACTCCCTGCAGCCAGAGACCTGTGTTGAAGAATTCCTGCAACAACAACAAGGCGGACGTGAGCTGCTTCAGCTGAGCAACCCAAGCTGCCAAGACGTCTATGGGAAACTTCCGTGATTATGTTGTTCAGCCTGCCTTCAGCGAAGAGGGCCTCACAGGATTGCTGAGAATTGTAACTACAGGTATCTTTAGAATAAGCTGTCCTTGGTAGTCTATTCTGTTTAGCTAGCAGGTGTTCTTCCCTTTGGGCTCTGTGTTATGCACTGGCCACGCTGATACGGTGCTCAAAGGAAACTACGCCGTGTGAACCTTGAGAAAAGTAAAAGCAGGAGGTGATCGGTGGCGAGTGGGAGAGGTAAAGTGCACTTTGAAGCAGGGGACGCCCTGCCAGCGCTGCCTTTCACATCCGCTGCCGACGCTTTCCTGCCTGGGTTTTTTAGGATTAGGATGATATCAAAAGTTACCTCCTCCAAGATGTGTTTCTCACTGCTGTTAATCGTTGGGAGTTGTTTAAGGTTGTTTTTCTTCAAGGCTCTCAGCCAATGATTGTGTGCTATTCTCTGTACGCTCCTGTCGAAAACACTAGAAGAATAAGGCTGTCCGGGTAATAAATGGAGCATGATTCAACCACGTTGGTGTATGTCGTGCTTCTGGCCGTTTGCTCCGACGACAGACCTGAATCGCCACATCTCTGCGCAGGCCCTCTGTGTCTGGGTCGCCACAGTCTTCTTGGGGGAAGCCCGCTGTCCGGTAGAGACCCTGTTTGAACCTGTGGTCTCAAGGTCTGTCAGTAGGAGAGCTGGTCTCCTGAGCAGAGACAAAAGCACTCGGGTGTCCTGCCGCAAGACCCACCTCCTCCCACACCTGCTGCTGCAGTACTGTATGGGCAGTGTGGGCTGTGCTCTCGCTCGGACTTCCCTCCCTGTTGTCAGTGGACAGTAACACCTTTTTCTCACCCGAGGGCTGCTTGTAGCCTCACAGCAAAGGGTCAAGGTCAAGCTCAAGAGATAGGCGTGGGTAGCGCCAGCTCCACCCCCGCTGGCTCAGCAGCCCGCCCACAAGCTGCCAGCCCCCCCCCACCCCCCGGCACCCGCACCCGCACCGGCACCGGCACCGTGCTTTTGCTGGCTTCCAAAAAGCCCAAATAAGAGCTTTTTGGTCGACCTTATTTGCTTTAGGTCCCTTACCCAGTGCAGTCTTACCTGCCCCGAAGCTGGTCTCCTCAGCAATGACCCTCACACTCGTTAGGAGGGTGTTGAAACTATACCGCGATTGTGCCAGCTCCACCCCTGCTGGCTCAGCAGCCCGCCCTGAAGGAGTACCTCAGGGTACTCCACTCTCTGACCTGGTGGTCTCGGCTGCGGAGCACACAAACCCTCTCCCCCCCCCCCCCCCACCACGATTGAGGAGGACGCAGTCGGAGACCTACTACTCCAATTGGACCGCCACAAGTCTGTGGGGCCGGATGAGATTCACCCGAGAGTGCTGAGGGCACTGGCGGAGGTGATAGCCGAGCCGCTTTCCATCATCTATCAGTGCTCCTTGTTGACTGGTGGGGTCCCAGAAGACTGGAGGCTTGCCAACGTGACTCCCATCTACAAGAAGGGTTTTTAAGGAGGGTGCGGGGAACTACGGGCCTGCTAGCCTGACCTCGGTGCCAGGGAAGGTTATGGAGCAGATTGTCTTGAGGGAGATCACGCGGCACGTGCGGGACAACCGGGGGGTCAGGCCTAACCAGCACGAGTTCACGAAGGGCAGGTCCTGCTTGACCAACCCGATCTCCTTCTATGATCTAGTGACCCGTCTGGTGGACGAGGGAAAGGCTGTTGATGTAGTCTACCTAGACTTCAGCGAGGCCTTTGACACTGTCTCCCACAGTATTCTCCTGCAGAAGCTGGCAGCCCGTGGCTTGGACGGGTACGCTCTTGGCTGGGTAAGGAACTGGCTGGAGGGCCGGGCCCAGAGAGTGGTGGTGAATGGACTTACATCCGGCTGGCGACCGGTCACAAGCGGTGTTCCCCAGGGGTCGGTGCTGGGACCTGTCCTCTTCCATATCTTTACCGATGACCCGGACGAGGGCATTGAGTGCACCCTCAGTAAGTTTGCAGATGACACCAAGTTGGCTGGAAGCGTCGATCTGCCTGGGGGTAGCGAGGCCCTACAGAGGGATCTGGACAGGCCGGATAGCTGGGCTGAAGCCAACGGGATGAGGTTCAACAAGACCAAATGCCGGGTCCTGCACTTTGGCCACAACAACCCCAGGCAACGCTACAGGCTTGGGGCAGAGCGGCTGGAAGACCGTGTAGAGGAAATGGACCCGGGGGTATTGATTGATGCTCGGCTGAACGTGAGCCAGCAGCGCGCCCAGGTGGCCAAGAAGGCCAATGGCATCCTGGCTTGCATCAGAAACAGTCTTGCCAGCAGGAACAGGGAAGGAATTGTCCCCCCCGTACTCAGCACTGGTGAGGCCGCACCTCGAGCACCGTGTCCAGTTTTGGGCCCCTCACTGCAAGAAAGACACTGAGGCCCTGGAGCGCGTTCAAAGAAGGGCAACAAAGCTGGCGAGGGGTCTGGAGCACAGGCCTTATGAGGAGCGGCTGAAGGAGCTGGGATTGTTCAGTCTGGAGAAGAGGAGGCTCAGGGGAGACCTTTATTGCTCTCTCTAACTACCTGAAGGGAGGTTGTAGTGAGCTGGGGGTCGGCCGCTTCTCTCGTGTAACCAGAGCTAGGACTAGAGGGAACGGCTTCAAGCTGCGCCAGGGGAGGTTCAGGCCGGACGTTAGGAAATACTGCTTCTCTGAAAGAGTGGTCAGGCACTGGAATAGGCTGCCCAGGGAGGCGGCGGAGTCACCGACCCCGGAGGAGTTCAAGGAACGTTTGGACGTTGCTTTGAGGGACATGGTTTAGTGAGAACTATTGGTGATGGGTGGATGGTTGGGCTGGGTGATCCTGGGGGGTCTTTTCCAACCCTGGTGATTCTACGATGCTATGATTATCTTTGGGAGACGGAGACCCCCTCGTTTTAACTTGCAGAACCGTTTCCATCAGTAAGGCACTCGAGACAGAGATGATATCCCCATGCTCCATCTTTATTGTGCAAACGCTGCTCAGAGCTTTGTATTACCCTCCATAGACACCCACCAAAAACAACTATACGTCAACGGTGGCTAGACTGACGGGCAACCTGTGAAATCTCTTCGGTGGCGATCCGTACGCTCGCAGCAACTCCTGCGGGGCAAACATCTTAGCCGGGAGGCTGGCCCAACTGACGGCCACCCAGAATACAGAGACGCGCGCGGTAGTCTGAAGGGCCTGAGGGTGAGTTTCTCACAGCCATCCGGAATCCATTGGTCGGGCCCAGGTTAGCAGCACGCTTCTCGCCAGCAATCATCAAACGCCCAAGAAGCTGGAGAAGGAAATAGCGTTACGGAACGTAGCATGCCGCAACGCAAAGAAGAGCGGAGAGGGCAGGACGCGAAGGAAGGCGAGCAGAGAACCGTCCACAGAATGCGGTTAGCTCGTTCTTCGCAGTTCAAACGCTGCTCTTCAAATTACTGCCTGTCTGCAACAGACACATTCCAAGCAAAGCTGCAAAGACCGATTACGCATCATGGGGGGAGGGGCAGCTACGGGACTTACCATCTCTTTTCTTTTTCTTTTTTTTACCCCACTTCCCCCGCCCCCCACTCCCCGCTCTGAGCTAGACAGTAACGGACGACTACAAATCAGGCACAGAAGCCAGACTGGTCTCAGGGTTCCAGCCCCCCCATTACATCTTCGGGCGACGTTACGTCTTTCTGGCAGAAGAGAAAAACTCGATGTTCGCTTTGTGAGCCCTCGCAAAAGCCAACCAACTTGACTTCTATAGCTGAAAATGAAACAACCCGTACCCCTCAGCCAGCTTTCCCTTTCCTCACCTCCGACCTGCTCAAAACCCCATGCCCTCTTCTCCGTATTACAGCAAGTACCGCCGTCCAGAAACCGTGAAAACAGGCATCAGGCCGCACTTCAGAACGGCACTGCATTTTGCACTACTGTCATGGTTTTATGATTTTTGGTATTGGTATTCCACATCATTACAACATGTAGTGCATTAAGAGTTAAAGAGTTAATACTCCAACTCCATAGATCACTGATATTTCCGGGTATACCTGTCTCAGAAGAGAAGAACTACATTCCCCAGAAGACTTTGCGATGCTTTGCATTTTTACATATTTTCCGCTCAGAGGGAAAAGATAAAAACCCTCTGCGGTCACAGGACACTCTCTTTCCTTCGGGATCGACTCAGCAGTGGGTGCTCGCTGCCGTATCGCCTTCAGCGTTAGCGTAAGGCCTTCGGTTTATCGGACACTCTCTCTTGCTCATTTTATTTGATTTATTAGCTTCAATTCCAATTATATTGTATTATATTGTGTTATTTTGCTTTCTGATATCTTATTTAGTAAATTAGCTTTCCTCCTCAGATCGTTGCCGCTGTTTTGTTTCTAGGCCCATCTCCCTTTTTTCCTTTTCCCTTTTCCCCCTTCCCCTTTCCTGGGGCGTGGGTCTGTGGGTCCCCCACACCAATCGTCACGGAACCGGGCCGATCCAGCCCGGTAAACCGTTGACAACTACAAGTACGTACCCAGAAACGAGCATCGCTTTCTACCGCTACCCTTAGTCAAAATGCTCGGCTCCGTTAACAAGCTAGAGGCAAAAGGTTACGGCGTCGGGAAACCCCAAGTAGCCTACTGGGCCTCTTTGCAACATCAGGAGGGAAAGAGGCGACAGGACAGAGCCTACTAAATTACATACCGCTCACAGGTACCGCTTAGTGTACGGAAAGCTTCCAAGGTACTTACCGGCCCGCCAGAATCTTCCGCTTCGGGTGACCTGACAACGGCCTTCTCGGGAGCGGCTAGGAAAAAGCGTAGGAGCTTGGTGGAAAGCAAGGCACTGGAGGAAGAGTACATGGTTAAAACGGGATTGGCTTCGGAGAAAGCCAATAGCTTAAGCAAATGGCTACGCCCCACCGAACTCGTACAGAAGCAGATTATCGGGTACCCCAAACGCAAGACAAGACGGCGATTCTTCCTCAGCGATCTCTGAATTGGCCAAGTCCTCTCCCTTCTATACGCAACGCACCTTTTCACAGGCTCCTGCTGCTGCTACGAGCACAGAGCGATTCTAAACCAAACCAAAAGCACCTCCATTTGTGCTTATGTCGCTCTCTTATTTAGACCCTGCATAAATACTCAAGCGGCAAACGGTTGCTCACCATCCTTCAGTTACGGCCAAATATCGCCTTCCTATCCTACTTTGGACCTAGGCATTTTCAAAGAGCCTGGGGTTGGAACGGGTCCGGAGGAGGGCCGCTAAAATGATCGGAGGGCTGGAGCACCTCTCCTGTGAGGAAAGGTGGAGGGAACTGGGCTTGTTTAGCTTGGGGAAGAGAAGGCTCCGGGGAGACCTCATTGTGGCCTTGAAGGGAGCGTATAAACAGGAAGGGGAACGATTGCTTACACGGGTTGACAGTGATAGGACAAGGGGGAACGGTTTTAAACTAAGACAGGGGAGATTTAGGTTAGATATCGGGAGGAAGCTTTTCACACAGAGGCTGGCGACGCACTGGAACAGGTTGCCCAGAGAGGTTGGGGATGCCCCATCCCTGGAGGCATTCAAGGCAAGGCTGGATGTGGCTCTGGGCCCGCCTCTACACACGCGCACACACCACACGGTGGCGCTGGGAAGCCAGGCGAGCCAGACGGCACCGGCAACCCAGTATGCGCCGCGGCAGCCCCGTGGCACCGAAGGAGCGCGGGGTTCTAGCGGAGGCGCTGCAGTAAGCGAGCGTCACCAGCCAGGAAGGCCCGTCCGTCCGTCCGTCCACTCGTCCACTCGTCCACTCGCCCCGCCGCACTCGCCGGCGCCGCAACGGGCCCTCGTTCCGGAGGGCCTGCGAGCGCGCTAGGGTGGGGGAGGGGTGGGAAGGGAGGAAGGGAAGGGAAGGGAAGGGAAGGGGAAGAATCGCACAACGCAGAGCAAAGCCGCGGCTACCTCCTCGTCCGCAACGGCTCCTCCTCACGGATAACGTTGGCGGAGAACTCCTGGCGGGCGACTTTTCCGAAGAGAGCGGCGCCACCGCGCCAGGCGGCCGGAGACCCAACCATCCCGCCGGCCATGACGGCCCCCGCTCGCTACAACACTCCCTCCGCCCCGAACCTCCCCCATTCGGCGCGGCCCTCGGCGGCGCTCATTGGGCCGACGGAGCGCCGCCGCCGATCGTTCCCGCGCCTCGGTTGGCCGTCTCGCCTGCCCTGCCCTGCCCTGCCCTGCCCTGCCTTCGCCTCCCCTTTACGCTTGTCCCCGCCCCGTTGGCGGCTCCGCTCCCGTCGTCCCCGTGCTTTTCGGGGCTCAGGGAATTCGCGCGCGCCTCCGGGCGCGCAGGGGGCGACCTGAGGGGGGGGGTGGGCGGGCGGGCGGGCGAGCGCCTCCGCGAACGGAATCTGCGCCCTCTAGTGCTGTGCCCCTGCGGCGGGGAAACGAGGCCCGCTGAAAGGGCCCCCCAAGTATTTCGGATCGCTCTTATCGGCCCCTCGGCAAACGCGCTGCGCGCTTTTTCTTGGTACTGCCGATCCCTCCAGTCATGCGACCGCCTATTGGCGGGGCAGGCCAGGAGTTTGCCATCTTTGGAAGGGACGGGCAACTCGGGACGAGTACGAGGATGTTGCTAGGATATGCAGAGAGAAAATTAGAAAGGCAAAAGCCCAGCAAGATCTTCATGCGGCCGCCACTGTTCAAGACGATTAAAACAACGATTTTACAAAGATACTAACAGCAAGGCGAGGGCCAAGGAGAATCCTCCTCCGTTATTCGATGCGCTGAGGAACATCGCCACCGAGGAGGAGGAGGAGGAATAGGCTGACGTTCTCAATGCCGCCTTTACTTCTGTCTTTGACAGTCAGACCAGCTGTCCTCAGGGTACGCAGCCCCCTGAGCGGCAAGACGGGGCCGGGGAGCAGAATAAACGCCGCACGGTTCAGGAGGAAGCGCTTAGCGACCTGCTACTCCTCCTAGACTGTCACAAGGCCGTGGGGCCGGATGGGATCCGCCCGAGGGTCCTGAGGGAGCTGGCAGAAGCGATCGCCAAGCCGCTTTCCCTCAGTTATCCATCAGCAGTCCTGGTCAACCCTTTATTTGGAAGCTGGGGGCAGATGGCAAGGCCTCAGACACACAGCACATCCTATATTATTACATAGAGGCACCTGGGGAACCGAGGTAGGTCGGGATGGGGGTTGCCCGCGTTGCCGAGCTGGGACCTGCTGCCGTTCCTCCTTGCCTCTCAAGTTGGCTCTCTCTGCTCGACTACGGCAAGGGAGAGGGTCCACTACGGTTTAGGGGGTGCAATCTCCGTGTCTTTCTCGCAGAGAGTCAGTCCACCAGTCGATCTCGCGCTCGCACTCTCTGACGGTCCTCAGTCGCTCTACCTCCTCCCTAAGCTCCACCACCAGGCTGAGCAGCTCGTCCGCCGGCTCGCACTTCACACAGGGGGCATCCTTCCCATCCTCCCCTGGCAGCAGCGGGCTCAGGCACTCCCTGCAGCCAGAGACCTGTGTTGAAGAATTCCTGCAACAACAACAAGGCGGACGTGAGCTGCTTCAGCTGAGCAACCCAAGCTGCCAAGACGTCTATGGGAAACTTCCGTGATTATGTTGTTCAGCCTGCCTTCAGCGAAGAGGGCCTCACAGGATTGCTGAGAATTGTAACTACAGGTATCTTTAGAATAAGCTGTCCTTGGTAGTCTATTCTGTTTAGCTAGCAGGTGTTCTTCCCTTTGGGCTCTGTGTTATGCACTGGCCACGCTGATACGGTGCTCAAAGGAAACTACGCCGTGTGAACCTTGAGAAAAGTAAAAGCAGGAGGTGATCGGTGGCGAGTGGGAGAGGTAAAGTGCACTTTGAAGCAGGGGACGCCCTGCCAGCGCTGCCTTTCACATCCGCTGCCGACGCTTTCCTGCCTGGGTTTTTTAGGATTAGGATGATATCAAAAGTTACCTCCTCCAAGATGTGTTTCTCACTGCTGTTAATCGTTGGGAGTTGTTTAAGGTTGTTTTTCTTCAAGGCTCTCAGCCAATGATTGTGTGCTATTCTCTGTACGCTCCTGTCGAAAACACTAGAAGAATAAGGCTGTCCGGGTAATAAATGGAGCATGATTCAACCACGTTGGTGTATGTCGTGCTTCTGGCCGTTTGCTCCGACGACAGACCTGAATCGCCACATCTCTGCGCAGGCCCTCTGTGTCTGGGTCGCCACAGTCTTCTTGGGGGAAGCCCGCTGTCCGGTAGAGACCCTGTTTGAACCTGTGGTCTCAAGGTCTGTCAGTAGGAGAGCTGGTCTCCTGAGCAGAGACAAAAGCACTCGGGTGTCCTGCCGCAAGACCCACCTCCTCCCACACCTGCTGCTGCAGTACTGTATGGGCAGTGTGGGCTGTGCTCTCGCTCGGACTTCCCTCCCTGTTGTCAGTGGACAGTAACACCTTTTTCTCACCCGAGGGCTGCTTGTAGCCTCACAGCAAAGGGTCAAGGTCAAGCTCAAGAGATAGGCGTGGGTAGCGCCAGCTCCACCCCCGCTGGCTCAGCAGCCCGCCCACAAGCTGCCAGCCCCCCCCCACCCCCCGGCACCCGCACCCGCACCGGCACCGGCACCGTGCTTTTGCTGGCTTCCAAAAAGCCCAAATAAGAGCTTTTTGGTCGACCTTATTTGCTTTAGGTCCCTTACCCAGTGCAGTCTTACCTGCCCCGAAGCTGGTCTCCTCAGCAATGACCCTCACACTCGTTAGGAGGGTGTTGAAACTATACCGCGATTGTGCCAGCTCCACCCCTGCTGGCTCAGCAGCCCGCCCTGAAGGAGTACCTCAGGGTACTCCACTCTCTGACCTGGTGGTCTCGGCTGCGGAGCACACAAACCCTCTCCCCCCCCCCCCCCACCACGATTGAGGAGGACGCAGTCGGAGACCTACTACTCCAATTGGACCGCCACAAGTCTGTGGGGCCGGATGAGATTCACCCGAGAGTGCTGAGGGCACTGGCGGAGGTGATAGCCGAGCCGCTTTCCATCATCTATCAGTGCTCCTTGTTGACTGGTGGGGTCCCAGAAGACTGGAGGCTTGCCAACGTGACTCCCATCTACAAGAAGGGTTTTTAAGGAGGGTGCGGGGAACTACGGGCCTGCTAGCCTGACCTCGGTGCCAGGGAAGGTTATGGAGCAGATTGTCTTGAGGGAGATCACGCGGCACGTGCGGGACAACCGGGGGGTCAGGCCTAACCAGCACGAGTTCACGAAGGGCAGGTCCTGCTTGACCAACCCGATCTCCTTCTATGATCTAGTGACCCGTCTGGTGGACGAGGGAAAGGCTGTTGATGTAGTCTACCTAGACTTCAGCGAGGCCTTTGACACTGTCTCCCACAGTATTCTCCTGCAGAAGCTGGCAGCCCGTGGCTTGGACGGGTACGCTCTTGGCTGGGTAAGGAACTGGCTGGAGGGCCGGGCCCAGAGAGTGGTGGTGAATGGACTTACATCCGGCTGGCGACCGGTCACAAGCGGTGTTCCCCAGGGGTCGGTGCTGGGACCTGTCCTCTTCCATATCTTTACCGATGACCCGGACGAGGGCATTGAGTGCACCCTCAGTAAGTTTGCAGATGACACCAAGTTGGCTGGAAGCGTCGATCTGCCTGGGGGTAGCGAGGCCCTACAGAGGGATCTGGACAGGCCGGATAGCTGGGCTGAAGCCAACGGGATGAGGTTCAACAAGACCAAATGCCGGGTCCTGCACTTTGGCCACAACAACCCCAGGCAACGCTACAGGCTTGGGGCAGAGCGGCTGGAAGACCGTGTAGAGGAAATGGACCCGGGGGTATTGATTGATGCTCGGCTGAACGTGAGCCAGCAGCGCGCCCAGGTGGCCAAGAAGGCCAATGGCATCCTGGCTTGCATCAGAAACAGTCTTGCCAGCAGGAACAGGGAAGGAATTGTCCCCCCCGTACTCAGCACTGGTGAGGCCGCACCTCGAGCACCGTGTCCAGTTTTGGGCCCCTCACTGCAAGAAAGACACTGAGGCCCTGGAGCGCGTTCAAAGAAGGGCAACAAAGCTGGCGAGGGGTCTGGAGCACAGGCCTTATGAGGAGCGGCTGAAGGAGCTGGGATTGTTCAGTCTGGAGAAGAGGAGGCTCAGGGGAGACCTTTATTGCTCTCTCTAACTACCTGAAGGGAGGTTGTAGTGAGCTGGGGGTCGGCCGCTTCTCTCGTGTAACCAGAGCTAGGACTAGAGGGAACGGCTTCAAGCTGCGCCAGGGGAGGTTCAGGCCGGACGTTAGGAAATACTGCTTCTCTGAAAGAGTGGTCAGGCACTGGAATAGGCTGCCCAGGGAGGCGGCGGAGTCACCGACCCCGGAGGAGTTCAAGGAACGTTTGGACGTTGCTTTGAGGGACATGGTTTAGTGAGAACTATTGGTGATGGGTGGATGGTTGGGCTGGGTGATCCTGGGGGGTCTTTTCCAACCCTGGTGATTCTACGATGCTATGATTATCTTTGGGAGACGGAGACCCCCTCGTTTTAACTTGCAGAACCGTTTCCATCAGTAAGGCACTCGAGACAGAGATGATATCCCCATGCTCCATCTTTATTGTGCAAACGCTGCTCAGAGCTTTGTATTACCCTCCATAGACACCCACCAAAAACAACTATACGTCAACGGTGGCTAGACTGACGGGCAACCTGTGAAATCTCTTCGGTGGCGATCCGTACGCTCGCAGCAACTCCTGCGGGGCAAACATCTTAGCCGGGAGGCTGGCCCAACTGACGGCCACCCAGAATACAGAGACGCGCGCGGTAGTCTGAAGGGCCTGAGGGTGAGTTTCTCACAGCCATCCGGAATCCATTGGTCGGGCCCAGGTTAGCAGCACGCTTCTCGCCAGCAATCATCAAACGCCCAAGAAGCTGGAGAAGGAAATAGCGTTACGGAACGTAGCATGCCGCAACGCAAAGAAGAGCGGAGAGGGCAGGACGCGAAGGAAGGCGAGCAGAGAACCGTCCACAGAATGCGGTTAGCTCGTTCTTCGCAGTTCAAACGCTGCTCTTCAAATTACTGCCTGTCTGCAACAGACACATTCCAAGCAAAGCTGCAAAGACCGATTACGCATCATGGGGGGAGGGGCAGCTACGGGACTTACCATCTCTTTTCTTTTTCTTTTTTTTACCCCACTTCCCCCGCCCCCCACTCCCCGCTCTGAGCTAGACAGTAACGGACGACTACAAATCAGGCACAGAAGCCAGACTGGTCTCAGGGTTCCAGCCCCCCCATTACATCTTCGGGCGACGTTACGTCTTTCTGGCAGAAGAGAAAAACTCGATGTTCGCTTTGTGAGCCCTCGCAAAAGCCAACCAACTTGACTTCTATAGCTGAAAATGAAACAACCCGTACCCCTCAGCCAGCTTTCCCTTTCCTCACCTCCGACCTGCTCAAAACCCCATGCCCTCTTCTCCGTATTACAGCAAGTACCGCCGTCCAGAAACCGTGAAAACAGGCATCAGGCCGCACTTCAGAACGGCACTGCATTTTGCACTACTGTCATGGTTTTATGATTTTTGGTATTGGTATTCCACATCATTACAACATGTAGTGCATTAAGAGTTAAAGAGTTAATACTCCAACTCCATAGATCACTGATATTTCCGGGTATACCTGTCTCAGAAGAGAAGAACTACATTCCCCAGAAGACTTTGCGATGCTTTGCATTTTTACATATTTTCCGCTCAGAGGGAAAAGATAAAAACCCTCTGCGGTCACAGGACACTCTCTTTCCTTCGGGATCGACTCAGCAGTGGGTGCTCGCTGCCGTATCGCCTTCAGCGTTAGCGTAAGGCCTTCGGTTTATCGGACACTCTCTCTTGCTCATTTTATTTGATTTATTAGCTTCAATTCCAATTATATTGTATTATATTGTGTTATTTTGCTTTCTGATATCTTATTTAGTAAATTAGCTTTCCTCCTCAGATCGTTGCCGCTGTTTTGTTTCTAGGCCCATCTCCCTTTTTTCCTTTTCCCTTTTCCCCCTTCCCCTTTCCTGGGGCGTGGGTCTGTGGGTCCCCCACACCAATCGTCACGGAACCGGGCCGATCCAGCCCGGTAAACCGTTGACAACTACAAGTACGTACCCAGAAACGAGCATCGCTTTCTACCGCTACCCTTAGTCAAAATGCTCGGCTCCGTTAACAAGCTAGAGGCAAAAGGTTACGGCGTCGGGAAACCCCAAGTAGCCTACTGGGCCTCTTTGCAACATCAGGAGGGAAAGAGGCGACAGGACAGAGCCTACTAAATTACATACCGCTCACAGGTACCGCTTAGTGTACGGAAAGCTTCCAAGGTACTTACCGGCCCGCCAGAATCTTCCGCTTCGGGTGACCTGACAACGGCCTTCTCGGGAGCGGCTAGGAAAAAGCGTAGGAGCTTGGTGGAAAGCAAGGCACTGGAGGAAGAGTACATGGTTAAAACGGGATTGGCTTCGGAGAAAGCCAATAGCTTAAGCAAATGGCTACGCCCCACCGAACTCGTACAGAAGCAGATTATCGGGTACCCCAAACGCAA
>JAUPFR010000020.1:8644060-8651560 GCA_036925125.1 Oreortyx pictus | reverse complement strand
CCACTCCACTCCACTCTATTCCTCTCAACACAAGTCCACTCCACTCCATTCAACTCCACTCCACTCCACTTCTTTCCTCTCCACTCCATTCCACTCTACTCCTCTCCTCTCCTCTCCACTCAACACCACTCCACTCCACTCCTCTCCACTCAACACCACACCTCTCAACTCCACTCCACTCCACTCCACTCCACTCAGCTCCTCTCCACTCCTCTCGGCTCTACTCCACTCCACTCCACTCCACTCCTCTCCTCTCCACTCCTCTCCTCTCCACTCAACAGCACTCTTCACCACTCCACTCCACTCCACTCCACTCTACTCCACTCAACACCACACCTCTCAACTCCTCTCCACTCAACACCACTCCACTCCTCTCCACTCCACTCCACTCCGTTTTACTCCGGTCCACTCCACTCCACTCCACTCCACTCCACTCCACTCCACTCCACTCCACTCTGTTTTACTCATGTCCACTCCTCTCCACTCCACTCCACTCCACTCCACTCCTCTCCTCTCCTCTCCACTCAACACCACTCTTCTCCACTCCACTCCTCTCCACTCAACACCACTCTTCACCACTCTACTCCACTCCACTCCACTCCACTCCACTCCTCTCCACTCAACACCACACCTCTCAACTCCACTCCACTCCACTCCACTCCACTCCACTCCACTCCACTCCACTCCACTCCACTCCACTCCTCTCCACTCCTCTCCACTCAACACCACTCCACTCCACTCCACTCCACGCTACACCACTCCGCTCCTCTCCACTCAACACCGCTCCTCTCCTCTCCACTCCACTCCACTCCACTCCTCTCCACTCCTCTCCACTCAACACCACTCCACTCCACTCCACTCCTCTCCTCTCCACTCAACACCACTCCTCTCCTCTCCACTCCTCTCCTCTCCACTCAACACCACTATTCTCCACTCCACTCCACTCCACTCCACTGCACTGCACTCCACTCCACTCCACTCCACTCCACTCCACTCCACTCAACTCCACTCCACACCACTCCACTCAACACCACTCTTCTCCACTCCACTCCACTCCACTCAACACCACTCTTCACCACTCTACTCCACTCCACTCCACTCCACTCCTCTCCACTCAACACCACACCTCTCAACTCCACTCCACTCCACTCCACTCCACTCCTCTCCTCTCCTCTCCATTCAACACCACTCTTCTCCACTCCACTCCTCTCCACTCCACTCCACTCCACTCCACTCCACTCCACTCCACTCCACTCCACTCCACTCCACTCCAATCCACTCCACTCTGTTTTGCTCCGGTCCACTCCACTGCACTCCACTGCACTCCACTGCACTCCACTCCACTCCACTGCACTCCACTCCACTCCACTCCACTCCACCCCACTCCTCTCCACTCCTCTCCACTCAACACCACTCCACTCCACTCCACTCCACGCTACACCACTCCGCTCCTCTCCACTCAACACCGCTCCTCTCCTCTCCACTCCACTCCACTCCACTCCTCTCCACTCCTCTCCACTCAACACCACTCCACTCCACTCCACTCCTCTCCTCTCCACTCAACACAACTCCTCTCCTCTCCACTCCTCTCCTCTCCACTCAACACCACTATTCTCCACTCCAGTCCACTCCACTCCACTCCACTCCACTCCACTCTGTTTTACTCCGGTCCACTCCACTGCACTCCACTCCACTCCACTCCACTCCGTTTTACTCCGGTCCACTCCACTCCACTCCACTCCTCTCCCCTCCACTCAACACCACTCTTCTCCCCTCCACTCCACTCCACTCCACTCCACTCCACTCCACTCCACTCCACTCCACTCCACTCCACTCCACTCCTCTCCACTCAACACCACAACTCTCAACTCCACTCCTCTCCTCTCCTCTCCACTCAACACCACTCTTCACCACTCCACTCCACTCCACTCCACTCCACTCCACTCCACTCTACTCCACTCCACTCCTCTCAAAACCAGTCCACTCCACTCCACTCCACTCCACTCCACTCTATTCCACTCCACTCCACTCCACTCCTCTCCTCTCCTCTCCACTGAACACCACTCTTCACCACTCCACTCCACTCCAATCCACTCCACTCCTCTCCACTCCACTCCACTCAACACCACACCTCTCAACTCCACTCCACTCCACTCCACTCCACTCCACTCCACTCCACTTCGTTTTACTCCGGTCCACTCCACTCCACTCCTCTCCCCTCAAAACCACTCTTCTCCACTCCACTCCACTCCACTCCACTCCACTCCACTCCTCTCCACTCCACTCCACTCCACTCCACTCCACTCAACACCACTCCACTCCACTCCACTCCTCTCCTCTCCACTCAACACCACTATTCTCCACTCCACTCCACTCCACTCCACTCCACTCCACTCCACTCCAATCCACTCTACTTCACTCCTCTCCACTCAACACCACACCTCTCAACTCCACTCCACTTCACTCCACTCCACTCAGCTCCTCTCCACTCCTCTCCACTCCACTCCAATCCAATCGACTCCACTCTATTCCACTCCACTCCACTCCTCTCCTCTCCTCTCCACTCAACACCACTATTCTCCACTCCACTCCACTCCACTCCACTCCACTCCACTCCACTCCACTCCACTCCACTCCACTCCACTCTACTCACTCCTCTCCACTCAACACCACACCTCTCAACTCCACTCCACTTCACTCCACTCCACTCAGCTCCTCTCCACTCCTCTCCACTCCACTCCAATCCAATCGACTCCACTCTATTCCACTCCACTCCACTCCTCTCCTCTCCAATCCAATCGACTCCACTCTATTCCACTCCACTCCACTCCTCTCCTCTCCTGTCCTCTCCACTCAACACCACTCTTCACCACTCCACTCCACTCCACTCCACTCCACTCCGCTCCTCTCCACTCAACACCACACCTCTCAACTGCACTCCACTCCACTCCACTCCGTTTTACTCCGGTCCACTCCACTCCACTCCACTCCACTCCACTCCACTCCACTCCACTCCACTCCACTCACTCCACTCCACTCCACTCCTCTCCCCTCCACTCAACACCACTCCTCTCCACTCCACTCCACTCCACTCCACTCCACTCCACTCCACTCCACTCTACTCCACTCACTCCTCTCCCCTCCACTCAACACCACTCTTCTCCACTCCACTCCTCTCCCCTCCACTCAACACCACTCTTCTCCACTCCACTCCACTCCACTCCACTCCACTCCACTCCACTCCACTCCACTCCACTCCACTCCACTCCACTCCACTCCACTCCACTCCACTCCACTCTACTCCACTCCACTCCTCTCAAAACCAGTCCACTCCACTCCACTCCACTCCACTCTATTCCACTCCACTCCACTCCACTCCTCTCCTCTCCTCTCCACTCAACACCACTCTTCTCCCCTCCACTCACTCCCCTCCCCTCCCCTCCCCTCCCCTCCACTCCACTCCCCTCCACTCAACGCCACTCCACTCCACTCCACTCCACTCCACTCCACTCCACTCCACTCCACTCCACTCCACTCCACTCTATTCCTCTCAACACCAGTCCACTCCACTCCATTCAACTCCACTCCACTCCACTTCTTTCCTCTCCACTCCATTCCACTCTACTCCTCTCCTCTCCACTCCACTCAACACCACTCCACTCCACTCCTCTCCACTCAACACCACACCTCTCAACTCCACTCCACTCCACTCCACTCAGCTCCTCTCCACTCCTCTCGGCTCTACTCCACTCCACTCCACTCCACTCCTCTCCTCTCCACTCCTCTCCTCTCCACTCAACAGCACTCTTCACCACTCCACTCCACTCCACTCCACACCACTCCACTCCACTCCACTCCACTCTACTCCACTCAACACCACACCTCTCAACTCCTCTCCACTCAACACCACTCCACTCCACTCCACTCCTCTCCTCTCCTCTCCACTCAACACCACTCCACTCCACTCCACTCCACTCCACTCCACTCCACTCCACTCCACCCCACTCCACTCCACTCCACTCTGTTTTACTCATGTCCACTCCTCTCCACTCCACTCCACTCCACTCCACTCCTCTCCTCTCCTCTCCACTCAACACCACTCTTCTCCACTCCACTCCTCTCCACTCAACACCACTCTTCACCACTCTACTCCACTCCACTCCTCTCCACTCAACACCACACCTCTCAACTCCACTCCACTCCACTCCACTCCACTCCACTCCTCTCCTCTCCTCTCCACTCAACACCACTCTTCTCCACTCCACTCCTCTCCACTCCACTCCACTCACTCCACTCCACTCCACTCCACTCCACTCCACTCCAATCCACTCCACTCTGTTTTACTCCGGTCCACTCCACTGCACACCACTGCACTCCACTCCACTCCACTGCACTCCACTCCACTCCACTGCACTCCACTCCACTGCACTCCACTCCACTCCACTCCACTCCACTCCTCTCCACTCCTCTCCACTCAACACCACTCCACTCCACTCCACTCCACGCTACACCACTCCGCTCCTCTCCACTCAACACCGCTCCTCTCCTCTCCACTCCAACTCCACTCCACTCCTCTCCACTCCTCTCCACTCAACACCACTCCACTCCACTCCACTCCTCTCCTCTCTACTCAACACCACTCCTCTCCTCTCCACTCCTCTCCTCTCCACTCAACACCACTATTCTCCACTCCACTCCACTCCACTCCACTCCACAACACTCCACTCCACTCCACTCCACTCCACTCCACTCCACTCCACTCCACTCCACTCCACTCCACTCCACCCCACTCCACTCCACTCCACTCTGTTTTACTCATGTCCACTCCTCTCCACTCCACTCCACTCCACTCCACTCCTCTCCTCTCCTCTCCACTCAACACCACTCTTCTCCACTCCACTCCTCTCCACTCAACACCACTCTTCACCACTCTACTCCACTCCACTCCTCTCACTCAACACCACACCTCTCAACTCCACTCCACTCCACTCCACTCCACTCCTCTCCTCTCCTCTCCACTCAACACCACTCTTCTCCACTCCACTCCTCTCCACTCCACTCCACTCCACTCCACTCCACTCCACTCCACTCCACTCCACTCCACTCTCCACTCCACTCCAATCCTCCCACTCTGTTTTACTCCGGTCCACTCCACTGCACACCACTGCACTCCACTCCACTGCACTCCACTCCACTCCACTCCACTCCACTCCACTCCACTCCACTCCACTCCACTCCACTCCACTCCTCTCCACTCAACACCACTCCACTCACTCCACTCCACGCTACACCACTCCGCTCCTCTCCACTCAACACCGCTCCTCTCCTCTCCACTCCACTCCACTCCACTCCTCTCCACTCCTCTCCACTCAACACCACTCCACTCCACTCCACTCCTCTCCTCTCCACTCAACACCACTCCTCTCCTCTCCACTCCTCTCCTCTCCACTCACACCACTATTCTCCACTCCACTCCACTGCACTCCACTGCACTCCACTCCACTCCACTCCACTCCACTCCACTCCACTCCACTCCACTCCACTCCACTCCACACCACTACACTCAACACCACTCTTCTCCACTCCACTCCTCTCCACTCAACACCACTCTTCACCACTCTACTCCACTCCACTCCACTCCACTCCTCTCCACTCAACACCACACCTCTCAACTCCACTCCACTCCACTCCACTCCACTCCTCTCCTCTCCACTCAACACCACTCTTCTCCACTCCACTCCTCTCCACTGCACTCCACTGCACTCCACTCCACTCCACTCCACTCCACTCCACTCCAGTCCACTCCACTCCAATCCACTCCACTCTGTTTTACTCCGGTCCACTCCACTGCACTCCACTGCACTCCACTGCACTCCACTCCACTCCACTGCACTCCACTCCACTCCACTCCACTCCACTCCACTCCACTCCACTCCATCCACTCCTCTCCACTCCTCTCCACTCAACACCACTCCACTCCACTCCACTCCACGCTACACCACTCCGCTCCTCTCCACTCCACTCCAGTCCACTCCACTCCAATCCTCTCCACTCTGTTTTACTCCGGTCCACTCCACTGCACTCCACTGCACTCCACTGCACTCCACTGCACTCCACTCCACTCCACTGCACTCCACTCCACTCCACTCCACTCCACTCCACTCCACCCCACTCCTCTCCACTCCTCTCCACTCAACACCACTCACTCCACTCCACTCCACGCTACACCACTCCGCTCCTCTCCACTCAACACCGCTCCTCTCCTCTCCACTCCACTCCACTCCACTCCTCTCCACTCCTCTCCACTCAACACCACTCCACTCCACTCCACTCCTCTCCTCTCCACTCAACACCACTCCTCTCCTCTGCACTCCTCTCCTCTCCACTCAACACCACTATTCTCCACTCCACTCCACTCCACTCCACTCCACTGCACTCCACTCCACTCCACTGCACTCCACTCCACTCCACTCCACTCCACTCCACTCCACTCCACTCCACTCCACTCCACTCCACTCCACTCTACTCCACTCCACTCCTCTCAACACCAGTCCACTCCACTCCACTCCACTCCACTCCACTCCACTTCATTTCTCTCCACTCCACTCCACTCTACTCCTCTCCTCTCCTCTCCACTCAACACCAATCCACTCCACTCCTCTCCACTCAACACCACACCTCTCAACTCCACTCCACTCCACTCCACTCCATTCCATTCCACTCCACTCCACTCCACTCCACTCCACTCCACTCCACTCCACTCCACTCCACTCCACTCCACTCAACACCACTCAACACCATTCTTCTCCACTCCACTCCACTCCAGTCCACTCCACTCCACTCCACTCCACTCCACTCTATTCCACTCCACTCCACTCTATTCTACTCCACTCCACTCCTCTCCTCTCCTCTCCACTCAACACCACTCTTCACCACTCCACTCCACTCCACTCCACTCCACTCCTCTCCACTCAACACCACACCTCTCAACTGCACTCCACTCCACTCCACTCCACTCCGTTTTACTCCGGTCCACTCCACTCCACTCAGCTCCTCTCCACTCCTCTCCACTCCAATCAAGACCACTCTTCTCCCCTCCCCTCCACTCCACTCCCCTCCACTCCCCTCCCCTCCACTCCACTCCACTCCACTCCACTCCACTCCACTCCACTCCACTCCACTCCACTCCACTCCACTCTACTCCTCTCAACACCAGTCCACTCCACTCCTCTCCACTCCACTCCACTCCACTCACTCCACTTCATTCCTCTCCACTCCATTCCACTCTACTCCTCTCCTCTCCTCTCCACTCAACACCACTCCACTCCACTCCACTCCACTCCACTCCACTCCACTCAGCACCACTCTTCTCCACTCTTCTCCACTCCAGTCCACTCCACTCCACTCCACTCCACTCTATTCCACTCCACTCCACTCCACTCTATTCTACTCCACTCCACTCCTCTCCTCTCCACTCAACACCACTCTTCACCACTCCAC
>JAUPFR010000020.1:8601560-8636560 GCA_036925125.1 Oreortyx pictus | reverse complement strand
ACACCACACCTCTCAACTGCACTCCACTCCACTCCACTCCACTCCGTTTTACTCCGGTCCACTCCACTCCACTCAGCTCCTCTCCACTCCTCTCCACTCCAATCAACACCACTCTTCTCCCCTCCACTCCACTCCCCTCCCCTCCACTCCACTCCACTCCACTCCACTCCACTCCACTCCATTCCACTCCACTCAACACCACTCTTCTACACTCTTCTCCACTCCAGTCCACTCCACTCCACTCCACTCCACTCCACTCCACTCCACTCCACTCCACTCCACTCCACTCCACTCCACTCCAGTCCTCTCCTCTCCACTCAACACCACTCTTCACCACTCCACTCGACTCCACTCCACTCCACTCCTCTCCACTCAACACCACACCTCTCAACTGCACTCCACTCCACTCCACTCCACTCCGTTTTACTCCGGTCCACTCCACTCCACTCAGCTCCTCTCCACTCCTCTCCACTCCAATCAACACCACTCTTCTCCCCTCCACTCCACTCCCCTCCACTCCACTCCACTCCACTCCACGCCACTCCACTCCACTCCACTCCACTCCACTCCACTCCACTCCACTCCACTCCACTCCACTCTACTCCTCTCAACACCAGTCCACTCCACTCCACTCCACTCCACTCCACTCCACTTCATTCCTCTCCACTCCATTCCACTCTACTCCTCTCCTCTCCTCTCCACTCAACACCACTCCACTCCACTCCTCTCCACTAAACACCACACCACTCAACTCCACTCAACTCCACTCCACTCCACTCCACTCCACTCCACTCCACTCCACTCCACTCCACTCCACTCCACTCCACACTCAACACCACTATTCTCCACTCTTCTCCACTCCACTCCACTCCACTCCACTCCACTCCACTCCTCTCCTCTCCTCTCCTCTCCACTCAACACCACTCCACTCCACTCCACTCCACTCCACTCCACTCCACTCCACTCCACTCCACTCCACTCCACTCCACTCCACACCGTTTTACTCATGTCCACTCCTCTCCACTCCACTCCACTCCACTCCACTCCACTCCACTCCACTCCTCTCCACTCAACACCACACCTCTCAACTGCACTCCACTCCTCTCCACTCCACTCCGTTTTACTCCAGTCCTCTTCACTCCACTCAGCTCCTCTCCACTCCTCTCCACTCCAATCCACTCCGTTTTATTCCGGTCCACTCCACTCCACTCCACTCCACTCCACTCCACTCCACTCCACTCCACTCCACTCCACTCCACTCCAGTCCACTCCACTCCACTCCACTCCACTCCACTCCACTCCAGTCCAGTCCACTCCACTCCACTCCACTCCACTCTATTCCACTCCACTCCACTCTATTCCACTCCACTCCACTCCTCTCCTCTCCTCTCTTCTCCACTCAACACCACTCTTCACCACTCCACTCCACTCCACTCCACTCCACTCCACTCCTCTCCACTCAACACCACACCTCTCAACTGCACTCCACTCCTCTCCACTCCACTCCATTTTTCTCCAGTCCACTTCACTCCACTCAGCTCCTCTCCACTCCTCTCCACTCCAATCAACACCACTCTTCTCCCCTCCCCTCCACTCCCCTCCACTCCCCTCCACTCCCCTCCACTCCCCTCCACTCCCCTCCACTCCACTCCACTCCACTCCACTCCACTCCACTCCACTCCACTCCACTCCACTCCACACCGTTTTACTCATGTCCACTCCTCTCCACTCAGCACCATTCCACTCCACTCCACTCCACCCCAATCCACTCCACTCCACTCCACACCGTTTTACTCATGTCCACTCCTCTCCACTCCACTCCACTCCACTCCATTCCTCTCCTCTCCACTCAACACCACTCTTCTCCACTCCACTCCTCTCCACTCCACTCCACTCCACTCCGTTTTACTCCGGTCCACTCCACTCCACTCAGCTCCTCTCCACTCCTCTCCACTCCAATCAACACCACTCTTCTCCCCTCCACTCCACTCCACTCCACTCCCTCCACTCCACTCCACTCCACGCCACTCCACTCCACTCCACTCCACTCCACTCCACTCCACTCCACTCCACTCCACTCCACTCCACTCCACTCCACTCCACTCCACTCCACTCTACTCCTCTCAACACCAGTCCACTCCACTCCACTCCACTCCACTCCACTCCACTCCACTTCATTCCTCTCCACTCCATTCCACTCTACTCCTCTCCTCTCCTCTCCACTCAACACCACTCCACTCCACTCCTCTCCACTAAACACCACACCACTCAACTCCACTCAACTCCACTCCACTCCACTCCACTCCACTCCACTCCACTCCACTCCACTCCACTCAACACCACTATTCTCCACTCTTCTCCACTCCACTCCACTCCACTCCACTCCTCTCCTCTCCTCTCCACTCAACACCACTCCACTCCACTCCACTCCAGTCCACTCCACTCCACTCCACTCCACTCCACTCCACTCTATTCCACTCCACTCCACTCTATTCCACTCCACTCCACTCCTCTCCTCTCCTCTCTTCTCCACTCAACACCACTCTTCACCACTCCACTCCACTCCACTCCACTCCACTCCTCTCCACTCAACACCACACCTCTCAACTGCACTCCACTCCTCTCCACTCCACTCCGTTTTACTCCAGTCCACTTCACTCCACTCAGCTCCTCTCCACTCCTCTCCACTCCAATCAACACCACTCTTCTCCCCTCCCCTCCACTCCCCTCACTCCCTCCACTCCCCTCCACTCCCCTCCACTCCCCTCCCTCTCCACTCCACTCCACTCCACTCCACTCCACTCCACTCCACTCCACTCCACTCCACTCCTCTCCTCTCCTCTCCACTCAACACCACACCACTCCACTCCACTCCACTCCACTCCACTCCACTCCACTCCACACTGTTTTACTCATGTCCACTCCTCTCCACTCCACTCCACTCCACTCCACTCCTCTCAACACCACTCCACTCCACTCCACTCTACTCCACTCCACTTCATTCCTCTCCACTCCATTCCACTCTACTCCTCTCCTCTCCTCTCCACTCAACACCACTCCGCTCCACTCCTCTCCACTCCACTCTACTCACTACGCTCCTCTCCACTCCGCTCCACTCCACTCCACTCCACTCCACTCCACTCCACTCCACTCTACTCCACTCCGCTCCTCTCCACTCAACACCGCTCCTCTCCTCTCCACTCCACTCAACTCCACTCAACTCCACTCCACTCCACTCCACTCAACACCACTATTCTCCACTCAACACCACTCCTCTCCACTCCAATCCACTCCACTCTACTCCACTCCGCTCCTCTCCACTCCGCTCCACTCCACTCCACTCAACTCCACTCCACTCCACTCTACTCCACTCCGCTCCTCTCCACTCAACACCGCTCCTCTCCTCTCCACTCCACTCCACTCCACTCCTCTCCACTCCTCTCCACTCAACACCACTCCACTCCTCTCCACTCAACACCACTCCACTCCACTCCACTCCTCTCCTCTCCACTCAACACCTCTCCTCTCCTCTCCACTCCTCTCCTCTCCACTCAACACCACTATTCTCCACTCCACTCCACTCCACTCCACTCCACACCACTCCACTCCACTCCACTCCACTCTACTCCACTCCACTCCTCTCGACACCAGTCCACTCCACTCCACTCCACTCCACTCTACTCCACTCAACTCCTCTCGACACCAGTCCACTCCACTCCACTCCACTCCACTCCACTCCACTCCACTCCACTCCACTCCACTCTACTCCACTCCTCTCCACTCAACACCACACCTCTCATCTCCACTCCACTCCATTCCACTCCACTCAGCTCCTCTCCACTCCTCTCCACTCCACTCCAATCCAATCCACTCCACTCCACTCCACTCCACTCCACTCCTCTCCACTCAACACCACTCCACTCCACTCCACTCCACTCCACTCCACTCCACTCATCACCACTCCTCTCCACTCCACTCCTCTCCTCTCCACTCAACACCACTATTCTCCACTCCACTCCACTCCACTCCACTCTACTCCACTCCTCTCCACTCAACACCACACCTCTCAACTCCACTCCACTCCACTCAGCTCCTCTCCACTCCTCTCCACTCAGCTCCACTCCACTCCACTCCACTCCACTCCACTCCACTCCACTCCACTCCACTCCACTCCACTCCTCTCAAAACCAGTCCACTCCTCTCAACTCCACTCCACTCCACTCCACTCCACTCCACTCCACTCCACTCCACTCCACTCCACTCCACTCCACTCCACTCCACTTCATTCCTCTCCACTCCACTCCACTCTACTCCACTCCACTCCTCTCCACTCAACACCACACCTCTCAACACCCCTCCACTCCACTCCACTCCACTCCACTCCACTCCACTCCACTCCACTCCACTCCACTCCACTCTACTCCACTCCACTCCTCTCCGCTCCTCTCCACTCCACTCCACTCCACTCCACACCGTTTTACTCATGTCCACTCCTCTCCACTCCACTCCACTCCACTCCATTCCTCTCCTCTCCACTCAACACCACTCTTCTCCACTCCACTCCTCTCCACTCCACTCCACTCCACTCCACTCCAATTCACTCCACTCCGTTTTATTCCGGTCCACTCCACTCCACTCCACTCCACTCCACTCCACTCCACTCCACTCCAGTCCAGTCCACTCCACTCCACTCCACTCCACTCCACTCTATTCCACTCCACTCCACTCTATTCCACTCCACTCCACTCCTCTCCTCTCCTCTCTTCTCTTCTCCACTCAACACCACTCTTCACCACTCCACTCCACTCTATTCCACTCCACTCCACTCTATTCCACTCCACTCCACTCCTCTCCTCTCCTCTCTTCTCCACTCAACACCACTCTTCACCACTCCACTCCACTCCACTCCACTCCACTCCACTCCACTCCTCTCCACTCAACACCACACCTCTCAACTGCACTCCACTCCTCTCCACTCCACTCCGTTTTACTCCAGTCCACTCCACTCCACTCAGCTCCTCTCCACTCCTCTCCACTCCAATCAACACCACTCTTCTCCCCTCCCCTCCCCTCCCCTCCCCTCCCCTCCCCTCCCCTCCCCTCCCCTCCCCTCCCCTCCCCTCCCCTCCCCTCCCCTCCCCTCCCCTCCCCTCCCCTCCCCTCCCCTCCCCTCCCCTCCACTCCACTCCACTCCACTCCACTCCACTCCACTCCACTCCACTCCACGCCACTCCACTCCACTCCTCTCAACACCACTCCACTCCACTCCACTCCACTCCACTCCACTTCATTCCTCTCCACTCCATTCCACTCTACTCCTCTCCTCTCCTCTCCACTCAACACCACTCCGCTCCACTCATCTCCACTCAACACCACACCTCTCAACTCCACTCAACTCCACTCCACTCCACTCCACTCAACACCACTATTCTCCACTCAACACCACTCCTCTCCACTCCACTCCACTCCACTCCACTCCACTCCACTCCACTCCACTCCACTCCGCTCCTCTCCATTCCACTCCACTCCACTCCACTCCACTCCACTCCACTCTACTCCACTCCGCTCCTCTCCACTCCACTCCACTCCACTCCACTCCACTCCACTCCACTCCACTCCACTCCACTCTACTCCACTCCGCTCCTCTCCACTCAACACCGCTCCTCTCCTCTCCACTCCACTCCACTCCACTCCTCTCCACTCCTCTCCACTCAACACCACTCCACTCCACTCCACTCCACTCCTCTCCTCTCCACTCAACACCACTCCTCTCCTCTCCACTCCTCTCCTCTCCACTCAACACCACTATTCTCCACTCCACTCCACTCCACTCCACTCCACTCCACTCCACTCCACTCCACTCCACTCCACTCTACTCCACTCCTCTCCACTCAACACCACACCTCTCAACTCCACTCTACTCCACTCAGCTCCTCTCCACTCCTCTCCACTCCTCTCCACTCAGCTCCACTCCACTCCACTCCACTCCACTCCACTCCACTCCTCTCCACTCCACTCCACTCTACTCCACTCCACTCCTCTCAAAACCAGTCCACTCCTCTCAACTACACTCCACTCCACTCCACTCCACTCCACTCCACTCCACTTCATTCCTCTCCACTCCACTCCACTCTACTCCACTCCACTCCTCTCCACTCAACACCACACCTCTCAACACCCCTCCACTCCACTCCACTCCACTCCACTCCACTCCACTCCACTCCACTCCACTCCACTCCACTCCACTCCACTCCACTCCACTTCATTCCTCTCCACTCCACTCCACTCTACTCCACTCCACTCCTCTCCACTCAACACCACACCTCTCAACACCCCTCCACTCCACTCCACTCCACTCCACTCCACTCCACTCCACTCCACTCCACTCCACTCTACTCCACTCCACTCCTCTCCGCTCCTCTCCACTCCACTCCACTCCACTCCACACCGTTTTACTCATGTCCACTCCTCTCCACTCCACTCCACTCCACTCCATTCCTCTCCTCTCCACTCAACACCACTCTTCTCCACTCCACTCCTCTCCACTCCACTCCACTCCACTCCACTCCAATTCACTCCACTCCGTTTTATTCCGGTCCACTCCACTCCACTCCACTCCACTCCACTCCACTCCACTCCAGTCCAGTCCACTCCACTCCACTCCACTCCACTCCACTCTATTCCACTCCACTCCACTCTATTCCACTCCACTCCACTCCTCTCCTCTCCTCTCTTCTCTTCTCCACTCAACACCACTCTTCACCACTCCACTCCACTCTATTCCACTCCACTCCACTCTATTCCACTCCACTCCACTCCTCTCCTCTCCTCTCTTCTCCACTCAACACCACTCTTCACCACTCCACTCCACTCCACTCCACTCCACTCCACTCCACTCCACTCCTCTCCACTCAACACCACACCTCTCAACTGCACTCCACTCCTCTCCACTCCACTCCGTTTTACTCCAGTCCACTCCACTCCACTCAGCTCCTCTCCACTCCTCTCCACTCCAATCAACACCACTCTTCTCCACTCCCCTCCCCTCCCCTCCCCTCCCCTCCCCTCCCCTCCCCTCCCCTCCCCTCCCCTCCCCTCCACTCCCCTCCCCTCCACTCCACTCCCCTCCCCTCCACTCCACTCCACTCCACGCCACTCCACTCCACTCCTCTCAACACCACTCCACTCCACTCCACTCCACTCCACTCCACTTCATTCCTCTCCACTCCATTCCACTCTACTCCTCTCCTCTCCTCTCCACTCAACACCACTCCGCTCCACTCATCTCCACTCAACACCACACCTCTCAACTCCACTCAACTCCACTCCACTCCACTCCACTCAACACCACTATTCTCCACTCAACACCACTCCTCTCCACTCCACTCCACTCCACTCCACTCCACTCCACTCCACTCCGCTCCTCTCCACTCCACTCCACTCCACTCCACTCCACTCCACTCTACTCCACTCCGCTCCTCTCCACTCCACTCCACTCCACTCCACTCCACTCCACTCCACTCTACTCCACTCCGCTCCTCTCCACTCAACACCGCTCCTCTCCTCTCCACTCCACTCCACTCCACTCCTCTCCACTCCTCTCCACTCAACACCACTCCACTCCACTCCACTCCACTCCTCTCCTCTCCACTCAACACCACTCCTCTCCTCTCCACTCCTCTCCTCTCCACTCAACACCACTATTCTCCACTCCACTCCACTCCACTCCACAACACTCCACTCCACTCCACTCCACTCCACTCTACTCCACTCCACTCCTCTCGACACCAGTCCACTCCACTCCACTCCACTCCACTCTACTCCACTCAACTCCTCTCGACACCAGTCCACTCCACTCCACTCCACTCCACTCCACTCCACTCCACTCCGCTCCTCTCCACTCAACACCGCTCCTATCCTCTCCACTCCACTCCACTCCACTCCTCTCCACTCCTCTCCACTCAACACCACTCCACTCCACTCCACTCCACTCCTCTCCTCTCCACTCAACACCACTCCTCTCCTCTCCACTCCTCTCCTCTCCACTAAACACCACTATTCTCCACTCCACTCCACTCCACTCCACTCCACTCCACAACACTCCACTCCACTCCACTCCACTCCACTCTACTCCACTCCACTCCTCTCGACACCAGTCCACTCCACTCCACTCCACTCCACTCCACTCCACTCCACTCCACTCTACTCCACTCCTCTCCACTCAACACCACACCTCTCATCTCCACTCCACTCCATTCCACTCCACTCAGCTCCTCTCCACTCCTCTCCACTCCACTCCAATCCAATCCACTCAACTCCACTCCACTCCACTCCACTCCACTCCTCTCCACTCAACACCACTCCACTCCACTCCACTCCACTCCACTCAACACCACTCCTCTCCACTCCACTCCTCTCCTCTCCACTCAACACCACTATTCTCCACTCCACTCCACTCCACTCCACTCCACTCCACTCCACTCCACTCCACTCCACTCCACTCTACTCCACTCCTCTCCACTCAACACCACACCTCTCAACTCCACTCTACTCCACTCAGCTCCTCTCCACTCCTCTCCACTCCTCTCCACTCAGCTCCACTCCACTCCACTCCACTCCACTCCACTCCACTCCACTCCACTCCACTCCACTCTACTCCACTCCACTCCTCTCGACACCAGTCCACTCCACTCCACACCAGTCCACTCCACTCCACTCAACTCCTCTCGACACCAGTCCACTCCACTCCACTCCACTCCACTCCACTCCACTCCACTCCACTCCGCTCCTCTCCACTCAACACCGCTCCTATCCTCTCCACTCCACTCCACTCCACTCCTCTCCACTCCTCTCCACTCAACACCACTCCACTCCACTCCACTCCACTCCTCTCCTCTCCACTCAACACCACTCCTCTCCTCTCCACTCCTCTCCTCTCCACTCAACACCACTATTCTCCACTCCACTCCACTCCACTCCACTCCACTCCACAACACTCCACTCCACTCCACTCCACTCCACTCTACTCCACTCCACTCCTCTCGACACCAGTCCACTCCACTCCACTCCACTCCACTCCACTCCACTCCACTCCACTCCACTCTACTCCACTCCTCTCCACTCAACACCACACCTCTCATCTCCACTCCACTCCATTCCACTCCACTCAGCTCCTCTCCACTCCTCTCCACTCCACTCCAATCCAATCCACTCAACTCCACTCCACTCCACTCCACTCCACTCCTCTCCACTCAACACCACTCCACTCCACTCCACTCCACTCCACTCAACACCACTCCTCTCCACTCCACTCCTCTCCTCTCCACTCAACACCACTATTCTCCACTCCACTCCACTCCACTCCACTCCACTCCACTCCACTCCACTCCACTCCACTCCACTCCACTCCACTCCACTCTACTCCACTCCTCTCCACTCAACACCACACCTCTCAACTCCACTCTACTCCACTCAGCTCCTCTCCACTCCTCTCCACTCCTCTCCACTCAGCTCCACTCCACTCCACTCCACTCCACTCCACTCCACTCCTCTCCACTCCACTCCACTCTACTCCACTCCACTCCTCTCAAAACCAGTCCACTCCTCTCAACTACACTCCACTCCACTCCACTCCACTCCACTCCACTCCACTCCACTTCATTCCTCTCCACTCCACTCCACTCTACTCCACTCCTCTCCTCTCCACTCAACACCACTATTCTCCACTCCACTCCACTCCACTCCACTCCACACCACTCCACTCCACTCCACTCCACTCTACTCCACTCCACTCCTCTCGACACCAGTCCACTCCACTCCACTCCACTCCACTCTACTCCACTCAACTCCTCTCGACACCAGTCCACTCCACTCCACTCCACTCCACTCCACTCCACTCCACTCCACTCCACTCCACTCCACTCCACTCCACTCCACTCTACTCCACTCCTCTCCACTCAACACCACACCTCTCATCTCCACTCCACTCCATTCCACTCCACTCAGCTCCTCTCCACTCCTCTCCACTCCACTCCAATCCAATCCACTCCACTCCACTCCACTCCACTCCACTCCACTCCTCTCCACTCAACACCACTCCACTCCACTCCACTCCACTCCACTCCACTCATCACCACTCCTCTCCACTCCACTCCTCTCCTCTCCACTCAACACCACTATTCTCCACTCCACTCCACTCCACTCCACTCTACTCCACTCCTCTCCACTCAACACCACACCTCTCAACTCCACTCCACTCCACTCAGCTCCTCTCCACTCCTCTCCACTCAGCTCCACTCCACTCCACTGAACTCCACTCCACTCCACTCCACTCCACTCCACTCCACTCCACTCCACTCCACTCCACTCCACTCCACTCTACTCCACTCCACTCCACTCCTCTCAAAACCAGTCCACTCCTCTCAACTCCACTCCACTCCACTCCACTCCACTCCACTCCACTCCACTCCACTCCACTCCACTCCACTCCACTCCACTCCACTCCACTCCACTCCACTTCATTCCTCTCCACTCCACTCCACTCTACTCCACTCCACTCCTCTCCACTCAACACCACTCCACTCCACTCCACTCCACTGCACTCCACTCCACTCCACTCCACTCCACTCCACTCCACTCCACTCCACTCCACTCCACTCCACTCCACTCTACTCCACTCCACTCCTCTCCGCTCCTCTCCACTCCACTCCACTCCACTCCACACCGTTTTACTCATGTCCACTCCTCTCCACTCCACTCCACTCCACTCCATTCCTCTCCTCTCCACTCAACACCACTCTTCTCCACTCCACTCCTCTCCACTCCACTCCACTCCACTCCACTCCAATTCACTCCACTCCGTTTTATTCCGGTCCACTCCACTCCACTCCACTCCACTCCACTCCACTCCACTCCACTCCACTCCACTCCAGTCCAGTCCACTCCACTCCACTCCACTCCACTCCACTCTATTCCACTCCACTCCACTCTATTCCACTCCACTCCACTCCTCTCCTCTCCTCTCTTCTCTTCTCCACTCAACACCACTCTTCACCACTCCACTCCACTCTATTCCACTCCACTCCACTCTATTCCACTCCACTCCACTCCTCTCCTCTCCTCTCTTCTCCACTCAACACCACTCTTCACCACTCCACTCCACTCCACTCCACTCCACTCCACTCCTCTCCTCTCAACACCACACCTCTCAACTGCAATCCACTCCTCTCCACTCCACTCCGTTTTACTCCAGTCCACTCCACTCCACTCAGCTCCTCTCCACTCCTCTCCACTCCAATCAACACCACTCTTCTCCCCTCCCCTCCCCTCCCCTCCCCTCCCCTCCCCTCCCCTCCACTCCCCTCCACTCCCCTCCCCTCCACTCCACTCCACTCCACTCCACTCCACTCCACTCCACTCCACTCCACTCCACTCCACTCCACTCCACGCCACTCCACTCCACTCCTCTCAACACCACTCCACTCCACTCCACTCCACTCCACTCCACTCCGCTCCTCTCCACTCCACTCCACTCCACTCCACTCCTCTCCACTCCACTCCACTCCACTCCACTCCACTCCACTCCACTCCACTCCACTCCACTCCACTCCACTCCGCTCCTCTCCACTCCACTCCACTCCACTCCACTCCACTCCACTCCACTCCACTCATCACCACTCCTCTCCACTCCACTCCTCTCCTCTCCACTCAACACCACTATTCTCCACTCCACTCCACTCCACTCCACTCTACTCCACTCCTCTCCACTCAACACCACACCTCTCAACTCCACTCCACTCCACTCAGCTCCTCTCCACTCCTCTCCACTCAGCTCCACTCCACTCCACTGAACTCCACTCCACTCCACTCCACTCCACTCCACTCCACTCCACTCCACTCCACTCCACTCCACTCCACTCCACTCTACTCCACTCCACTCCACTCCTCTCAAAACCAGTCCACTCCTCTCAACTCCACTCCACTCCACTCCACTCCACTCCACTCCACTCCACTCCACTCCACTCCACTCCACTCCACTCCACTTCATTCCTCTCCACTCCACTCCACTCTACTCCACTCCACTCCTCTCCACTCAACACCACACCTCTCAACACCCCTCCACTCCACTCCACTCCACTCCACTCCACTCCACTCCACTCCACTCCACTCCACTCCACTCCACTCCACTCCACTCCACTCTACTCCACTCCACTCCTCTCCGCTCCTCTCCACTCCACTCCACTCCACTCCACACCGTTTTACTCATGTCCACTCCTCTCCACTCCACTCCACTCCACTCCATTCCTCTCCTCTCCACTCAACACCACTCTTCTCCACTCCACTCCTCTCCACTCCACTCCACTCCACTCCACTCCAATTCACTCCACTCCGTTTTATTCCGGTCCACTCCACTCCACTCCTCTCCACTCCACTCCACTCCACTCCACTCCACTCCAGTCCAGTCCACTCCACTCCACTCCACTCCACTCCACTCTATTCCACTCCACTCCACTCTATTCCACTCCACTCCACTCCTCTCCTCTCCTCTCTTCTCTTCTCCACTCAACACCACTCTTCACCACTCCACTCCACTCTATTCCACTCCACTCCACTCTATTCCACTCCACTCCACTCCTCTCCTCTCCTCTCTTCTCCACTCAACACCACTCTTCACCACTCCACTCCACTCCACTCCACTCCACTCCACTCCTCTCCTCTCAACACCACACCTCTCAACTGCAATCCACTCCTCTCCACTCCACTCCGTTTTACTCCAGTCCACTCCACTCCACTCAGCTCCTCTCCACTCCTCTCCACTCCAATCAACACCACTCTTCTCCCCTCCCCTCCCCTCCCCTCCCCTCCCCTCCCCTCCCCTCCACTCCCCTCCACTCCCCTCCCCTCCACTCCACTCCACTCCACTCCACTCCACTCCACTCCACTCCACTCCACTCCACTCCACTCCACTCCACGCCACTCCACTCCACTCCTCTCAACACCACTCCACTCCACTCCACTCCACTCCACTCCACTCCGCTCCTCTCCACTCCACTCCACTCCACTCCACTCCTCTCGACACCAGTCCACTCCTCTCCACTCCACTCCACTCCACTCCACTCCACTCCACTCCACTCCACTCCACTCCACTCCACTCCGCTCCTCTCCACTCCACTCCACTCCACTCCACTCCACTCCACTCTACTCCACTCCGCTCCTCTCCACTCCACTCCACTCCACTCCACTCCACTCCACTCCACTCTACTCCACTCCGCTCCTCTCCACTCAACACCGCTCCTCTCCTCTCCACTCCACTCCACTCCACTCCTCTCCACTCCTCTCCACTCAACACCACTCCACTCCACTCCACTCCACTCCTCTCCTCTCCACTCAACACCACTCCTCTCCTCTCCACTCCTCTCCTCTCCACTCAACACCACTATTCTCCACTCCACTCCACTCCACTCCACAACACTCCACTCCACTCCACTCCACTCCACTCTACTCCACTCCACTCCTCTCGACACCAGTCCACTCCACTCCACTCCACTCCACTCTACTCCACTCAACTCCTCTCGACACCAGTCCACTCCACTCCACTCCACTCCACTCCACTCCACTCCACTCCGCTCCTCTCCACTCAACACCGCTCCTATCCTCTCCACTCCACTCCACTCCACTCCTCTCCACTCCTCTCCACTCAACACCACTCCACTCCACTCCACTCCACTCCTCTCCTCTCCACTCAACACCACTCCTCTCCTCTCCACTCCTCTCCTCTCCACTCAACACCACTATTCTCCACTCCACTCCACTCCACTCCACTCCACTCCACTCCACAACACTCCACTCCACTCCACTCCACTCCACTCCACTCCACTCCACTCCTCTCGACACCAGTCCACTCCACTCCACTCCACTCCACTCCACTCCACTCCACTCCACTCTACTCCACTCCTCTCCACTCAACACCACACCTCTCATCTCCACTCCACTCCATTCCACTCCACTCAGCTCCTCTCCACTCCTCTCCACTCCACTCCAATCCAATCCACTCAACTCCACTCCACTCCACTCCACTCCTCTCCACTCAACACCACTCCACTCCACTCCACTCCACTCCACTCTACACCACTCCTCTCCACTCCACTCCTCTCCTCTCCACTCAACACCACTATTCTCCACTCCACTCCACTCCACTCCACTCCACTCCACTCCACTCCACTCCACTCCACTCTACTCCACTCCTCTCCACTCAACACCACACCTCTCAACTCCACTCTACTCCACTCAGCTCCTCTCCACTCCTCTTCACTCCTCTCCACTCAGCTCCACTCCACTCCACTCCACTCCACTCCACTCCACTCCTCTCCACTCCACTCCACTCTACTCCACTCCACTCCTCTCAAAACCAGTCCACTCCTCTCAACTACACTCCACTCCACTCCACTCCACTCCACTCCACTCCACTTCATTCCTCTCCACTCCACTCCACTCTACTCCACTCCACTCCTCTCCACTCAACACCACACCTCTTAACTCCCCTCCACTCCCCTCCACTCCACTCCACTCCACTCAACACCACTATTCTCCACTCCACTCCACTCCACTCCACTCCACTCCACTCCACTCTACTCCACTCCACTCCTCTCCACTCAACACCACACCTCTCAACTCCACTCCACTCCACTCAGCTCCTCTCCACTCCTCTCCACTCCTCTCCACTCAGCTCCACTCCACTCCACTCCACTCCACTCCACTCCACTCCACTCCACTCCACTCCACTCCACTCCACTCCACTCCACTCCACTCTACTCCACTCCACTCCTCTCAAAACCAGTCCACTCCACTCCACTCCACTCCACTCCACTCCACTCTACTCCACTCCGCTCCTCTCCACTCAACACCGCTCCTCTCCTCTCCACTCCACTCAACTCCACTCAACTCCACTCCACTCCACTCCACTCAACACCACTATTCTCCACTCAAAACCACTCCTCTCCACTCCACTCCACTCCACTCTACTCCACTCCGCTCCTCTCCACTCCGCTCCACTCCACTCCACTCCACTCCGCTCCACTCCACTCCACTCCACTCCACTCCACTCCACTCCACTCTACTCCACTCCGCTCCTCTCCACTCAACACCGCTCCTCTCCTCTCCACTCCACTCCACTCCACTCCTCTCCACTCAACACCACTCCACTCCTCTCCACTCAACACCACTCCACTCCACTCCACTCCTCTCCTCTCCACTCAACACCACTCCTCTCCTCTCCACTCCTCTCCTCTCCACTCAACACCACTATTCTCCACTCCACTCCACTCCACTCCACTCCACACCACTCCACTCCACTCCACTCCACTCCACTCCACTCCACTCTACTCCACTCCACTCCTCTCGACACCAGTCCACTCCACTCCACTCCACTCCACTCTACTCCACTCAACTCCTCTCGACACCAGTCCACTCCACTCCACTCCACTCCACTCCACTCCACTCCACTCCACTCCACTCCACTCCACTCCACTCTACTCCACTCCTCTCCACTCAACACCACACCTCTCATCTCCACTCCACTCCATTCCACTCCACTCAGCTCCTCTCCACTCCTCTCCACTCCACTCCAATCCAATCCAATCCACTCCACTCCACTCCACTCCACTCCACTCCTCTCCTCTCCACTCAACACCACTCCTCTCCTCTCCACTCCTCTCCTCTCCACTCAACACCACTATTCTCCACTCCACTCCACTCCACTCCACTCCACACCACTCCACTCCACTCCACTCCACTCCACTCCACTCCACTCTACTCCACTCCACTCCTCTCGACACCAGTCCACTCCACTCCACTCCACTCCACTCTACTCCACTCAACTCCTCTCGACACCAGTCCACTCCACTCCACTCCACTCCACTCCACTCCACTCCACTCTACTCCACTCCTCTCCACTCAACACCACACCTCTCATCTCCACTCCACTCCATTCCACTCCACTCAGCTCCTCTCCACTCCTCTCCACTCCACTCCAATCCAATCCAATCCACTCCACTCCACTCCACTCCACTCCACTCCACTCCACTCCACTCCACTCCACTCCACTCCTCTCCACTCAACACCACTCCACTCCACTCCACTCCACTCCACTCCACTCCACTCCACTCTACTCCACTCAACTCCTCTCGACACCAGTCCACTCCACTCCACTCCACTCCACTCCACTCCACTCTACTCCACTCCTCTCCACTCAACACCACACCTCTAATCTCCACTCCACTCCATTCCACTCCACTCAGCTCCTCTCCACTCCTCTCCACTCCACTCCAATCCAATCCAATCCACTCCACTCCACTCCACTCCTCTCCACTCAACACCACTCCACTCCACTCCACTCCACTCCACTCCACTCCACTCCACTCCACTCATCACCACTCCTCTCCACTCCACTCAACACCACTATTCTCCACTCCACTCCACTCCACTCCACTCTACTCCACTCCTCTCCACTCAACACCACACCTCTCAACTCCACTCCACTCCACTCAGCTCCTCTCCACTCCTCTCCACTCAGCTCCACTCCACTCCACTCCACTCCACTCCACTCCACTCCACTCCACTCCACTCCACTCCACTCCACTCCTCTCAAAACCAGTCCACTCCTCTCAACTACACTCCACACCACTCCACTCTACTCCACTCCACTCCTCTCCACTCAACACCACACCTCTCAACACCCCTCCACTCCACTCCACTCCACTCAACACCACTATTCTCCACTCCACTTCACTCCACTCCACTCCACTCCACTCCACTCCACTCCACTCTACTCCACTCCACTCCTCTCCGCTCCTCTTCACTCCACTCCACTCCACTCCATTCCTCTCCTCTCCACTCAACACCACTCTTCTCCACTCCACTCCTCTCCACTCCACTCCACTCCACTCCACTCCACTCCACTCCACTCCAATTCACTCCACTCCGTTTTATTCCGGTCCACTCCACTCCACTCCACTCCACTCCACTCCACTCCACTCCACTCCACTCCACTCCACTCCACTCCACTCCACTCCACTCTTTTCCACTCCACTCCACTCTATTCCACTCCACTCCACTCCTCTCCTCTCCTCTCTTCTCCACTCAACACCACTCTTCACCACTCCACTCCACTCCACTCCACTCCTCTCCACTCAACACCACACCTCTCAACTGCACTCCACTCCACTCCACTCCACTCCGTTTTACTCCAGTCCACTCCACTCCACTCAGCTCCTCTCCACTCCTCTCCACTCCAATCAACACCACTCTTCTCCCCTCCCCTCCACTCCCCTCCACTCCCCTCCACTCCCCTCCACTCCACTCCACTCCACTCCACTCCACTCCACTCCACTCCACTCCACTCCACTCCACTCCACTCCACTCCACTCCACTCCACTCCACTCCTCTCAACACCACTCCTCTCCACTCCACTCCACTCCACTCCACTTCATTCCTCTCCACTCCATTCCACTCTACTCCTCTCCTCTCCTCTCCACTCAACACCACTCCACTCCACTCTTCTCCTCTCCAGTCCACTCCACTCCACTCCACTCCACTCCACTCCACTCCACTCCACTCAACACCACTCTTCTCCACTCTTCTCCTCTCCAGTCCACTCCACTCCACTCCACTCCACTCCACTCCACTCCACTCTATTCCACTCCACTCCACTCTATTCTACTCCACTCCACTCCTCTCCTCTCCACTCAACACCACTCTTCACCACTCCACTCCACTCCACTCCACTCCTCTCCACTCAACACCACACCTCTCAACTGCACTCCACTCCACTCCACTCCACTCCGTTTTACTCCGGTCCACTCCACTCCACGCAGCTCCTCTCCACTCCTCTCCACTCCAATCAACACCACTCTTCTCCCCTCCACTCCACTCCCCTCCACTCCCCTCCACTCCACTCCACTCCACTCCACTCCACTCCACTCCATTCCACTCCACTCAACACCACTCTTCTCCACTCTTCTCCACTCCAGTCCAGTCCACTCCACTCCACTCCACTCCACTCTATTCCACTCCACTCCACTCTATTCTACTCCACTCCACTCCTCTCCTCTCCACTCAACACCACTCTTCACCACTCCACTCCACTCCACTCCACTCCACTCCTCTCCACTCAACACCACACCTCTCAACTGCACTCCACTCCACTCCACTCCACTCCGTTTTACTCCGGTCCACTCCACTCCACTCAGCTCCTCTCCACTCCTCTCCACTCCTCTCCACTCAGCTCCACTCCACTCCACTCCACTCCACTCCACTCCACTCCACTCCACTCCACTCCACTCTACTCCACTCCACTCCTCTCAAAACCAGTCCACTCCTCTCAACTACACTCCACTCCACTCCACTCCACTCCACTCCACTCCACTCAACTTCATTCCTCTCCACTCCACTCCACTCTACTCCACTCCACTCCTCTCCACTCAACACCACACCTCTTAACTCCCCTCCACTCCCCTCCACTCCACTCCACTCCACTCAACACCACTATTCTCCACTCCACTCCACTCCACTCCACTCCACTCCACTCTACTCCACTCCACTCCTCTCCACTCAACACCACACCTCTCAACTCCACTCCACTCCACTCAGCTCCTCTCCACTCCTCTCCACTCCTCTCCACTCAGCTCCACTCCACTCCACTCCACTCCACTCCACTCCACTCCACTCCACTCTACTCCACTCCACTCCTCTCAAAACCAGTCCACTCCACTCCACTCCACTCCACTCCACTCCACTCCACTCCACTCCACTCCACTCCACTCTACTCCACTCCGCTCCTCTCCACTCAACACCGCTCCTCTCCTCTCCACTCCACTCAACTCCACTCAACTCCACTCCACTCCACTCCACTCAACACCACTATTCTCCACTCAAAACCACTCCTCTCCACTCCACTCCACTCTACTCCACTCCGCTCCTCTCCACTCCGCTCCACTCCACTCCACTCCACTCCACTCCACTCCACTCCACTCCACTCCACTCCACTCTACTCCACTCCGCTCCTCTCCACTCAACACCGCTCCTCTCCTCTCCACTCCACTCCACTCCACTCCTCTCCACTCCTCTCCACTCAACACCACTCCACTCCTCTCCACTCAACACCACTCCACTCCACTCCACTCCTCTCCTCTCCACTCAACACCACTCCTCTCCTCTCCACTCCTCTCCTCTCCACTCAACACCACTATTCTCCACTCCACTCCACTCCACTCCACTCCACACCACTCCACTCCACTCCACTCCACACCACTCCACTCCACTCCACTCCACTCCACTCCACTCTACTCCACTCCACTCCTCTCGACACCAGTCCACTCCACTCCACTCCACTCCACTCTACTCCACTCAACTCCTCTCGACACCAGTCCACTCCACTCCACTCCACTCCACTCCACTCCACTCCACTCCACTCTACTCCACTCCTCTCCACTCAACACCACACCTCTCATCTCCACTCCACTCCATTCCACTCCACTCAGCTCCTCTCCACTCCTCTCCACTCCTCTCCACTCCAATCCAATCCACTCCACTCCACTCCACTCCACTCCTCTCCACTCAACACCACTCCACTCCACTCCACTCCTCTCCTCTCCACTCAACACCACTCCTCTCCTCTCCACTCCTCTCCTCTCCACTCAACACCACTATTCTCCACTCCACTCCACTCCACTCCACTCCACACCACTCCACTCCACTCCACTCCACACCACTCCACTCCACTCCACTCCACTCCACTCCACTCTACTCCACTCCACTCCTCTCGACACCAGTCCACTCCACTCCACTCCACTCCACTCTACTCCACTCAACTCCTCTCGACACCAGTCCACTCCACTCCACTCCACTCCACTCCACTCCACTCCACTCCACTCTACTCCACTCCTCTCCACTCAACACCACACCTCTCATCTCCACTCCACTCCATTCCACTCCACTCAGCTCCTCTCCACTCCTCTCCACTCCTCTCCACTCCAATCCAATCCACTCCACTCCACTCCACTCCACTCCACTCTACTCCACTCAACTCCTCTCGACACCAGTCCACTCCACTCCACTCCACTCCACTCCACTCCACTCCACTCCACTCCACTCCACTCTACTCCACTCCTCTCCACTCAACACCACACCTCTCATCTCCACTCCACTCCATTCCACTCCACTCAGCTCCTCTCCACTCCAATCCAATCCAATCCACTCCACTCCACTCCTCTCCACTCAACACCACTCCACTCCACTCCACTCCACTCCACTCCACTCCACTCCACTCCACTCATCACCACTCCTCTCCACTCCACTCAACACCACTATTCTCCACTCCACTCCACTCCACTCCACTCCACTCTACTCCACTCCTCTCCACTCAACACCACACCTCTCAACTCCACTCCACTCCACTCAGCTCCTCTCCACTCCTCTCCACTCAGCTCCACTCCACTCCACTCCACTCCACTCCACTCCACTCCACTCCACTCCACTCTACTCCACTCCACTCCTCTCAAAACCAGGCCACTCCTCTCAACTACACTCCACTCCACTCCACTCCACTCCACTCCACTCCACTCCACTCCACTCCACTCCACTCCACTCCACTTCATTCCTCTCCACTCCACTCCACTCTACTCCACTCCACTCCTCTCCACTCAACACCACACCTCTCAACACCCCTCCACTCCACTGCACTCCACTCCACTCAACACCACTATTCTCCACTCCACTCCACTCCACTCCACTCCACTCCACTCCACTCCACTCTACTCCACTCCACTCCACTCCTCTCCGCTCCTCTCCACTCCACTCCACTCCACTCCATTCCTCTCCTCTCCACTCAACACCACTCTTCTCCACTCCACTCCTCTCCACTCCACTCCACTCCACTCCACTCCTCTCCACTCCACTCCGTTTTACTCCAGTCCACTTCACTCCACTCAGCTCCTCTCCACTCCTCTCCACTCCAATCAACACCACTCTTCTCCCCTCCCCTCCACTCCCCTCCACTCCACTCCACTCCACTCCACTCTACTCCACTCAACTCCTCTCGACACCAGTCCACTCCACTCCACTCCACTCCACTCCACTCCACTCTACTCCACTCCTCTCCACTCAACACCACACCTCTCATCTCCACTCCACTCCATTCCACTCCACTCAGCTCCTCTCCACTCCTCTCCACTCCACTCCAATCCAATCCAATCCACTCCACTCCACTCCACTCCACTCCACTCCACTCCTCTCCACTCAACACCACTCCACTCCACTCCACTCCACTCCACTCCACTCCACTCTACTCCACTCAACTCCTCTCGACACCAGTCCACTCCACTCCACTCCACTCCACTCCACTCCACTCCACTCTACTCCACTCCTCTCCACTCAACACCACACCTCTCATCTCCACTCCACTCCATTCCACTCCACTCAGCTCCTCTCCACTCCAATCCAATCCAATCCACTCCACTCCACTCCACTCCACTGCACTCCTCTCCACTCAACACCACTCCACTCCACTCCACTCCACTCCACTCCACTCCACTCATCACCACTCCTCTCCACTCCACTCAACACCACTCCGCTCCACTCATCTCCACTCAACACCACACCTCTCAACTCCACTCAACTCCACTCCACTCCACTCCACTCAACACCACTATTCTCCACTCAACACCACTCCTCTCCACTCCACTCCACTCCACTCCACTCCACTCCACTCTACTCCACTCCGCTCCTCTCCACTCCACTCCACTCCACTCCACTCCACTCCACTCCACTCCACTCTACTCCACTCCGCTCCTCTCCACTCCACTCCACTCCACTCCACTCCACTCCACTCTACTCCACTCCGCTCCTCTCCACTCAACACCGCTCCTCTCCCCTCCACTCCACTCCACTCCACTCCTCTCCACTCCTCTCCACTCAACACCACTCCACTCCACTCCACTCCACTCCTCTCCTCTCCACTCAACAACACTCCTCTCCTCTCCACTCCTCTCCTCTCCACTCAACACCACTATTCTCCACTCCACTCCACTCCACTCCACTCCACAACACTCCACTCCACTCCACTCCACTCCACTCCACTCTACTCCACTCCACTCCTCTCGACACCAGTCCACTCCACTCCACTCCACTCCACTCTACTCCACTCAACTCCTCTCGACACCAGTCCACTCCACTCCACTCCACTCCACTCCACTCCACTCCACTCCACTCCACTCCACTCCACTCCACTCTACTCCACTCCTCTCCACTCAACACCACACCTCTCATCTCCACTCCACTCCATTCCACTCCACTCAGCTCCTCTCCACTCCTCTCCACTCCACTCCAATCCAATCCACTCAACTCCACTCCACTCCACTCCACTCCACTCCTCTCCACTCAACACCACTCCACTCCACTCCACTCCACTCCACTCCACTCCACTCTACTCCACTCCTCTCCACTCAACACCACACCTCTCAACTCCACTCCACTCCACTCAGCTCCTCTCCACTCCTCTCCACTCCTCTCCACTCAGCTCCACTCCACTCCACTCCACTCCACTCCACTCCACTCCACTCCACTCCACTCAACTCCACTCTACTCCAGTCCACTCCTCTCAAAACCAGTCCACTCCTCTCAACTCCACTCCACTCCACTCCACTCCACTCCACTCCACTCCACTCCACTCCACTCCACTTCATTCCTCTCCACTCCACTCCACTCTACTCCACTCCACTCCTCTCCACTCAACACCACACCTCTTAACTCCCCTCCACTCCCCTCCACTCCACTCCACTCCACTCAACACCACTATTCTCCACTCCACTCCACTCCACTCCACTCCACTCCACTCCACTCTACTCCACTCCACTCCTCTCCACTCAACACCACACCTCTCAACTCCACTCCACTCCACTCAGCTCCTCTCCACTCCTTACCACTCCTCTCCACTCAGCTCCACTCCACTCCACTCCACTCCACTCCACTCCACTCCACTCCACTCCACTCCACTCCACTCCACTCTACTCCACTCCACTCCTCTCAAAACCAGTCCACTCCACTCCACTCCACTCCACTCCACTCCACTCCACTCCACTCTACTCCACTCCGCTCCTCTCCACTCAACACCGCTCCTCTCCTCTCCACTCCACTCAACTCCACTCAACTCCACTCCACTCCACTCCACTCCACTCAACACCACTATTCTCCACTCAACACCACTCCTCTCCACTCCACTCCACTCTACTCCACTCCGCTCCTCTCCACTCCGCTCCACTCCACTCCACTCTACTCCACTCCACTCCTCTCAAAACCAGTCCACTCCACTCCACTCCACTCCACTCCACTCCACTCCACTCCACTCTACTCCACTCCGCTCCTCTCCACTCAACACCGCTCCTCTCCTCTCCACTCCACTCAACTCCACTCAACTCCACTCCACTCCACTCCACTCCACTCAACACCACTATTCTCCACTCAACACCACTCCTCTCCACTCCACTCCACTCTACTCCACTCCGCTCCTCTCCACTCCGCTCCACTCCACTCCACTCCACTCCACTCCACTCTACTCCACTCCGCTCCTCTCCACTCAACACCGCTCCTCTCCTCTCTACTCCACTCCACTCCACTCCTCTCCACTCCTCTCCACTCAACACCACTCCACTCCTCTCCACTCAACACCACTCCACTCCACTCCACTCCTCTCCTCTCCACTCAACACCACTCCTCTCCTCTCCACTCCTCTCCTCTCCACTCAACACCACTATTCTCCACTCCACTCCACTCCACTCCACTCCACTCCACTCCACACCACTCCACTCCACTCCACTCCACTCTACTCCACTCCTCTCGACACCAGTCCACTCCACTCCACTCCACTCCACTCTACTCCACTCAACTCCTCTCGACACCAGTCCACTCCACTCCACTCCACTCCACTCCACTCCACTCCACTCCACTCCTCTCAACTCAACACCACACCTCTCATCTCCACTCCACTCCATTCCACTCCACTCAGCTCCTCTCCACTCCACTCAGCTCCTCTCCACTCCTCTCCACTCCACTCCAATCCAATCCAATCCACTCCACTCCACTCCACTCCACTCCACTCCACTCCACTCCTCTCCACTCAACACCACTCCACTCCACTCAACTCCACTCCACTCCACTCCACTCCACTCATCACCACTCCTCTCCACTCCACTCCTCTCCTCTCCACTCAACACCACTATTATCCACTCCACTCCACTCCACTCCACTCTACTCCACTCCTCTCCACTCAACACCACACCTCTCAACTCCACTCCACTCCACTCAGCTCCTCTCCACTCCTCTCCACTCAGCTCCACTCCACTCCACTCCACTCCACTCCACTCCACTCCACTCCACTCCACTCCACTCCACTCCACTCCACTCCACTCCACTCCTCTCAAAACCAGACCACTCCTCTCAACTACACTCCACTCCACTCCACTCCACTCCACTCCACTCCACTCCACTCCACTCCACTCTACTCCACTCCACTCCTCTCCACTCAACACCACACCTCTCAACACCCCTCCACTCCACTCCACTCCACCCCACACAACACCACTATTCTCCACTCCACTCCACTCCACTCCACTCCAGTCCACTCCACTCCACTCCACTCCACTCTATTCCTCTCCACTCCACTCTATTCCACTCCACTCCACTCCTCTCCTCTCCTCTCTTCTCCACTCAACACCACTCTTCACCACTCCACTCCACTCCACTCCACTCCACTCCTCTCCACTCAACACCACACCTCTCAACTGCACTCCACTCCTCTCCACTCCACTCCGTTTTACTCCAGTCCACTTCACTCCACTCAGCTCCTCTCCACTCCTCTCCACTCCAATCAACACCACTCTTCTCCCCTCCCCTCCACTCCCCTCCACTCCCCTCCACTCTCCTCCACTCCCCTCCACTCCCCTCCACTCCACTCCACTCCACTCCACTCCACTCCACTCCACTCCACTCCTCTCAACACCACTCCACTCCACTCCACTCCACTCCACTTCATTCCTCTCCACTCCATTCCACTCTACTCCTCTCCTCTCCTCTCCACTCAACACCACTCCGCTCCACTCCTCTCCACTCCACTCTACTCCACTCCGCTCCTCTCCACTCCGCTCCACTCCACTCCACTCCACTCCACTCCACTCTACTCCACTCCGCTCCTCTCCACTCAACACCGCTCCTCTCCTCTCCACTCCACTCAACTCCACTCAACTCCACTCCACTCCACTCCACTCAACACCACTATTCTCCACTCAACACCACTCCTCTCCACTCCACTCCACTCCACTCCACTCCACTCCACTCCAGTCCACTCCACTCCAGTCCACTCCACTCCACTCCACTCCACTCCACTCCACTCCACTCTATTCCACTCCACTCCGCTCTATTCCACTCCACTCCACTCCTCTCCTCTCCTCTCTTCTCCACTCAACACCACTCTTCACCACTCCACTCCACTCCACTCCACTCCACTCCTCTCCACTCAACACCACACCTCTCAACTGCACTCCACTCCTCTCCACTCCACTCCGTTTTACTCCAGTCCACTTCACTCCACTCAGCTCCTCTCCACTCCTCTCCACTCCAATCAACACCACTCTTCTCCCCTCCCCTCCACTCCCCTCCACTCCCCTCCACTCCCCTCCACTCCCCTCCACTCCCCTCCACTCCACTCCACTCCACTCCACTCCACTCCACTCCACTCCACTCCACTCCACTCCACTCCTCTCAACACCACTCCACTCCACTCCACTCCACTTCATTCCTCTCCACTCCATTCCACTCTACTCCTCTCCTCTCCTCTCCACTCAACACCACTCCGCTCCACTCCTCTCCACTCCACTCTACTCCACTCCGCTCCTCTCCACTCCGCTCCACTCCACTCCACTCCACTCCACTCCACTCCACTCCACTCTACTCCACTCCGCTCCTCTCCACTCAAAACCGCTCCTCTCCTCTCCACTCCACTCAACTCCACTCAACTCCACTCCACTCCACTCCACTCAACACCACTATTCTCCACTCAACACCACTCCTCTCCACTCCACTCCACTCCACTCTACTCCACTCCGCTCCTCTCCACTCCGCTCCACTCCACTCCACTCCACTCCACTCCACTCCACTCCACTCTACTCCACTCCGCTCCTCTCCACTCAACACCGCTCCTCTCCTCTCCACTCCACTCCACTCCACTCCTCTCCACTCCTCTCCACTCAACACCACTCCACTCCTCTCCACTCAACACCACTCCACTCCACTCCACTCCTCTCCTCTCCACTCAACACCACTCCTCTCCTCTCCACTCCACTCCTCTCCACTCAACACCACTATTCTCCACTCCACTCCACTCCACTCCACTCCACACCACTCCACTCCACTCCACTCTACTCCACTCCACTCCTCTCGACACCAGTCCACTCCACTCCACTCCACTCCACTCTACTCCACTCAACTCCTCTCGACACCAGTCCAGTCCACTCCACTCCACTCCACTCCACTCCACTCTACTCCACTCCTCTCCACTCAACACCACACCTCTCATCTCCACTCCACTCCATTCCACTCCACTCAGCTCCTCTCCACTCCTCTCCACTCCACTCCAATCCAATCCAATCCACTCCACTCCACTCCACTCCACTCCACTCCACTCCTCTCCACTCAACACCACTCCACTCCACTCCACTCCACTCCACTCCACTCCACTCCACTCCACTCATCACCACTCCTCTCCACTCCACTCCTCTCCTCTCCACTCAACACCACTATTCTCCACTCCACTCCACTCCACTCCACTCCACTCTACTCCACTCCTCTCCACTCAACACCACACATCTCAACTCCATTCCACTCCACTCAGCTCCTCTCCACTCCTCTCCACTCCGCTCCACTCCACTCCACTCCACTCCACTCCACTCCACTCCACTCCACTCTACTCCACTCCACTCCTCTCAAAACCAGTCCACTCCTCTCAACTACACTCCACTCCACTCCACTCCACTCCACTCCACTCCACTCCACTCCACTCCACTCCACTCCACTCCACTTCATTCCTCTCCACTCCACTCCACTCTACTCCACTCCACTCCTCTCCACTCAACACCACACCTCTCAACACCCCTCCACTCCACTCCACTCCACTCCACTCAACACCACTATTCTCCACTCCACTCCAATCCACTCCACTCCACTCCACTCCACTCCACTCTACTCCACTCCACTCCTCTCCGCTCCTCTCCACTCCACTCCACTCCACTCCACACCGTTTTACTCATGTCCACTCCTCTCCACTCCACTCCACTCCACTCCATTCCTCTCCTCTCCACTCAACACCACTCTTCTCCACTCCACTCCTCTCCACTCCACTCCACTCCACTCCACTCCCCTCCACTCTCCTCCACTCCCCTCCACTCCCCTCCACTCCACTCCACTCCACTCCACTCCACTCCACTCCACTCCACTCCACTCCACTCCACTCCACTCCACTCCACTCCACTCCTCTCAACACCACTCCACTCCACTCCACTCCACTCCACTTCATTCCTCTCCACTCCATTCCACTCTACTCCTCTCCTCTCCTCTCCACTCAACACCACTCCGCTCCACTCCTCTCCACTCCACTCTACTCCACTCCGCTCCTCTCCACTCCGCTCCACTCCACTCCACTCCACTCCACTCCACTCTACTCCACTCCGCTCCTCTCCACTCAACACCGCTCCTCTCCTCTCCACTCCACTCAACTCCACTCAACTCCACTCCACTCCACTCCACTCAACACCACTATTCTCCACTCAACACCACTCCTCTCCACTCCACTCCACTCCACTCCACTCCACTCCACTCCACTCCACTCCACTCCAGTCCACTCCACTCCACTCCACTCCACTCCACTCTATTCCACTCCACTCCACTCTATTCCACTCCACTCCACTCCTCTCCTCTCCTCTCTACTCCACTCAACACCACTCTTCACCACTCCACTCCACTCCACTCCACTCCACTCCACTCCTCTCCACTCAACACCACACCTCTCAACTGCACTCCACTCCTCTCCACTCCACTCCGTTTTACTCCAGTCCACTTCACTCCACTCAGCTCCTCTCCACTCCTCTCCACTCCAATCAACACCACTCTTCTCCCCTCCCCTCCACTCCCCTCCACTCCCCTCCACTCCCCTCCACTCCCCTCCACTCCCCTCCACTCCACTCCACTCCACTCCACTCCACTCCACTCCACTCCACTCCACTCCACTCCTCTCAACACCACTCCACTCCACTCCACTCCACTTCATTCCTCTCCACTCCATTCCACTCTACTCCTCTCCTCTCCTCTCCACTCAACACCACTCCGCTCCACTCCTCTCCACTCCACTCTACTCCACTCCGCTCCTCTCCACTCCGCTCCACTCCACTCCACTCCACTCCACTCCACTCCACTCTACTCCACTCCGCTCCTCTCCACTCAACACCGCTCCTCTCCTCTCCACTCCACTCAACTCCACTCAACTCCACTCCACTCCACTCCACTCAACACCACTATTCTCCACTCAACACCACTCCTCTCCACTCCACTCCACTCCACTCTACTCCACTCCGCTCCTCTCCACTCCGCTCCACTCCACTCCCCTCCACTCCACTCCACTCCACTCTACTCCACTCCGCTCCTCTCCACTCAACACCGCTCCTCTCCTCTCCTCTCCACTCCACTCCACTCCTCTCCACTCCTCTCCACTCAACACCACTCCACTCCTCTCCACTCAACACCACTCCACTCCACTCCTCTCCTCTCCACTCAACACCACTCCTCTCCTCTCCACTCCTCTCCTCTCCACTCAACACCACTATTCTCCACTCCACTCCACTCCACTCCACTCCACACCACTCCACTCCACTCCACTCTACTCCACTCCACTCCTCTCGACACCAGTCCACTCCACTCCACTCCACTCCACTCTACTCCACTCAACTCCTCTCGACACCAGTCCAGTCCAGTCCACTCCACTCCACTCCACTCCACTCTACTCCACTCCTCTCCACTCAACACCACACCTCTCATCTCCACTCCACTCCATTCCACTCCACTCAGCTCCTCTCCACTCCTCTCCACTCCACTCCAATCCAATCCAATCCACTCCACTCCACTCCACTCCACTCCACTCCACTCCACTCCACTCCACTCCTCTCCACTCAACACCACTCCACTCCACTCCACTCCACTCCACTCCACTCATCACCGCTCCTCTCCACTCCACTCCTCTCCTCTCCACTCAACACCACTATTCTCCACTCCACTCCACTCCACTCCACTCCACTCTACTCCACTCCTCTCCACTCAACACCACACATCTCAACTCCATTCCACTCCACTCAGCTCCTCTCCACTCCTCTCCACTCCGCTCCACTCCACTCCACTCCACTCCACTCCACTCCACTCCACTCCACTCTACTCCACTCCACTCCTCTCAAAACCAGTCCACTCCTCTCAACTACACTCCACTCCACTCCACTCCACTCCACTCCACTCCACTCCACTCCACTCCACTCCACTTCATTCCTCTCCACTCCACTCCACTCTACTCCACTCCACTCCTCTCCACTCAACACCACACCTCTCAACACCCCTCCACTCCACTCCACTCCACTCCACTCAACACCACTATTCTCCACTCCACTCCACTCCACTCCACTCCACTCCACTCCACTCCACTCCACTCCACTCCACTCCACTCTACTCCACTCCACTCCTCTCCGCTCCTCTCCACTCCACTCCACTCCACTCCACACCGTTTTACTCATGTCCACTCCTCTCCACTCCACTCCACTCCACTCCATTCCTCTCCTCTCCACTCAACACCACTCTTCTCCACTCCACTCCTCTCCACTCCACTCCACTCCACTCCACTCCACTCCAATTCACTCCACTCCGTTTTATTCCGGTCCACTCCACTCCACTCCACTCCACTCCACTCCACTCCACTCCACTCTATTCCACTCCACTCCACTCTATTCCACTCCACTCCACTCCTCTCCTCTCCTCTCTTCTCTTCTCCACTCAACACCACTCTTCACCACTCCACTCCACTCCACTCCACTCCTCTCCACTCAACACCACACCTCTCAACTGCACTCCACTCCACTCCACTCCACTCCGTTTTACTCCAGTCCACTCCACTCCACTCAGCTCCTCTCCACTCCTCTCCACTCCAATCAACACCACTCTTCTCCCCTCCCCTCCACTCCCCTCCACTCCCCTCCACTCCCCTCCACTCCCCTCCACTCCACTCCACTCCACTCCACTCCACTCCACTCCACTCCACTCCACTCCACTCCACTCCACTCCTCACAACACCACTCCACTCCACTCCACTCCACTCCACTTCATTCCTCTCCACTCCATTCCACTCTACTCCTCTCCTCTCCTCTCCACTCAACACCACTCCGCTCCACTCATCTCCACTCAACACCACACCTCTCAACTCCACTCAACTCCACTCCACTCCACTCCACTCAACACCACTATTCTCCACTCAACACCACTCCTCTCCACTCCACTCCACTCCACTCCACTCCACTCCACTCCACTCCACTCCACTCCACTCCACTCCACTCCACTCTACTCCACTCCGCTCCTCTCCACTCCACTCCACTCCACTCCACTCCACTCCACTCCACTCCACTCCACTCCACTCTACTCCACTCCGCTCCTCTCCACTCCACTCCACTCCACTCCACTCCACTCCACTCTACTCCACTCCGCTCTTCTCCACTCAACACCGCTCCTCTCCTCTCCACTCCACTCCACTCCACTCCTCTCCACTCCTCTCCACTCAACACCACTCCACTCCACTCCACTCCACTCCTCTCCTCTCCACTCAACAACACTCCTCTCCTCTCCACTCCTCTCCTCTCCACTCAACACCACTATTCTCCACTCCACTCCACTCCACTCCACTCCACAACACTCCACTCAACTCCACTCCACTCCACTCTACTCCACTCCACTCCTCTCGACACCAGTCCACTCCACTCCACTCCACTCCACTCTACTCCACTCAACTCCTCTCGACACCAGTCCACTCCACTCCACTCCACTCCACTCCACTCTACTCCACTCCTCTCCACTCAACACCACACCTCTCATCTCCACTCCACTCCATTCCACTCCACTCAGCTCCTCTCCACTCCTCTCCACTCCACTCCAATCCAATCCACTCAACTCCACTCCACTCCACTCCACTCCTCTCCACTCAACACCACTCCACTCCACTCCACTCCACTCAACACCACTCCTCTCCACTCCACTCCTCTCCTCTCCACTCAACACCACTATTCTCCACTCCACTCCACTCCACTCCACTCCACTCCACTCCACTCCACTCCACTCCACTCCACTCCACTCCACTCCACTCCACTCCACTCTACTCCACTCCTCTCCACTCAACACCACACCTCTCAACTCCACTCCACTCCACTCAGCTCCTCTCCACTCCTCTCCACTCCTCTCCACTCAGCTCCACTCCACTCCACTCCACTCCACTCCACTCCACTCCACTCCACTCCACTCCACTCCACTCTACTCCAGTCCACTCCTCTCAAAACCAGTCCACTCCTCTCAACTACACTCCACTCCACTCCACTCCACTCCACTCCACTTCATTCCTCTCCACTCCACTCCACTCTACTCCACTCCACTCCTCTCCACTCAACACCACACCTCTTAACTCCCCTCCACTCCCCTCCACTCCACTCCACAACACTCCACTCCACTCCACTCCACTCCACTCCACTCTACTCCACTCCACTCCTCTCGACACCAGTCCACTCCACTCCACTCCACTCTACTCCACTCAACTCCTCTCGACACCAGTCAACACCACTCCACTCCACTCCACTCCACTCCACTCCACTCCACTCCACTCCACTCCACTCCACTCTACTCCACTCCTCTCCACTCAACACCACACCTCTCATCTCCACTCCACTCCATTCCACTCCACTCAGCTCCTCTCCACTCCTCTCCACTCCACTCCAATCCAATCCACTCAACTCCACTCCACTCCACTCCACTCCACTCCTCTCCACTCAACACCACTCCACTCCACTCCACTCCACTCCACTCCACTCAACACCACTCCTCTCCACTCCACTCCTCTCCTCTCCACTCAACACCACTATTCTCCACTCCAATCCACTCCACTCCACTCCACTCCACTCCACTCCACTCCACTCTACTCCACTCCTCTCCACTCAACACCACACCTCTCAACTCCACTCCACTCCACTCAGCTCCTCTCCACTCCACTCCAATCCAATCCACTCAACTCCACTCCACTCCACTCCACTCCACTCCTCTCCACTCAACACCACTCCACTCCACTCCACTCCACTCCACTCCACTCAACACCACTCCTCTCCACTCCACTCCTCTCCTCTCCACTCAACACCACTATCTCCACTCCAATCCACTCCACTCCACTCCACTCCACTCCACTCCACTCCACTCTACTCCACTCCTCTCCACTCAACACCACACCTCTCAACTCCACTCCACTCCACTCAGCTCCTCTCCACTCCTCTCCACTCCTCTCCACTCAGCTCCACTCCACTCCACTCCACTCCACTCCACTCCACTCCACTCCACTCCACTCCACTCCACTCCACTCTACTCCACTCCACTCCTCTCAAAACCAGTCCACTCCTCTCAACTACACTCCACTCCACCCACTCCACTCCACTCCACTCCACTTCATTCCTCTCCACTCCACTCCACTCTACTCCACTCCACTCCTCTCCACTCAACACCACACCTCTTAACTCCCCTCCACTCCCCTCCACTCCACTCCACTCCACTCCACTCAACACCACTATTCTCCACTCCACTCCACTCCACTCCACTCCACTCCACTCTACTCCACTCCACTCCTCTCCACTCAACACCACACCTCTCAACTCCACTCCACTCCACTCAGCTCCTCTCCACTCCTCTCCACTCCTCTCCACTCAGCTCCACTCCACTCCACTCCACTCCACTCCACTCCACTCCACTCCAATCCACTCCACTCCACTCTACTCCACTCCACTCCTCTCAAAACCAGTCCACTCCACTCCACTCCACTCCACTCCACTCCACTCTACTCCACTCAACTCCTCTCGACACCAGTCCACTCCACTCCACTCCACTCCACTCCACTCCACTCCACTCCTCTCCACTCAACACCACACCTCTCATCTCCACTCCACTCCATTCCACTCCACTCAGCTCCTCTCCACTCCTCTCCACTCCACTCCAATCCAATCCAATCCACTCCACTCCACTCCACTCCACTCCACTCCACTCCACTCCACTCCTCTCCACTCAACACCACTCCACTCCACTCCACTCCACTCCACTCCACTCCACTCCACTCCACTCCACTCATCACCACTCCTCTCCACTCCACTCCTCTCCTCTCCACTAAACACCACTATTCTCCACTCCACTCCACTCCACTCCACTCTACTCCACTCCTCTCCACTCAACACCACACCTCTCAACTCCACTCCACTCCACTCAGCTCCTCTCCACTCCTCTCCACTCAGCTCCACTCCACTCCACTCCACTCCACTCCACTCCACTCCACTCCACTCCACTCCACTCCACTCCACTCCACTCCACTCCACTCCACTCTACTCCACTCCACTCCTCTCAAAACCAGTCCACTCCTCTCAACTCCACTCCACTCCACTCCACTCCACTCCACTCCACTCCACTCCACTCCAGTCCACTCCACTCCACTCCACTCCACTCCACTCCACTCCACTTCATTCCTCTCCACTCCACTCCACTCTACTCCACTCCACTCCTCTCCACTCAACACCACACCTCTCAACACCCCTCCACTCCACTCCACTCCACTCCACTCCACACAACACCACTATTCTCCACTCCACTCCACTCCACTCCACTCCACTCCACTCCACTCCACTCCACTCCACTCTACTCCACTCCACTCCTCTCCGCTCCTCTCCACTCCACTCCACTCCACTCCACACCGTTTTACTCATGTCCACTCCTCTCCACTCCACTCCACTCCACTCCATTCCTCTCCTCTCCACTCAACACCACTCTTCTCCACTCCACTCCTCTCCACTCCACTCCACTCCACTCCACTCCACTCCACTCCACTCCACTCCACTCCACTCCACTCCAATTCACTCCACTCCGTTTTATTCCGGTCCACTCCACTCCACTCCACTCCACTCCACTCCACTCCACTCCAGTCCACTCCACTCCACTCCACTCCACTCCACTCCACTCCACTCCACTCCACTCCACTCTATTCCACTCCACTCCACTCTATTCCACTCCACTCCACTCCTCTCCTCTCCTCTCTTCTCCACTCAACACCACTCTTCACCACTCCACTCCACTCCACTCCACTCCACTCCTCTCCACTCAACACCACACCTCTCAACTGCACTCCACTCCACTCCACTCCACTCCGTTTTACTCCAGTCCACTCCACTCCACTCAGCTCCTCTCCACTCCTCTCCACTCCAATCAACACCACTCTTCTCCCCTCCCCTCCCCTCCCCTCCCCTCCCCTCTCCTCCCTCCCCTCCCCTCCACTCCCCTCCACTCCCCTCCACTCCACTCCACTCCACTCCACTCCACTCCACTCCACTCCACTCCTCTCAACACCACTCCACTCCACTCCACTCCACTCCACTTCATTCCTCTCCACTCCATTCCACTCTACTCCTCTCCTCTCCTCTCCACTCAACACCACTCCGCTCCACTCATCTCCACTCAACACCACACCTCTCAACTCCACTCAACTCCACTCCACTCCACTCCACTCAACACCACTATTCTCCACTCAACACCACTCCTCTCCACTCCACTCCACTCCACTCCACTCCACTCCACTCCACTCTACTCCACTC